>JAKSZT010053881.1:18733821-18954062 GCA_026826555.1 Tolypeutes matacus
TCTATCTATCTATCTATCTATCTATCTATCTATCTATCTATCTATCTATGTATCTATATATTTTCTGAACACTTAGTGTAGGTTGTAAACATTATGCTCCTTGAACACTTAATACTGTCATGTACTTTTCCTAAGAGCAAGGATGTTCACTTATGTATTCCTTAAGTATGGCTATCGAATTCAAGCAATTTAACATTGATATAAAGCTTAGTCTGTATTCTACTTTTTCATATGTCCCAGTAATGTTCCTTTGAGTCTTTTCTCCTCCCTTACTAGATTCCATCTAGGATCATGTATTGCATTTAGTTGCCCTCCTTTCCTCCCTCCCCAAATCCATTTACATTTAATGTCACTACTGATAATGTAAGACATTCCTCTGCCATTTTGCTATTTAGTCTTTGTGTTATACCATTTTTTGACCCTCAATTCTTCTGTTAATACCTACTTTCATACTTGATTTTTAAAAATTTTGCCATATTGAGTTCCTTCTCATTTCTACCTGTATAAATTATTCATATAACTTCCTTGTGGTTACCGTGGGATTAAAATTTTAATACCCTAATTCTATAACAATAATATTAGATTTGAAACAAACCCGACTTCAATAGTATACACATACATTGCTCCTCTATCTTTCCATCCATCCACATTTTTGTACTTGTTATAAGTAAGCCATAGATTTATCATTACTTTTTATATATTTGCATTTTAGCACCTGTAAGCAGGAAGAAGTGATGCTATATACCAAAAATATATAAAACAATAGTACTGGCATTTATAATTACCCAAATAGTTACCTTTATCAGAGGTGAACCATGTCTAGCATCCTTTCCCTTCAGTCTGAAGAATGCCCTTTAGCATTACATGTTGTGCAGGTCTAGTGGTGATGAACTCCCTCAACTTCTGTTTATCTGGGAATTTCTTCATCTCTCCCTCATTTTGAAAGAAATTCTCACTGGATATAAAATTCTTGGTTGGCATTTTTCTGACAGCACTTTTAGTATTTCAACCCAACACCTTCTGGCCCTCATGGTTTCTGATGAGAAATCCTCACTTAATCTAATTGGGACTTTCTTGTACAGAACTTGTTGCTTCTCACTAGCAGTTTTCAGAACTCTCTCCTTGTCCTTGTTATTCAGCAGTTTGATCAGTATTTGGACCTCTTCAACTTTATCCTGTTTGGTGTTCTCTGGGCTTCTTCGGTGTACATATAACATGTCTTTTGCTATGTTTCATGAGTTTTTTGTCATTATTTCTTTGAATATTCCTTCTGCCCCTCTCCCTCTCTTCTCTTCATGGGACTCCCATAATGCATATATTAGTACACTAGATGGTTTCCCACAGATCTCTTAAACTATTTTCACTTTTTTAAATTCTTTTCTTCTTTCTGCTCACCTGGCTGACTTATTTCAATTGTCTTGTCTTCAAATTCACTGATGCTCTCTTCTTGCTGTTAAAACCCTTCTCAGAATGTTTTCAGTTCAGTTATTGTGGTCTTCAACTCCAGTAATTCTGGTTCCATTAAAAAGTTTCTATCTCTTTACTAAGACATTCATTCCTTGTTTCCCTGATATCCTTTAGTCATTTCTCTGTATTTTCCTTCATCTCCTTGAGCGTATTTAAGATGACTTATTTAAAGGCTTTGCTCAATATGTCCACATTCTAGTCTTCTTCATTGGTGTTTTTTGGATTTTTATCCTCTTCTTTTGGATGAGCCATCATTAACTGTTTCTTTGTTTGCCTTGTAATCTTCTGTTGTATGCTATACATTTTAATATTTTAAAAATGTTAATTCTTGGATTTATTCCCTAAGATGTCTCTTTTTGGAATTTGTATTCAGTTACTGATATGATAGGTTTCCTTGGGTGTCAGGAGCTAAGAAAAACCAAGTAAACCTTAGCAAAAAACAAAACAAAACAAAACAAAAAAAACAGTTTTCACTGTCTTTTCAAATTGGCTTTGTATAACCTGGTGCTCTCTATCAGAGTTCAGCCCTCCTATAAGAAAAGTCAGCCCAAGGTGAATGCAGAGTGCATCCTGGGCCTGTGTCTTGTCCTAAGCTTGTTCTTTCTAATAACCAGAGGAGTTCCGCATTTACCAGAATTTGAATGCCCTCTCTACATCCCAAGAAACAGACCTTCTCCCCTGCAAGAATTAGAGCAGATAAGGCTTTGCCCCAGGCTAACTGCCTCAACTATTTCTTATACCACTTTCCTGGGGCAAATTCTGGCTTGATGATATTGCTTCAGCTAAGATATGGTCCAATTGAATCAGGTTAGGCTTTAATCCAGATTACTGTAGTCCTTTATAAACTGAATGAAATTCAGACTCAGAAGTTCAATTAGGCAAAATGGTGGTATCCATTTATCTGATTATAATTCCTTAGTATAGATAAAAATCATCCTGGAGGTATCACTGGATGACTCTCGTCATTTGCAGTGAGCCCCCTTGACATACATGGTAGGTCATATTGTAAGCTATTAAGGCTGTGTTGTAGCAGAAACATCACCAGCTTGGCTTTGAAGCCCAGTTAAGTGAAATGGTGGTATCCCTTCTTCTCATTAATAGACCTTGGGTTGATGTTGTGTGCCTTGAGGTAGCACTATCCCTGACTCGCAGTCCCAGCAGAAGAGCATCATGGTGGCTAGTTACCTCTCTTTTGACTTAATGAAACTAGTCTCATTCTTAGAGGCTAAAGATCAGGCTGATCCCTATATCTAGACTTGAGGGAAATCTCTTATTTGCCTAAACTACGTTACGCCAATTGTCCAAAAATTTTAGAATTCTCTTTCTCTGTTCCATTTTATATCCCTAGCCAAATTTCTGGCCTCTTTTTATAATAGTTATATGTCAGTGATATTGTAAGATGACTATTCTCAAAAGGGAAAGGATTTCTGGTCAAAAGAAAGAATGTATAGGCTCTCTTACTTTTCCAGATAAACAAATGGGTCTGAACTGATTTAGCAATGCTCTTCTATCTTTAGGCTGCTATTAGTCAAAACTACTTGTGAAATATATAACCAGTGGACTAAGGCAGCAAATTATTATTTAATCAACAGGAGGAGATAAATTGGTAGTAAAGAATTGCAAAATGCATTTTCTATATGGAGGTTTTAGGTATCTCTTGCTATCTTCTAGTGTGCTAAGTTGGATCCTTTATACAGCCTGCTGCTCAGAGTGTAAACTGGTATCTTTCTGGAAAGCAGTTTGGCATTAAGTATTAAAAGCCTTTTAAAAAGTCCAGACCTTTGATTCACTAAATAATTCCACTTTGAAGACTTTTTTCATAAAGAGATAATTAAAGAGGTACACAACGATTTGTGCTCAATAATGGTTATTATAGTTATGAAATTGAAGAACTTGAAACAAATCTAAGTAACCAAAAATCTATATGTAAGTCCACTATGGCTCTTCTATACTGGATAATATTATGCCAGGAACAGTATAAGAAAGAGCATGGAAATAGGATAGTGCATAGCATGGTTAAGGAATAACAAACAGTTCTAAGTGGCTGAAGATAGTGTATGTGGAAAGAAATTGGCCCAGATTTTAAAAGGCTTTGTGTACCATACTAAAGAGTTTGGAAATTATCCTAAAGGCAGTCAGGAGCCAGTAAAAAATTAATATGGCCATAAATTCCTTGCAGCTTCTCCCATCAAGAGGTATTTCACTGCTTCTTAAATCTGTGCTGAACTGTGACTTGCTTTGACCAACAGAATGTAGCAGAAATGAAGCTGTGAAGTTGTGGAGCCTAGGCCTCTGAACCCTCGCTGCTTCCACTATCTCCTTTTTGGAGAGCTGACTTGAGATCCCCCTGCAGGGAAACTGAGCTAGTCTACTGGAGGACGATAGGGCATGTGGAGGAGAAAGGAGGTGCCCCAGCTGAAAAGCAGCACCAACTGCCAGACAGGAGAGTGAGAACACCATGGACTTTCCAGCCCAGATGATCATATAATGGAATGCAGTCATATGGGTGGGCCTAGGCAAAACCAGCAGGCAACTATCCAGCCAACTCACAGAATCCTGAGAAATAATATTTCATTGTTGCTTGAAGCCACTAAGTTTTGGGGTGGTTTGTTATTACCAGTAATTACTTGATACAGAGTCTTGCCTGCCATTTCAGATCCATAATTTCAGAACAAAATCTCTCTGGCAGCAATGTTGTGAATGGGGTTGGCGTGGGGGTAGCAGAGACAAAGACTAGAGGCAGAGAAAACAGTTAAGAGATGACTACAGGTAAGAAACTGAAGTATGGAACTTACATATATCTACATATTTTTCAAAGTTGTCCGAAAAGGGCAAATTAACAAATAAATGTATTACAGTACCTCTATACAAAGTTTCAGAGTATAATACGTAAAACTAATAGGCCTAGGTAAACAATTTGACATGACAGGAGTCAAGAATGGGTCCAGGTTTCTAGCTTAACTATTTACTAAGTTAAGGAATACAGGAAGAAGAAATTTATAGGTGAAAGATTGAGTTTGGGGAGTTTCAATTATACTGGAGATGTTTAGGTGGCAGTTGGTGAAAGGTCAGAGCTACAGCTATGGCTTCAGATGTGTTTACTGCCAACATATATTTGAACCTATGTGTGCAGAAGACAGGATAAAGGATGGGATCCTAAGGAAAACTAAAATTTAAAAGAGGAAAAGGAAACTTTAAAAGAGAATGAAGAGTAGCCACGACTTCTGGGAAGATGGCAGATTATAAAGACACGGAACTGTCTTCTCTCCCAGAAAAATTGCTAGAGGGCAGGCAGAAACAGCTCGGGGAAAAAAAAAGTTCTAGGCTTTAGTACACTAGGAGAAGGCTGAACACCACCCAGAAGAGAGTGGGGCACAGGAGAAAAATCTCTATGGAAAGACCATGAGTAGAACTAGCAGCTGCAGCCAGTAGTGCCCTTCCCTCACCCTACCAGCAAACAATTTTGAAATCTCTGGCCTCGGGCCGGTGGCTACAGACAGAGTGGTTCTGTAGGGATCAACCTCACCAGGAGATGGGAGAGAAAGGGATGCAGCCTAAGGCTGATTCAGCTTTTGGCCCACCGATTTGGTCTGCTGTGTCCAACAAGACCTTCCAGGCGTGGAGGGGCTGTGTAATTGTTTGCCCTCAAAGCTGACACCTTCTCAATCACCCTCCCTACTGACCAGAAGTGGTTGTTGAGGACACAGAAGGGAATAGAAATATTTCCTACCAGGGGAAAGGGAGGAGGCTACAAGCAAAGGTTGGAGGACAGCCTCCAGAAAGTTGGAATTGCAAGGCTCTAAATAGCCTCCAGGCAGGATCCTCTATCACATTGTGTGGTTTGTGTGGCAAAGGAACACACTCTGACCAGGGTTTGAACTGAGAGGGCTGCCAAAGAACACCATCTGCTGGCAGACCAAGGAGGTGCATGTGAGGAAATTAAAAATAACCAAGAGAGGGAAGCGGTTGTGGCTCGATCAGTGGGGCTCCCGTTTGCCATATGGGGGGCCCCGGGTTCGGTTCCCGGGGCCTCCTGGTGGGGGCGGGCCCGCCCGCACGGCGTGGTTGGCTGACCCGGTGAGCGCAGGCAGTGAGGGGGGGATAAATGAATAAATAAATAAAATCTTTAAAAAAATAAAAAATAAAAAAATAACCAAGAGAGGCTTTTTCTAGCCTTTACAGCCCCCATCCCCAAGGCCTTTATAAGTGGGTCTGCAACCCATTAATGGATCTGTGGCCCAGATTTGAGCAACTAACAAGGACAATCCTAAAGACCTAGAACAGGTTGAAGCAAGATTCAATGAATGGCAGTAACACACAGCCTTTTGCCACTAAATCCCAACAAGAGAGAAATTGACCATCAGAGTAAACTTACCATCATAATCCGATGCCTATACATCAGCAAAAAATTACGAGCCATAGTAAGAAAATGGAAGAAATGGCCCAAGCAAAGGAATATATCAAAGCCCCAGATGAGACATAGGATTTGAGATTCATGCAAATTTCCAAAATACAATTTATGCAAATTTAATTCATGCAAATTTCCAAAATAAAGGACATCAAGAAGAAACTGAATGAGCTCAAAGAAGAATTTGAAAATTTGAACAGAAAAATAACAGAGCTCATGGGAAGGAAAGACACAATAGGTGAGATCAAAAGCCTCACTTAGGGGAAGCAGATGTGGCTCAAGGATTGGGCTTCCATAAGGGAAGACCCAGGTTCGATCCCCAGGGCCTCCTAGTAAAGGTATGCCAGGCCCACGTGGTGAGCCAGGCCCATGCAGGGAGCAACTTAGCAAGATGATGATGCAACAAAAAGAGAGATACAGGGGAGAGTCAAGGCGAGATGCAACAGAAACCAGGAACTGAGATGGAGAAAGCAATAGGGTACCTTTCTCCCACATTGGAGGTCCCCAGGATCGAATCCCAGTGAAGCCTAGAGGAGGAAAAATGAGAAGAGAAGACAAAAAGAAAACAGATACAGAAGATCACACAACAAATGGACACAGACAGCAAAATCAGCAGTGGAGGGGAACATTAGACACATACAACAGCAGACTCGAAATTATAGAAGAAAGAATAAGTTATACTGAGGACAAAACAGCTGAAATTGATGAGAGAGAAGAATAGCAAGAGAAAAGAATGGAAAAAGTTGAGCAAGCCCTCATGGAGTTGAATGATATAACGAAGCTCAACAACATACATGTCATGGGAGTTCTAAAAGGAGAAGAGAAGCAAAAAGAGGCAGAATGAGTATTTGAGGAAATAATAGCTAACAATTTCCCAACTCTCATGGAAGAAAAGATTTATATGTCAAAAAAGCTCAGTATAACCCAATTAGAATAAATCTGAATAGATCTGCTCTAAGACACATGCTATTCAGAATGTCAAACATCAAAGATAAAGAGAAAATTATGAGAGAAGCAAAGGAGAAGCAAACCATCACATACAAGGGATGCCCAGTAAGACTTAGTGTAGCTTTCTCATCAGAAACCATGGAGGCAAGAAGATAGTGGTATGATAAAATTAGGATACTGAAAAGGAGTATAAAGCATTCACAAACAAACCGAAACTAAGAGAGTTCATAAGAAAGAATCCACCTTTGTAGGAAATAGTAAAGGAAGCCTTAGAGCCTGAAGAAAAAGGAGAGAGAAGCTTGAAGGAGAGTATGAAGGAAAAATAGAATAAAGGATAATAAAAAGAGTAAAAAGACAGACAAAAATAAGATATGTCATGAAAACCAAAGAATAAAATGGTGGAAGCAAATAATGCACTTACAGTAATATCACTGAATGTAACTGGGTAAACTCCCCAATCAAAAGATATAGGCTGACAGAATGGATAAAAAAAAAAACACGAGCCATCCATATGCTGCTTACAAGAGACTCATTTTAGACCCAGGGATACAAACTGACTGAAAGTGAAAGGTTGGAAAGAGATACTCTAGGCAAATAGTAACCAAAAAGACCAAGGGTAGCTGTACTAATTTTGGACAAATCAGACTTTAAATGAAGAAAGGTTATGAGATATAGAAGGTCATTTTATATGAATAAAATGGACAATCCACCAGGAAGATATAACAGTCATAAATGTTTATGTACCTAACCAAGGTGCCCCAAAATACATGAGGCAAACTCTGGCAAAACTGAAGGGAGAAGTAGACTTCTCTACAACAACCTTTGGAGATTTCAACACACCACTTACATCATTAGATAGAACAACTAAACAGAAGATCAACAAGGAAACAGTAACAATATGATAAACAAGTTAGATCTAACAGATGTACATAGAACGTTGCACCCAAACTCAGCCGGTTATACATTCTTCCAAGTGCCCATGGATCTTTCTCCAGGATAGACCACATGTAGGTCACAACACAACTCTCAATAAATATAAGAGATAGAAATTATACAACACCTTCTCAGATCATAATGGAATGACTGGAAATCAATAACAGACAGGAAAGAGGTAAATTAGCAAAGGTGTGGAGGCTAAAAAACACTTTCCTACATAATCAGTGGCTCAAAGAAGAAATTGCAAGTGAAATCAGTAAATATATTCATATGAATGAAAACAGGAACACAACTTATCACAACTTATGGGATACAGCGAAGACAGTCTTGAGAGGGAAATTTATAGCTCTAAACTCCTATATTAAAAAAGAAGAGCTAAAATCAAAGATCTAACTGAACAACTGGAGAAACTAGAAAAAGAACAACAAACAAATCCCAGAGCAAGCAGAAGGAAAGAAACAATCAAGTTAGAGCAGAAATAAATGAAATGGAGAACAAAAAAACAATAGAGAAAATCAGCAAAACCAAAATCTGGATCTTTAAGAAGATCAATAAAATTGGCAAACCTCTAGGTAGACTAACAAAGAAAAAAAAGAGAGAAGATGAAAATAAATACAAGCAGAAATGAAAGAGATGAAGTTACAACTGATCCCACAGAAATAAAAAGGATCATCAGAGGACATTATGAGAAACTGTATGCCAGAAAACCAGACAACCTAGATGAAATGGACAAATTCCTAGAAATGCACAAACAACCTACACTGACAGTACAAGAAATATAAGAACTTAATAAACAAATCACATTTAAAGAGATTGAATCTGTCATCAAAAATCTCCTAACAAGAAAACTCCAGGAGCAGATGGCTTCACAGGGGAACTCTACCAAGCATTTTGAAAAGAATTAATACAAATCCTGTTTAAACTACTGCAAAAAATTGAAGAGGAGGGAAAATTACCCAACACATTTTATGAAGCCATCACCTTAATACCAAAGTCAGATAAAGACACCACAACAGAAGAAAATGACAGACCAACCACTCTAATGAATGTAGATGAAAAAATTCTCAACAAAATACCTGCAAATTCAACCCAATAGCATATCAGAAGACTTATACATCACGACCAAGTGGGATTTATTCCTGGTATTAAGGATGGTTCAACATAAGAAAATCAATCAATGTAATACACCACATTAACAAATTGATCATCATGATCATCTCAGTCGATGCAGAAAAGGCTTTGGACAAAATCCAGCATCCTTTCTTGATAAAAAAACACTTCTAGGGAAGCAGATGTGGCTTAAGCGATTGGGCTGCCACCTACCACTTGGGAGGTCCCAGGTTCAGTTCCCAGTGCCTCCTGGAGAAGATAAGCAACACAGCGAGCTGGCGTGATGGGCATGCACGGCGAGCTGACACAACAAGATAATGTAACAAAGAGACACAAAGAGGAAAGACAATGAAAGACACAACTAAGCAGGGAGCTGAGGTGGCTCAAGTGATTGACCACCTCTCTCCCACATGGGAGGTCCCAGGTTCTGTTCCTGGTGCCTCCTAAAGGAAGAGCAGATACAGAAAGCACACAGCGAATGGAGAGAGAGCAGACAGCGAATGAAAAACAAGGGGAGGAGCGGAATAAATAAAATTAATCTTAAAAAAAAAAAAAAAAAAAACACTTCTAAAGATAGGAAGAGCAGGAAAATTCCTCAATATGATAAAAAAGCATATATGAAAAACCCACAACCAGCATCATACTCAATGGGGAAAGGTTGAAAGATTTTCTGCTTAAGATCAGGAACAAGACAAGAATGCCCAGTCACCACTGTTATTAAATATTGTACTAGAAGTTCTAGCTAGAGCAATTAGATGAGGAAAAAATAAAATTAAGGTATCCAAATAGGAAAAGAGGAAGTAAAACTCTCACTGTTTGCAGATGACATGATCCTATATTGAGAAAATTCTGAAATGTCTATGGCAAAGCTACTTGAGCTAATGAATGAGTTCAGCAAAGTGGCAGGATACAAGATCAACATGCAAAAATCAGTAATGTTTTTGTACACAGGTATTGAACAATCTGAGGAGGAAATCAGGGGGAAAATTCTTTTTACAATAGCAACAAAAAGACTCAAATACGTAGGAATCAATTTAACCAAAGAAATACAGGACCTATATGCAGAAAACTACAAAACACTGCTAAAAGAAATCAATGAAGACCCAAACAAATGGAAAGACGTTCCATGTTCATGGATTGGAAGATGTCAGTCCTACCCAAACTGATTTATAGAATCAATGCAATATCAAGCAAAATTCCAATACCCCACTTTACGGAAATAGAAAAGGTAATTACAAAATTCATTTGGAAGAGAAAGTGTACCTGAAGAGCCAAAAGCATTCTAAAAAAGAAAGCAACATGGGAGGAATTTCACTGCCTGATCTTGAAACTTATTACAAAGCTACATTGGTCAAAACAGCATGGTACTGGCATAAAGATAGACACACAGATCAGTGGAATAGAATTGAGAGTCCAGAAATAAACCCTCACTTTTATGGCCAAATGGTTTTTGACAAACCGACCAAGTCCATGTTATCAGGACAAAACAGTCTCTTCAACAAATGGTGCTGAGAGAACTGGATATCTATAACCAAAAGAATGAAAGAGGACCCCTATCTCACCCCCTATACAAGAATCAAATCAAAATGGATCAAAGACCTAAATATAAAAGCCAGGTCCATAAAACTACTAGAAGAAAATGTAGGGAAACACCTTAAACCTTGTGGTGGGTGGATCTTACACCCAAAGCATGTGTAACAAAAGGAAACATAGATAAATGGAACCTCCTCAAAATTAAACATTTTTGCACCGTTCTGGACTTTGTCAAAAGGGTGAAAAGGCAGCCATCTCAATGGGAGAAATTACTTGGAAATCACCATGTCTGATAAGGGTTTAATATCCAAGATATATAAAGAGATGCTACAACTAAACAATAAAAAGACAAAAGACCCAATTAAAAAATGGGCAAAAGACTTGAATAGATATTTGTCCAAAGAAGAAATACAAATGGTGAAAAAACACATGAAAAAATGTTTAACATCACTAATGATTAGGGAAATGCAAATCAAATCTACAACGAGATATCATTCCACACCTATCAGAATGGCCACTATTAAAAAGGGAAGCAGATGTAGCTCAAGTGATTGGGGCTCCTGTCTACCATATAGGAGGTCCAGTGTTTGATTCCTGGTGCCTCCTAGTGAAAAGCAAGCTGGGCTCCATGGTGAGCTGGCCCGAGCAGAGAGCTGGTGCAGAGTGCTGGCCCTTGCAGAGTGCTAGCCCACACAGGAGTGCTGGCCCTCACAGGAGAGCTGGCCTGCACAGAGTGCTGGCACACTTGGAGAGCTGGCACAGCAAGATGCCGCAACAAAAAGAGACACAGAAGAGAAACAATGAGAGACGCAGCAGATCAGGGAGCTGAGGTGGCGCAAGAGATTGAGCAGCCTCTCTCCACTCCGGAGGGTCCCAGGATCAGTTCCCAGTGCCGCCTGAGGAGAAGACAAGCAGACACAGAGGGAATGCACAGAGAGCAGACAGCAAGCACAAAAACAACGAGGGTGGGATAAATAAATAAATAAATAAATAAATAATAAAAAAATAAAAATAAAAAGGCAGAGAACTACAAGTGTCGGAAAGGATGTGGAGAGATAAGAACACTTATACACTGTTGGTAGGAAGGGAGAATGGTACAGCCACTATGGAGCACTATTTGACAGTTCCTAAAGAAGTTGAATATAGATTTGCCACATGACCCTGCAATACCACTCTTTGGTATATACCCAGAAGAACTGAGAGCAGTGACACGAACAGACATCTGCTCACCGCTGTCTACAGTGGTGTTATTCATGATTGACAAAAGTTGGAAACAACTCAGGTGTCCATTAACTGATGAATGGATAAACAAATTGTGGTGTATCCACACAATGGAATATTATGCAGCTGTAAGAAGAAATGAATTCATGAAGCATATAACAATATAGATGAACCTGGAGGACATCACGTTGAGTGAAAGAAGCCAAACACAAAAGGACAAATACTGTATGATGGCGCTACTATGAACCAAATATATTGTGTAACATATTGTTTGATTCAAAATGTAAATATAATTCAATTTATAAAGATGAAATTAGATTAGTGGTTATGTAGGGCTGGGGAATGTATGATAAGGGGTGGGGAGTTTTTCTTTTTGGAGTAATGAAATGGTTCTAAAATTTGTTGTGGTGATAAATTCACAACATTGTCATTATCCTAAATCCATTGATAATACACTTTGGATAGACCATATGGTATGTGAATATATCTCAATAAAAACGGCTGAATAAATAAATACATAATTGTGCAAGAATAGCCAGAAATAGTAGCTATGTACAGCAGGGGAAACAGAGAGATATTGAGTCAAATAACTTTGAGTTTCTAGAAAGCCCTTCTAAATAGTTTAGGGAAAGGTAATTAAACAGTAAAAGCCAGGGAACTTTCTATTAGGAGCACCCCAGGCTGGTTTCATTATACCATCTTAATATGACAGATCAAGTGCCTCATCCAACAAACAACAGTGTATGAAACAAATGTGTAACAAGGAAACAAACAAACGTGTAAAAGGAAACAAAGATACTTCTATTAAGTCAATGAACAATTCATCTTAACTGAGAAAACTGTGTCAATGCTGACTACTGTACTTAGATAAGTCAGATGATAAAGAATAGATGGCCCAAGACTACCCATCCCCCATATTAAAAAAACACAAGTATTATTAAGAGAAAGTATGTGGGTGAAAAGGCTAAGAAAAGAGAGAATGAGAAATGGATAGACGCAAGGGGAGAGGTGAAGGATGGGCTGTAAAGAAAGGGGTCAGCTTTTTTTCTATCTTAAGTCTTAAATCAAGTACTAAATAAAGTACTGAATAAGATACTCAACATTATTTTATATATGCTCTTTTGTGATCAGACTTACCAGCAGTTGTTTTCAGGAATTGATGTGGATGATTATACTTGAATGAAGGATAACCGAAGAAACACACAAATTTTGGCTTCAAAACGTGAGCATTACAACATGTTTGAAAATAGCGAACACAAATCTAGAAATAGGAAAACAAAGACGTAAAAGCTTTTATAAATGATCTTAACGGCTTCTATACTGAATTTCGAGTCTATTCTAAAAGCAGAATAATCATTATCACAATATACACAATATGAAATTATCTAGGCTGAAACCAGAATAGTTGGCAGCAGTGACAATAGAGTTTATGAATAATGGTTATTTTCTTAAGTATTTCCATTCAAGAAATCAAAAGAATTCAAACTCCAGGACACAGAGAATATTTTGTTGTTCTTCTGTTCAGTAACATTACATCCTTAGAGTCAACTGGTCCACATGTTTATGCCCTTGCCCTAAATTCCTTATGAGGAAAAAAATTTTTTTTAATAATGCATTCTGTATGAACACATCAACTTGTAGGTGTACTCAAGTCATTAAAGACTACCTGAAATGAAACCACTAGAGAATTCAAAAGTGTATTGCTGGTATTTAAAGACGTTGAAAAATACATTTAGCATTGCACTCAAAGGTTTTCTTATCATAATTCTGGCAAGAATATGATAAGAATAGATACTATTGTATCTAACACCATGGTATAACGCAAGACAACATGCTATAGAAATAAGTAAGCCTGAATATATTCACCTCCATATTTCAAAACCTGCGTCTGGAAGGTAGAATATTTTATTTTTAAAGTTAAGATTTCAATGTTATTAATATTTGATTAAGTAAATCTCATTTTAAAACATAAACTATAGAAATATAGTTTTAAGAAAACATGAAGTTTCTAACCTTATTGTATAGATAACAGTTACTTTTACTTTGAAAAAAATTATTGGATTTGTCATGTATTTTATAATTTAGTGATGATTAACCCTTAAAAATTTTAAAGTTACCCTACTCATATTATAAAACATATTTACAAACAAGAGGAAAGAATACTGTTCTTTTTCTGATAGTAAATAACATAAAATCAAATGTTTTGTTTATTGACAGGAATACATTTAAATTCTTCTTAAAAGATTTTCACTTTAATTTCCAAGCTGTTACTGATTTCTGAAAACAAAGAAAAATTGAAGACTTCTTTCCTAAAACATAAGCAATCTTTAATCACTGATCTTTGCTTTATTTTAAAGAGCCCATCCTAAAATAAATGACCTTTATAATACACATATTTTATTTTTATTAATATTAACATTCAGAAAACAAAAGCCTAATTAGAATAACTAACAATGATAGCTTAAACTTAGCATCAGTGAAAGAATTCTTTTTCCCAAACATCCCCATTTTGTTTGTCCTTCCCTTCTTCAACCCCTACCATCCTGGCTCTTAGTCAACAACAGAATCAAATGAGTAAATCAACCTCTGCTTCATCAGACATTATAAAATTTAGGGGCAGTAAATATAAGTTTTGAATTATGTAGATTCATCTTGACTTAAAATAGTTCATGTTTTTAAAATCTTTGAAAGAAAATTAGATTACTAGAAGGCCCTACATTCAACAATAACACAACTTTTATCGAGGTACTATTAAAGGGGGGGGGGCACAAACTAGCAAAGTTAACATTTATGAATACCTACTACATGCTAGGTATTTTACATGCATCATCTTCTTTAAGTCTCACAATTATTCTCTGAAATGGGCACATTAGCCTTTAACAGATGAGAAAACTAATGACCAGAGAGGTAAGTAATTTGTCCAAGGTCACATGATGATAAGTGCCAAAACTAATCTTTGAAGCCAAGTTAATTTGACAACAAAGCCCAGGCTCTTTCTATCACATCACACTGCTATAAGTAGGAGATATAATCCCTGCTTTCAAGTTTACAATCTAGTTGAGACAAAACACACACACACACACACACACACACACTCACTCATGAGTGGGCATGGGTGCTCTAATTTTTCGTAATAAGAGGTATAGGCAATTAAGTGTTAAAAGGAGTTTAAGTAGAGAGATTTTTTTTCAGGTTAGCATGACCTGGAAAATTCTCTCGCAGTAAGATTTGAGCTGGTCTTTACATAATGGGTGTAAGTAATAAAAGAGAAAAGGCGGGAGCGGATGTAGCGCTAGTCGTTGTGCCTGCTTCCCATGTATGAGGTCCTGGGTACAACCCCCGGTATTAAAAAAAAAAAAAAAAAAAAGCAGAAGGGCATTTTTAAGCAGGGAAAAGAGTGTGAACAAAGGAACTTGCATAGTAAGTCTGAAAGGGCAGTGAGCAGCTTGATTTGGCGTAATAAAATGTGTAAAAGGGAGTAAAGGCAATAGCTTAAGGGCCAAATTCCTAATTATTTTAAGAATCAGTATAAGGAGCTTGAACTCATACATTGTGTTATTGAAAACAAGATTAGGAAATTAATCTAGTAAGAGTTCATTGAATAAATTATAACAGTAAAGCTTTGAGGGAAGGGAAGGCGTTGAAACTATTATAGTACTTGAGGCAGAAGTTACAGGTCCCTCACTGGGCTAAGCAACACCGGGGCAGTGCATGGTCCACAGGGCGCTCTTGAAAGGTTTTGTAAGATCAGGGAGCAACTACCGAAGGAAGATCTAGGGAAGGGGACCCAGGAAATAGGAGGAAACCTTATGATTACCGGAATATTCGCTGTTTAGTGCTAAGACTGTGTTGTGTGTGAAAGGGGGTCGTCACAGATGATGGTGAACCTTAGTCCTGATGATCACAGAGTTGGAATTATATGGGGAGCGGACATAGAAAAGAAGTACAGGAAAGAAATGAAGCTCCAGTCGGTCTGCTCATCGGAGACAATGACCTGTGGAATTAATTCTTTGCTTGTCCAGTCTCATCTTCTAGAACGTAAGTTCCCTGGGTCATATCACCCAGGGCCATACCTAGCACATACTGGGTGCTGGATAAATGCTGAGTGACTATTATTTCTCTGTGTTCCCAGTGCCTATCACAACGCCCGGCACGTAGAGTGCTTAGTGAAAGGTTAGCTGGAGAACAGCTGGCGCGGCCTTGGGTTGGAGAAGAAGCGGGAGAGCGCCTGAGCCACGGCAGAAGCGCGCCGGATTCAGGGCAAGGAGTGGGTCTCCAGACCGGTCTCACGCCACTTCTCTGCCCTTCCTTTTGCACACATCCCTCCACCTCTCCGTCACTCTCGGGTAACGTGTAGCACTCGGACAGGAGCGAGACGAGGTGAAAGTAACACACCCCATTCGGACGACCACGGATAAGTCACTCCTTCCCGGCCTCACGTTTACACAAACCTCCTTACCAGCCGCCCAGCATTTCGGCTCCAGGCGCTCAACACCCGCACTGCTGCCATCTTACTCCGGATATGACAATCGCTCCACTGGTGGAAGAGACGCTTTAGCCGAGAGACCTATCCCAAGCAGAGAAATTCACCTCCCCCTGAGCGGCCAATCAGGAGCGAAAGAACGAGCCTCCCACTGAACAGCCAACCAGGGGAAGGGGGCGGGGCCTGAAGGAAACAGTTGAGTCCGAGAGGAGAGAAGCCCAAATTTAATTTCAGGGGGCAAAGCTGGGCAAGGAACTCAAGATACTGATGTGTGCACCAATGATAATCTTTTTAATCCATGTAACGAGTGAAATAGTGTTAAAGGAACACAAAGAGCCCAAGTAAGACTTGAGGGATGAGTGGGTGAAAACATCTTGTAAACGCCTTGATTACAAAACATGTGACCTTTATTTCATAGCAAGGTTCTGTACCACTAGCTGATCACTAATCCATACTGGAATACTTTCTAATGACTGTCATTTCTTACTCACGTTGAGTGTTCTTGAGTACTAAAATTGGCTTTTCAATTTTTTTCAAGGAAAACGAACAAGTTTACCCTAATGTCCAAAATAAACAAGTCATCAATATTTTCTTTCCTTCTTAGAGTATGTTATTTGGTGCAACTGCCCAGCATAAGCAATATATGTCACAGACAGACAACCTTGGTTTCCTTGCCTCTGGGAGAAAAATGTCAGATTCAGGTCAAGAAATGAAAACAATAAAGAAAAGGTCAGAGTCTTCATTGGCAATCTTCCTCAGGGCATCTCTGAAACCAGTTTCTGGAAATGTTCAGGATGGCAATTGTCTGCCCTTAACTTTTACATGGGAATAAAGATCTGTACAGGTGTTCTTAAAATTATAGTGAAAAAAAGTTACAGAGACATTATAAACATTATAAATTCTTAGCATTAAACATTAGTGGCTGTGAAACAAAAATCTCAGTTCTTTCACAAGTTCACTATTATTATTACCAAAATTTGCACCTTTTTCTGGCCTTATTTGCTTACCAGTGTATTTCATACTCAAACAAACAAAAAACCTACTGAGAGCAATAATCTAAATCATTCCTTTTATTTATTAAAAATCTGGGCTAATGAAAAGAACCTCAATTTTTTAAAACTTCCCATTAACAAAACATTTTATAGGTACTATTAATATATGTGATAATCCCACATACGTATATTATATAAAAGGAAGATGTAGTAGTTGTGTCTTTAAAGAAAAGTATTTTTTTCCCAGAGCCTCTATACCACCTTCTTTAATTTTCCTTTTAACTCTACCTTCTCCACAGAAAATACATCACTGTTTGCATATTCAGTAAAATGTGTGAATAATCAGTATAATATCCTTCCTACCTTTTCACTAGTTAATCCCTTCAACTGAGCAAAGAGAAATGAAAACATGTCCACACAATAAGTTGTACAAGATCGTAACACAATTATTCATAACAGCCCAAAACTAAAACCACCTAAGTGGATAAACAAAACGGAGTATATCCATACAATGGAATATTATTCCATCGTAAAAAGGAAGGAATTACTTATACATGCTGCACATGGACTAATCTCAAAAACGCTAAGCTGCCGGGGCGCTCACCTGCCCCCCTCCCCATCCCCTGGTAGGCTGGCGCCGGGTTAATTCCTCACTGGAGGACACTCCGCAGACCCCACCCTCATCTGCCCGCTCCCCTGCGTCCCTGAGATTACCGCGGTGAAGATGGCCTCAGGAATGCAAGTCGCTGATGAAGTATGTCGCATTTTTATGATATGAAAGTTCGGAAGTGCTACGCCAGAAGAAACTGGGAAAAGAAAGAAGCCTGTCACTTTTCCTCTCAGTGCAGACAAGAAGTGCCATCACTGTAGAAGGGAAAGAGATCTTGGTTGGAGATATTGGGGTGACCATAAATGATCCTTTCAAGTATTTTGTGGGAATGCTTCCCGAAAAAGACGGCCCCTATGTTTTGTACCAAGGACTTCAGAAAAGAAGAGTTGTTTTGGGGTGGGGGTGGGACACCAGAACTAGCACCTCTGAAATGATCTACTCGACCTACAAGGATGAGATCAAAACGAAATTTCAAGACTTGAAACACGAATATCAAGCAACTGGGCAGAAGACCTCAATCGGGCTTGTATTACTGAAAAGCTAGGTAGATTCTTAAATTGTAGCTTTTGAAGGAACCTCTGTGTCGATCATTATTCAGTGCCACAAATCAAAAGCTTCCATTTAATGCTATCCTCTTACTGTATAAGTAAAGCAAATATATTCAAGCCAGAATCTCACTGAGGGGGTACAGCTGTCTTGTTATCATCTGGAGCAAAATAAATGATCTAAAAACATGTGCAATGGCCTTAAATAAATCTAAACTTTAGATAAATCTAGACTTTAGATTCTAAAGTCTAAAGTAAGTTTAATTGGTGTGAAATTAAATTCTTGTTGACCAAATGCCTGTTTTGATGAGTTGGCTTATAAAGATTATTGTTAAGCTCAGGATTTTTAATGATGCAGTTCACAAAACAGTACAAAGCCGTATGAAGAGAAACTTTGTTAACCTTGGCATTTCTTTGCCTTTTTTACTTAGAAAATTGGTCATAATACAATTGTAATTTTAGCCCAAATTCTTTATTCTTCCTTGAGCTAAACTGAATAGTGAAAAATAATTCTTCTCACAACATATATGTATTAGACAGTATCCTTTAGGGAAACAGAACTGACAGGAGATATCTGTAAATCGTATGAGATTCTATAAAATTGTCTCATGTGATCATGGGAATGCACAAGTCCAAATTCCGCAGGGCAGGCTGCAAACCAGGGGCTCTGATGAAGGTCCCTGAGTTCCTAGGAGACACTAGCTGTCCAAATTAGAGATGGGAATTCTCTCTCTGAATGCTGATATCACTTCCCCTCTTAGGGCCTTCAACTGATTAGATGAGACATCACTCATTGCATCTCCTTATTTGATTGTAGATGTAACCAGTCATCTATGCAATCAACTCACTGATGATTAAAGTCCATGAAATGTCCTTATAGTACAGTTAGCTCAGTGCTTGCTTGACCAAACAACTGTGCACAATTACCCAGCCGAGTTGACACATTAGCCTCACCATCACAATATAATAACACTAATATACTAAGTACAGTAAGATTATTAGGCAGTCTTTAATTCTACCAAATGTGTTATGGAGACTGCCTCAAAATTTTATATGCTTAGGGAGCAGATGTGGCTCAAGCAGTTGGGTGCTCGCCTCCCATATGGGAGGTCCCCAGTTTGGTTCTGACACCTCCTAAAGAAGACAAGCAGACAGACAAAGGAGCCATGGGGCGGCTGGGTGGTGGTGGTAAAAATAAATAAATAAATAATTTAAAAGAACTGTATACGCTTATAATAAACACTGATCTTTCAAAGCAAGACTTGGAAGCATAGAAGAGTAGCGGAAATCCAGGAAGCATCTCCTTGTACCTGTTTGTACCTGTGCTGAGTTCCCCACTTACTAGCCCGGAGACTGTAACGATAGAGTGACCTTGCATCTTGGAAATCATGGTGTGCCCTCAGGAAAATGTCCAATATCTGTAGCAACTAATTGATTTATAGTGCAAAGTCCAGTACTTCCTTAAGGTAAAACAGTATGTTGTAAACTAGGACACCTGTGATAGCTGTAAAACTGAGCTTTGCTGCTTCTCATACAATCAGGTGTGGGGAAACATTAAGTAAATGTTTACCTTGAAGCCTGGGAGAGCTTGTCAGTTCCCTAGAGAAGTTCCTTGGAGTTTGTGAAATGGGCAGCAAGTGTGATATATAACACTCTCATGAAAAAACTACCTGATGACACTTTGAGGTGATTGTCTTTAAATAACAGGCATAATACTTTGAACAATATAGAGATGCTCAACTTAGAAGTAGTGTATTGGCTTTATGTAATAAAAGAAGTGTTTTTAACTTAATAACAAAACAAAATGAAACAAAACATGCTATGTGAAAGAAGCCAGACACAGAAGGTCATATATTATATGATTCCATTTATTTGAAATATCCACAGAAGGCAAATCTACAGAGACAGAAAGCATAATAGTGGTTGCCCGGGCTGGGGGTGGGAATGGATGTTCACTGCAAAGGAGCATGCAAGCGCTTTATGTGATGATGGAAATTTCCTAAAACCAGATTGTGGTTGTAGCAGTTTGGCAGTTTGATGTAGTTATGAATTCCAAAAATAGATATTGGATTATGCTTGTAAACTGGTCTGCTAATCTGGGCATGATTAAGTTATGATTAGGACGTTGACTGGGCCATGTCAATAGGGTGTTGAGCCCCACCCCTTGGTGGGTGAGTTCTCAAAGATGAAAGACATTGCAAAGGACAGAGTTGTAGTAGTTTTTGAGTTGGAGTTCTCATGTTGGAGTTTTTATGCTGGAGCCTGGGGAGGCGAGCAGATGGAGGAGCTTGGTCGTGAGGAAGGAGAGAAGGCTCTGGAATAGAGACAAGCCCTTTGCCTGATAGTCTACAAATGGCCTTGTGGAGAGAGGCAGAGCCTGGAGAGCCTCATAGTCTACAGCCAACCTTTTGGGGAAACAGAGGAGCTAAGCCCAGAGAGAAATGGAGCCCCGGGAAGAAAGGAATCCAAGAAGCCTGAACCCTGGCAAATGTCAGCAGCTGCCTTGCTCAAACACGTGGCAATGGACTTTGGTGAGGGAAGAAACTTATGCTTTATGGCCTGGTAACTGTAAGCTTCTACCCCAAATAAATACCCTTTATAAAGACCAACAGATTTCCGGTATTTTGCATCAGCACCCCTTTGGCCGACTAATACAGTGGTGATGTACTATAAATTTACTAAAAATCATTGTTATCACATGGGCAAACTTTATGGTATGTAAAAAGCATATCTCAAGGGGAGTGGTGTGGCTCAAGTGGTTGAGTGCCTGCTTCCCACACGGGAGGTCCCAGGTTCAGAATCCGGTGCCTACTAAAAGCAAAAAAAACGAACAACAAGCAAACAAAGGAATAAACCAACTCAGGGGGGTTGATGTGGCTCAGTTGAGCACAGGCTACCCACATACGAGGTTCTGGGTTCACTCCACGGCCCAGGTCCCTCAAAAAAAAAAAGTATATTTCAATAAAACTGTTAAAATTGTTAGATTTGATACATACAAAAGAATAATATAACATATATATATATATATCACATAATAGTATAGCAAAAACCCTTGAACCTAACACAGTGAGCCCTATTGTAAACAATGGACTATACTAAATAGTACAATTGTAAAAATGTTCTTTCATGAATTATAACAAATGTACCATGTTAATGCAAGGTGTTAATAATATGGTGGCCTATGGGAAATCTGTATTTTATGCATTTTTCTGTAAACTTGCAACTTCTCTAATAAAACAAAACAAAACCTTGGACCTACTACCCAACTTAGAAAATAGAACCTTATCTATGCTGGTGACAGTCAAAGTCTGCTCTTCCCTCTTTTTTTTTTTTTTTTAAAGATTTTATTTATTTATTCATTTATCCCCCCCTTCCTGCTTGTGCTCGCTGGGTCAGCTAACCATGCCGTGCGGGCGGGCCTGCCTTCACCAGGAGGCCCCAGGAACCAAACCCGGGGCCTCCCATATGGTAAACGGGAGCCCTACTGATTGAGCCACATCTGCTTCCCTGCTCTTCCCTCTTTATCTTTCTGGAGATACTGATTATCTTGAATTGTGCATTTATCATTTCTTCATTT
Source organism: Tolypeutes matacus (assembly GCA_026826555.1). Lineage (NCBI taxonomy): Eukaryota > Metazoa > Chordata > Mammalia > Cingulata > Chlamyphoridae > Tolypeutes > Tolypeutes matacus. The sequence continues at coordinate 18,755,652 of JAKSZT010053881.1, forward strand.
CCTTTAGAATATCACCACTTATATGCATATATATGTAAATACATATATATGTGAATCCCTAAAAATACATAGTTTACTTTTGCTTGTTTCTGGGTCTTATGAAAATGATATCAAACGGTATATATCTAGCTTTTATGCCATTACATATAAAACTTTCTGCAACTAGTTTTTATGACAATACCACTCTTTATCCATTTAATAAAATTGTATTATTTCCAAATCTTTGCTATTATCATTACTGATGCTACGAACATTCTTGATCATATCTCCTCTATGTGAAAGAGTTTCTCTAGGGCAGTGCTGCTCAGGCTATAGTGAGCATTTCTATCATCTGAGGATCTTGTTAAAATGTTGATCCTAATTCTGTAGATCTGGGTGCATTTCTGCATTTCTCAGAAGCTCCCAGGTGATATAGGTGCTAGTGGTCACATCTGGATTCATAAGGCAAGGGTATATATCTAAAAGTGGAACTGATGAGACATTGGTTATGCTTACCTTCAACTTTACTCCTTGTTTTTGAAGGAGATTGTATAAAATATGTGTCCAGCAGCAGTGTAAAGGAGTAACCATTGCTCCTCATTTGATAGCGTCAGACAAAATTTTTTGCCAATATAGTAGTTATAAAGTGGTATTTCATCATGGTCTTAATTTGAGTTTTCTTACTGAAGTTGAGCAAATTTTCATATGTTTATGCTCATGTTTTTGACTCATTTTTCCCCTATTGTATGTGTTGAAATGTGTAGGAAATGTATAGGAAAATCCTGGATATTCTCAATTATATGTATTACTATCTTCTTCCACTTTGTGGCTCTTCTTCATTTTATTAAATGTGCCTTTTGTTGCACAGAATTCTTAATTTTAATATACTTAAATGTATCAAACTTTTCTTTATGGTGTTTTTTATATCTTATTTAAGAACACCTTCCCTATCCAAAAGCCCTAAAAGTAGAATGGTATATATTTACATTTGTCTTTTTTTCTTTTGTAATTTATTATTGAGATATAATTCACATATAAAATGCATTCTTTTAAAGTGTACAGTTTAATGTCTACACAATTCACAAAATTGTGTACCTATTGCCAATATCTAATTCCAGAACATTTTCATCATCCCCCAAAAGAAGCCCCATACCCAAGAGCAGTCATTCTTTTTTCTCTCTCTCTTTTTTTAAGAAGGTACTGGAATTGAACCCAGGACCTTATGCATGTAAAGCATGCAACCACTGAGCTACACCCACTCCTCTTATTGGTTCTTTTAAAGAACTAACTGGTTTTCAAGTGATTAATTTTTGCTTTTATCTTAATTATCTCCTTCTTACATTCTTTGGGTTTATTCTCTTGTTCTTTTTCTAATTTCTTAAGTTGGACATATTGGTCATTAATTTTCAGCCTTTCTTCTTTTCAAATATTAATATTTAATATTTGATTATTGAATTTAATTATTGAAGTACTAGTTTCATTGCATTCCACAGATTTTCATATGTAAAGTTACAATTTTTGTTCACCTCTAAGTACTTTTAAAATTTTCTGTTAATATTTTTTCCTTCCCCATGAATTATTTAGAAGTATTTATAAATTTCTAGTGTTTTTTGGTGGTTGTTTTTAGTTGTCTTTTTGGATTAATTTCTAACATAATTGCATTTGGGTTGGAAAATGTCACCTGTAGGATACAGTTCTTTGACTTTGTTGAGACTTGACAGTAATTTTTTGCAAATGCCTCATGAGTTCTCTATAATAATTGATTGAAGGTGTGTATGTAATTGCCATTAGATCAAACTTGGTTGTTTTGTTGAAATTTTCTTTACAATTTCTCATCTGCTTGATTTACCTATAATTGGGAGTCTTAATAAAATCTCACAATGTGATAGTGGATTTGTCAGTTTCTTCTTGTATTCTACCAAATTTTGACGGACATATTTTACTAAAGTGCATATAAGTTCTGAATATTTATATTTTCCTGGTGAATTCAACCTTTTATTATTTTTTCATGATTTTTAAAAATCATTGATAATGCTTTTTGCATTAAGGTCTAATTTGCTTGTCATTTATATACCTACAACTTTTTAAAATTGATATTTATCTGATGTATCTTTCCCATCTTTTTATTCTCAACTGTTAATGTTACTTAATGATTTAGGTGACTCTCCTGTAAATAGCATATTATACTATTTTTATTTTAACTGCTCTCTGATTTTTAATCAGAAAAGTAACTTTACTTTGTATTACTAATATAGTGTAGACATTTCTGCTTTCTTATTTTAGTGCTTTTATTTTATCTTGCTTTCTTATGCTGATTAAAGTGTTAGGTTTAATTTAAAAAAAAAATTAAAGTTTTTTCCCTCCTTGGTCTATTTTTTCCTTGGGTTAATTTATAGGTTTTAACCACTGTTCTTTTTTTTTTTTTTTTTCCCTTTTTTTTCCCCAATTTTTTTCTTTTTTCTTTTGACTTTATTTTGTACATAAATAATTGAAAATATAAACAAGTAAAAATTTAAAAGTAAACAAAGATGAATAAACATAGACATTTCTCAATTAAATGTACTGGATACATATAGCATTTTTTTTTATTCATACAATATGTTACACAATATATTTGGTTCATAGTAACGTATTCATACAGTATTTGTCCTTTTGTGTCTGGCTTGCTTTGCTCAACATAATGTCCTCCAGGTTCATCCACATTGTCATATGCTTTACGACTTCATTTCTTCTTACAGCTGCATAATATTCCATCGTGTGAATAGACCACAGTTTGTTTATCCATTCGTCTGTTGATGGGCACCTGGGTTGTTTCCAGCTTTTGGCAATGGTGAATAATGTTGCTATGAACATCGGTGTGCAGATGTTTGTTCGTGTCACTGCTCTCAGTTCTTCTGGGTATATACCCAGTAGGAGTATTGCCAGGTCACATGACATGTTCTATATTCAATGGTACAGTGGCTGTACCATTCTGCATTCCCACCAATAGTGAAGAAGTGTTCCTATCTCTCCACATTCTCTCCAACACTTGTAGTTCTCTGTCTTTTTAATAGTGGCCATTCTGATAAGTGTGAAATGATACCTCATTGTAGTTTTGATTTGCATTTCTCTAATCATGAGTGATGTTGATTGAGCATTTCTTCATGTGTTTTTTTGCCATTTGTATTTCTTCTTTGGAGAAATGTCTATTCAAGTCTTTTGCCCATTTTTTAATTAGGTCTTTTGTCTTTTTATTGTTGAGTTGTAACATCTCTTTATATATCCTGGATATTAAACCCTTATCAGATATGTGATTTCCAAATATTTTTTTCCCATTGAGTTGGATGCCTTTTCACCCTTTTGACAAAGTCCTGTGAGGTGCAAAAGTGTTTAATTTTGAGGAGGTCCCATTTATCTATTTTTTCTTTTGTTGCATGTGCTTTGGGTCTAAGGTCCAAGAAACCACCACCTACTACAAGGTCTTGAAGATGTTTCCCTACATTTTCTTCTAGTAGTTTTATGGACCTGGCTTTTATATTTAGATCTTTGATCCATTTTGAGTTGATTCTTGTATAGGGGGTGAGATAGGGGTCCTCTTTCATTCTTTTGGTTATAGATATCCAGTTCTCCCAACACCATTTGTTGAAGAGACTGTTTTTTCCCGTTAGCATGGACTTGGTAGATTTGTCAAAAACCAGTTGACTGTATAAGTGAGCATTTGTTTCTGGGTTCTCAATTTGATTCCATTGATCGATGTGTCTATCTTTCTGCCAGTACCATGCTGTTTTGACCACTGTAGCTTTGTAATATGTTTCAAGGTCAGGCAGTGAAATTCCTCCCACGTTGCTCTTCTTTTTAAGAATGCTTTTGGCTATTCGGTGCACCCTTCCAGATGAATTTGGTAATTGCCTTCTCTAATTCTGTAAAGCAAGCTTTGGGATTTTGATTGGTAATGCATTGAATCTATAAATCAGTTTGGGTAAGATTGACATCTTCACAATATTTATTCTTCCAATCCATGAACACAGAATGTCTTTCCATTTGTTTAGGTCTTTTAAAATTTCTTTTAGCATTGTTTTGTAGTTTTCTGCACATGGGTCCTGTCCTTCTTTGGTTAAATTAACTCCTAGGTATTTGAGTCTTTTTGTTGCTATTGAAAATGGAATTTTCCCCCTGATTTCCTCCTCAGTTTTTCAGTACTCGTGAACAAAAACATTACTGATTTTTGCGTGTTGATCTTGTATCCTGCCACTTTGCTGAACTCATTTATTAGTTCAAGTAGCTTTGTCATGGATACTTCAGGATTTTCTAAGTACAGGATCATGTCATCCGCAAACAGTGAGAGTTTTACTTCCTTTTTTCCTATTTGGATGCCTTTAATTTTTTTTTCTTGTCTAATTGCCCTAGCTAGAACTTTTAGTACAATGTTGAATAACAGTGATGACAGTGGGCATCCTTGTCTTGTTCCTGATCTTAGAGGGAAAGCTTTCAACCTTTCCCCATTGAGTATGCTGTTGGCTGTGGGTATTTCATATAAGCTTTTTATCATATTGAGGAATTTTCCTTCTATTCCTATCTTTTGAAGTGTTTTTATCAAAAAAGGATGCTGGATTTTGTCAAATGCCTTTTCTGCACCTATTGAGATGATCATTTGGTTTTTTCCTTCAGTTTGTTAATGTGGTGTATTACATTGATTGATTTTCTTATGTTGAACCAGCCTTGCATACCAGGAATAAATCTTACTTGGTCATAATGTATAAGTTTTTTGATATACTGTTGGATTCGATTTGCAAGTATTCTGTTGAGAATTTTTGCATCTATGTTCATTAGAGAGATTGGTCTATAATTTTCTTTTCTTGTAGAATCTTTATCTGGCTTTGGTATTAGGGTGATGTTGGCTTCATAAAATGTGTTGTGTAATTTTCCCTCCTCTTCAATTTTTTGGAAGAGTTTAAACAGGATTGGTGTTAATTCTTTTTGAAATGTTTGGTAGAACTCACCTGTGAAGCCATCTGGTCCTGGACTTTTCTTTGTTGGGAGATTTTTGATGATGGATTCAATCCCCTTAAATGTGATTGGTTTGTTAAGTTCTTGTATTTCTTTAGCATCAGTGTAGGTTGGTTGCACGTTTCTAGAAATTTGTCCATTTCATCTAGGTTGTCTAATTTGTTGGCATATAGTTTCTCATAATATCCTCTTATCATTCTTTTTATTTCTGTGGGGTCATTTGTAACTTCCCCCCTTTCATTTCTGATAGTATTTATTTGCATCTTCTCCCTTCTTTTCTTTGTTAGTCTAGCGAGGGGTTTGTCAATTTTATTGATCTTCTCAAAGAACCAGCTTTTGGTTTTGTTGATTTTCTCTATTGTTTTTCTGTTCTCATTTTCATTTATTTCTGCTCTAATCTTTATTATTTCTTTCCTTCTGCTTGCTTTGGGATTGGTTTGCTACTCTTTTTCTAGTTTCTCTAGTTGTTCAGTAAATCTTTGGGTTTAGCTCTTTCTTGTTTTTTAATATAGGTATTTAGGGCTATACATTTCCCTCTCAAGACTGCCATTAATGTATCCCATAAGTTTTGATACACTGTGTTCTCATTTTCATTTGTCTCAATATAATTACTGATTTCACTTGCAATTTCTTCTTTGACCCACTGATTATTTAGGAGTGTGTTGTTCAGTCTCCACACATTTGCAAATTTCCTTTTTTCCTATCTATTATTGATTTCTAGTTTCATTCCATTATGATCTGAGAAGATACTTTGTATAATTTCAATCTTTTTATATTTATTGAGAGCTGAATTGTGACCTAGCATGTGGTCTATCCTGGAGAAAGATCCATGAATACTTGAGAAGAATGTATAACCCGCTGAGTTTGGATGCAGTGTTCTGTATATGTCTGTTAGGTCTAATTTGTTTATCATATTGCTCAAGTTCTCTGTTTCCTTGTTGATCTTCTGTCTAGTTGTTCTATCTAATGATGTGAGTGGGGTGTTGAAGTCTCCAACGATTATTGTAGAAATGTCTATTTCTCCCTTCAGTTTTGCCAGAGTTTGTCTCATATATTTTGGGGTACCCTGGTTAGGTGCGAAGATATTTATGACTGTTATATCTTCCTGGTGGATCATCCCTTTTATTAATATATAATGGCCTTCTGTATCTCTTATAACTTTTTTGCATTTAAAGTCTATTTTGTCTGATATTAGTATAGCGACCCCTGCTCTTTTCTGGTTACTATTCACATGGAGTATCTTTTTCCAACCTTTCACTTTCAGTTATTTGTATCCCTGGGTCTAAGGTGAGTTTCTTGTAAGTAGCATATGGATGGCTGATGTTTTTTTATCCATTCTATCAGCCTGTATCTTTTGATTGGGGATTTTAATCCTCTCACGTTCAATGATATTACTGTAAATGTACTATTTACTTCCTCCATTTTATTCTTTGGTTTTCATATGTCATCTTGTTTTTGTCTCTCTTTTTACTCTTTTGGTTATACTTTCTGCTATTCTTTCTTCTATACTCTCCTTCAAGCCTCTCTCTCCTGTCTTTTTCTTTCAGGTTCTAAGGCTTCCTTTAATATTTCCTGCAAAGGTGGATTCTTTTTTGCAAACTTTCTTAATTTCTGTTTGTTTGTGAATATTTTATACTCACCTTCATATTTGAAGGACAGTTTTGCTGGATAAAGAATTCTCGGCTGGCAGTTTTTCTCTTTCAGTTTCCTAATTGTATCATACCACTGTCTTCTCACCTCCATGGTTTCTGAAGAGAAATCTACACTAAGTCTTACTGGATGTCCCTTGTATGTGATCGTTTGCTTCTCTCTTGCTGCTCTGAGAATTTTCTCTTTATCTTTAACATTTGACATTCTGAGTAGTATGTTTCTTGGCATAGGTCTATTTGGATTTATTCTGATTGGGGTACGGTGTGCTTCTTGCACATGTAAGTTCATTTCTTTCATGAGTGTTTGGAAATTTTCAGCTATTATTTCCTCAAATACTCTTTCTGCTCCCTTTCCCTTCTCTTCTCTTTCTGGAACTCCCATGACACGTATGTTGTTGCGTTTTGTGTTGTCATTCAACTCTCTAAGCCCCCGCTCATTTTTTTCCATTCTTTTCTCTGTCTGTTCTTTTCTCTCTTCAATTTTAGCTGCTCTGTCCTCGGTATCACTTATTCTTTCTTCTATCACTTCAAGTCTGCTGTTGTATGCCTCAAATGTGTTTTTGACCTCACCTATTGTGTCTTTCATTCCTATGAGTTCTGTCACTTTTCTGTTTAGGATTTCAAATTCTTCTTTGCTTTCGCTGAATGTCTTCTTGATGTCATTTATCTCTTTAAATATATTGTCTTTCAACTCATTAATTTGATTTTGGAAATTTGTGCTTATCTCACTGATTAGTTCTCTCAAATACTGCATCTCTTTTGGGACTTTGATGTATTCCTTTTCTTGGGCCATGTCTTCTATTTTCTAAGTATGGCTTGTAATTTTTTGCTGGTGTTTAGGCATCTAGTTAGCCTGGAAGGGCTCTCGGGACACAGCAGACCAACCCTGCATGTCAAAAGCCGAGTCAGCCCCATGCTTTCTCTCCCCTCTCCTGTGGAGTCCTCAACAATTAGTCCAGGCTAGAAAAGAGGGAGATTGGGAGGGTTGGATTTCTCCAGTCCTTTGCAGGCTCCCAGGGCAAACCACTGTGTGGTCCTACCCAGCCTGGAAGGGCTCATGGGGCACCACAGCCCAAATTTGTGGGTCAGAACCTGAGTCAGCCTTAGGCTGTGTCCCTCTCTCTCCCCTTTCCTGTGGTGGTAGATCCCTGGAGCCCCCTTTGTCTGTAGTCACAGGCTCAGAGGCCTGAGAATTCTAAAGAGTGTGGGGGAGGGTGATGGCAGCAGCAGCAGCCACCACTGGTTCCAACTCATGGTTCTGTCGTCATGATTTCCCTCTTTTGTCCCTCTCTCCTCTGGATGGTGTGCAGCCTTCACCTGCTGTCCTAAACCCTAGAAAATCTTTTTTGGGGGCTGTTTCAGCCTGTCCTCTAGCTATTTTTCTAGAGAAGAGATTCCCGTGTCTTCCTAGTCTGCCATCTTCCCGGAAGTTGAATACCTTTTCCACTACTGTTCTTCCATGCATTCTGATGTTAAAGTCTCAGATGAATTTATGTCTTAACTCCCTACAACCCATGAGTGATCTTAGAAGTCTTTAACTTTGATCATTCACCTCTTGACTTATGTACTTTTGTTGTTTGATTTTAGGTAATGTTTGTTTTGAACCACCTAAGTATTTCCCAGTTTCTTTGCTTATCATGTCTTATATCACAGACCTTCCTTCTGGGGTAATTTTTTTCTTTTTTTCTGAAGTATATCCTTTAGAAATTTCTTTAGAATGTGTACGTAGATGTTAAATTCAGACTCTGTAATTGGCAATTATTTTATTGTGTCACATTCATTCTTGAAAGGTAATTTTGCTTGGTACCCAATTCTAAGTTGATGGTTATTTTCTGTGAGCATTCTGATGGTATCCTCTATCTTCTGACTTCCATTTTTCTGTTGGGGGATCTGTTGTCAGCCTAACTATCCTTTCTTTATAGATAATTAAAAAGATCCAGCCTCTAAGCAAACTCTGCCTCTTACTTGTTTGGTCTTCTTGCATTATCTCTTCATTTTAGGCCTCAGTTCTCGTTGATCAAATGGAAAATAACACCAACCTCACAGCTTTGTTGTGAACATCAACACAGATAACATATATGAAAGATCTGAGGCAGGTTAGTAGGGAAACCAGGGAAGGCAGCTGGTCAGAGTAAAGCCGTTACAGCTGGGACCCTACAGGTCAGAACACAGCTACAAGACCCCGCCTGGAAACTCCCTGAGGAAGGCCACTGCTTGAGAACACAGCTGGAAAATCTGCCAAGACACTAGTCCTGAGGTTCTGTTTGAATCTCCCAGGCTCAAAAGAAGCCCTGGATAACTCCAAACAGAAAGCCCTCCCTTTTGGTTCCCTGAAAGCAAACAAGTGAAGGTAGAAAGACAACCAATCAGGCCAGCAAGTAGATGAGATCCCGCCTTAATATGGGGAAGGGGAAGGAGGAAAGGCCTTAAAAAGGCCTACCCCAGGCCCCATGCACGTGTCTTGCCCTGTACCATGGCCCACACCCATGTCTCGGTGTGTACTTTTTCTTTTTTCTTGTTTCTTAGTAAATTTACTCCCTTGCCTGCCCTATGGCATGTCCTTAATTTCCTTTATGCAACATAGTCGAGAACCTAGAAACCCAGAACCCAGAGCGTTGAGCTAAAAGCACTGCAAGTAGTTATTATCCACTCTTGCTGGCCAGTCTTTCCATTATATTACCATCTTATTCATTTGCCCCTATCATCGAAGGTAGTTGGAATGGGACAAATGGGTCAGAATCAGGAAGTCATAGTTATGTTAGAATCGAAGAAGGCCAAGACTTCTGAGAAAGATAAGTTTCTGTAATAGGAATCTAAGGCATCAGATAGGAGTAGATCATTTATATTCTATCCCCACTGCCACTGCCTTGCTTCAAATTCTCTTGCCTGGATTATTTGCAACATTGGCATTTCTCCCTTCAGACTTCTAAGTCACGCTCTTCATACTGCCAAAACCATTACTCTAAAATGCAAACAAAACTTTCTTGATAAATATCTTAACAACTTTACTGATGTCCCTGATAAGATTAAGTATATATCGTAGATGTTCCCACAATATTCTCTGTCACAAAAGTGGTAAAATGTTGGATTAAAAGGCAGTGGAGAGGGCCTGCATCTGCAGGCAGGATCATCCCACCCACCATATCCATGGGATATAAGCCCTCTCTCACTTGGAGTTGGAGTGGACATCACCATCCCAGTCGCCTCTGGATTGGGGGAAGAACTATGGACTAGAGTGGACTTGATGGTATTCTCTTGCTCACATATGGTGATTCTTGCAATGCAAGAAATTATAACAATGAGGTGGAGCCAGTGGCCACTTGACAGTTTTTTGGGTAGGGAGGGGATGAGCAATTGAAATACAGGGGCTTCTTTGGGAGTTGGAGGTTGTCCTGAGTACTGTTGTGGCAATGGATGTAGGCCATTTTAAATCAGCACACACCACTCAGAACTGAGTGGGAGAGAGTGTGGTCTACAGTGTGAACTGTGGTCTATGGTTGGTGGCAAGGCTCCAGGATGTGTAAGTTCATTGAGGTTGGTGGGCCACACTGTGGGAGATGTTTGTGTGGGATGTGGTGGGAGGTGTGGGAGGTGGGCAACATGGGAATCCCAGTGGGTTTCGTGTAATATTTTAGGTAATCTAAGCACCTCTTAAAATAAATGTATATATATATATATATATAAATAACATTTTTGTAAGTAAATACACGTATATGCATATATATTTATATATCATTTTGCAAATGTTTGTATGTATTGTGAGAATTTTGATTTTTACCCATAATAAAAAATAATAATAATAAAATTAAATAAAATTAAATTAAATAAATGTATAGAGGTTAATTAAATTTATGTCACAACAAAGTTTTGTCACAGTTTAAGTGTTAAGAGTGAAACATAAGGTAAACCATGGACTATAATTAATAGTACAATTATAAACATGTGATTTTATAAATTGTGTCAAATGTACAATGAAAATGCAAGGTGTTAATAAAGGGTAGTATATGGAAAAAAAAAAAAAAAAAAGAATCAAAGAAGAGCAGTAACACAAAGCCTCCTGCCAATAAAATGCTATGAAAGAGAGAGAAATCAAGCATCTGAGTAAATCACCACCCTAATCAGATGCCTAGACATCAGCAAAAAATTACAAGCTATACTAAGAAAATGGAAAAAATGGCCCAAGGAAAGCTCCAAAGGAGACTCAAGATTTGAGACAATAATCAATGAAATGCACACAAATTTCCAAAGTTAAATAAATGAGTTGAAAGATAATATGGCTAAAGAGATAAAGGACATCAAGAAGACACCAAGCAAGAACAAAGAAGAGTTGAAAACCTGAACAGAAAAGTAACAGAGCTTGTGGAAATGAAAGACACAATAGGTGGGATCAAAACCACATTCAAAGCATACAAGAGCAGACTCGAAATGATAAAAGAAGGAATAAGTGATACAGAAGACAGAATAGCTGAAATTGAAGAGATGAAAGAACAGAGAGAGAAAAGAATTGGAAAAAATAAGCAGTGGCTCAGGAAGGTGAATGATAACAAACAATGCAACAACATATATGTCATGGAAGTTCCAAAAGGAGAAGAAAAGGAAAAAGGGGCAAAAAGAGTATTTGAGGAAATTGCTGAAATTTTCCCAACTCTTACAAAAGAAATGAACTCCAAGAAGTACAGCGTACCCCAATCAGAATAAATCTGAATAGACTTACCCCAAGACACATACTACTCAGAATGACAAATGTCGAAGATAAAGAGAAAATTCTGAGAGCAGCAAGCAAACCATCACATACAAGGGACACCCAGTAAGACACAGTGTGGATTTCTCATCAGAAACCATGGAGGAGAAAAGATAGGAGTATGATACAATTAGTATACTGAAAGAGAAAAACTGCCAATCAAGAATTCTTCATCCAGGGGCAGATGTGGCTCAAATGGTTGGGCATCCTTCTCCTATATAGGTTCAGTCCCTGGGACCTCTCAGTAAAAATTTAAAAATTAAAAAAGAAAAAAAAAAAAAAAATATATATATATAGAAGGCACGCAGGCCTCCAGGCTCCGTGAGCAATCAGAGGTGACTGACAGGACAAAACAATCTCTTCAACAAATGGTGCTGGGAGAACTGGATATCCATAACCAAAAGAAAGAAAGAGGGCTTCTATCTCACTTCCTATACAAGAATCAACTCAAAATGGATCAAAGACCTAAATATAAAAGCCAGGACCATAAAACTACTAGAAGAAAATGCAGAGAAGCATCTTAAAGGCCTTGTGGTAAGTGGTGGTTTCTTGGACCTTACACCCAAAGCACAAAAGAAAAAAAAATAGATAAATGATACCTCACTTTTGCACCTCACAGGACTTTGTCAAAAGGGTGAAAGGCAGCCAATCCAATGGGAGAAAATATTTGGAAATCACATGCCTAATAAGGGTTTAATATCCATGATATATAAAGAGATGCGACATCTCTACAATAAAAAGACAAACGACCTGATTAAAAAATGGGCAGAAGACTTGAACAGACATTCGTCCAAAGAAGAAATACAAATGGTAAAAAAAAAAAAAAAAAAAATACAAGAAAAAATGCTCAACTAGCGATTAGGGAAATGCAAATCAAAATTACAATGAGATTTCATTTCACACCTATCAAAATGGCCACTTAAAAAGACAGAGAACTACAAGTGTTGGAGAGGATATGGAGAGATAGGAACACTTATTCACTGTTGGTGGGAATGTAGAATGGTACAGCCACTGTGGAGGACTGTTTGGCAGTTCCCAAGAAAGTTGAATACAGATTTGCCACATGACCCGGCAATACCACTACTGTGTATATACCCAGAAGAACTGAGAGCAGTGACATGAAAGATATCTGCACACCAGGGTTCCTAGAAGTGTTATTCACGATTGCCAAAGTTGGAAACAACCCCGGTGTCCATCAACCAATAAATGGATAAACAAACTTGGTGTACTCACATGGTAGAATATTATGTAGCTGTAAGAAGAAGTGAAGTCATAAAGCATATGACAACATGGATGAACCTGGCAGACATTATGTTGAGTGAAGCAAGCCAAACACAAAAGGACAAATACTGTATGAATGCATTACTATGAAGTAAATATATTATGTAATCTCATGGAGTTACTAACTTGAATATGGGTCACCAGAAAATAGAATGACGTTAGAGAATAGAAAACTGAGGGTTAATTTGTACAGAATTGGAAAAAGGATGTGTGTTAACCATTGGACATGAGTAGAAAAGGTAAAAGCCCAACTTGTTTGTAACTAGCAGTCCTATTATGTGGGTATGAAAGGGGTTTAAAGGGAAAGTCTAAGGTCATGTATATTACTAAAAGGAAAGCTAAAAAATGTAACATGGAACTGTATAGCATAGTAAAACCACATGTGAAATATGAATATGGGTAAAATTGCATATATAAGACTATTTTTCTTTCAAGCTGAACAAATATATGTTAATACTAAAAAATGCTAATATCAGACCAAAAAAAATTATGCTATATGAAAGAAACCAGACACAAAGTACTACATATTGTATGATTCCATTTACATAAAATAGAAATATAAATCAATTTATAAAGATGAAATTAGATTAGTTGTTATGTAGGGCTGGGGAGGAATGCTAAGGGGTGTGAAGAAGTTTTTCTTTTTGGAGTAATTAAATTGTTTAAAATTTTTGTGGTGATGAATGTACAACATTGTGATTATACTAAAAGCCATTGATTGTACAATAAGGATAGATCGTATGGTATGTGAATATATCATAATAAAATTGCTTAATAAATAAATAAATAATTGTGCAAGAATAGCCAGAAATAGCAGCTATGTACAGCAGGGGAAACAGATTGAGAGGTAAAGAATTTTCTTGTTTGTCTTTTTTGTTTATTATTATTATTGAAATAATGAAAATGCTCTAATAACAAATGAAGTGATGAATACACAACCATGTGATTATACCAAATGCACACTTTGGATGAACTGTATGCTTTATTAATATGTATCAATAAAATTGATTTGTATAAAAAAACAGAGAAAGGAAGGGAAAGTTCACAAATATATATATGTAAATTAAACAAGCAATGGGTTAAAGAGGAAATCAGAAGCAAAATTAGAAAATACCTTGAGGCAAATGAAAAGGAAAATATAACATACTAAAACTTATGGGATGCAGTACTGAAAGGGAAAATTATAGCTCTAAATGCTTAAATTAAAAAAGAAGAAAGACTTCAAATCAGAGACCTAACCTCAAAACTGGAAGAACTAGAAAAAGAAAAACAAAATAAACCTAAAATGAGCAAAAGGAAGTAAAAAGCAAAGATTACAGGAGAGATAAATGAACTAATAAACAAAAAAAAAAAAAGTGAGAATCAACAAAACCAAATGTTGGATTCTCTGAAAATATCAACAAAATCAACAAACCTTTAGCTAGACTGACAAAGAAAAAAGAGAAAGGTTCCAAATAACTAAAATCAGAAATGAAAAGGGGGACATTACTACAAACCCCACTGAAGAAAAATGACTATAGATGAATACTATGAACAACTGTATGCCAAAAAATTAGATAGCTTAAATGAAATGTACAAAATCTTAAAAACACACAAACTACCTACAATGACTCAAGAAGAAATAGAAGAGCTCAACAAACCAATTACAAGTAAAGAGATTGAATCATTAATCAAAAACCTCCCAAACAAAGAAAAACCCAGGACCAGAGAGCTTCACAGGGGAATTCTACCAAATATTCCAAGAAGAAATAACTCCAATTCTGCACAAACACTTCCAAAACATTGAAGAGGAGGAAATACTCCCTAGCTCATTCTACAAGGCCAGCATCACCCTCATACCAAAGCCTGATAGATACCATTAGAAAAGGTATTTACAGATCAATATCTCTTATGAATATAGAAGCAAAAATTCTCAACGAAATACTATCAGACTGAACCCAATAGTATATTAAAAGAATTATAAATCACGACCAAGTGGGATTTTTCCCTAGAAAGCAAGTTTGGTTTGACATAAGAAAATCAACTAACATAATGTATCACATTAACAGAATGAAAGGGAAAAAAACACATGATCATCTCAATCAATGCAGAAAAGGCATTTGACAAAATACAGTACCCTTTCTTGATAAAAAATACTTAGTACACTAAGAATAGAAGGAAATTTCCTTAACATGATAAAGGGCATGTCTGAAAAGCTAACATGTTACTTAATGGTGAAAGACTGACAGCTTTCCCTCTAAGAGCTGGAACAAGACAAGGATGTCCACTGTCACCACTGTTATTCAACATTGTACTTTATGTTCTTGCCAGAGCAATTAGGCAAGAAAAAAAGAATAACAGGCACCCAAATTGGAAAGGAACATGTAAAATTTTCCATAATTGCAGATGATGATTCTACACCCAGAAAATCCTGAAAATTTCAGTAAAAAAGCTCCTATAGGTAACAAAATAATTCAGAAAAGTAGCAGGATAAATGATCAACACCCAAAAATCAGTAGTGTTTCTATACATAAGCAATGAACAATCAGAAGTAGAAATCAAGAAAAAGAATTCCATTCACAATAGAAAATAAAATAATTAAATATGGCTCAAACAGATACTAGCACACCAATGTTCATAGAAGCATTATTCACAATTGTCAAAAGATGGAAGCAACCCAAGTGTCCATCAACCAAAGAATGGATAAATAAAATGTTGTACATACATATAGTGTAATATTATTCAGTCATAAAAAGGATCTAAGCCTCTCTCAATTAGAGGTGAAATAAGCATCACCATCCCAGAATCCTCAGGATTGGGGAATGAATGATTTACTAGAGTAGACTTATTGTTATTCTACTATAGACTTATTGTTATTCTAGCAATGGAAGAATTTTTATCATTGATGTAGAGGCAGTGGCCACCGGAGGTTCTGAAGGGAGGGAGAGGGGAAAAATAGGTGTAATATGGGATATTTTCAGGACATTGGAATTGTCCTGAATGATGTTGCAATGATGGGTGCAGGCCATTATATATCTTGTCATAACTTACAAAATTGTGTGGGAGAGAGTTTAAACTATAATGTAAACTATAATCCACGCTTAGTGGCAATGTTCCAATATGTGTTCACCAATTGTAAAAAATGTACCACACTAGTGAAGGATGTTGTTAATGTGGGAAAGTGTGGGAGAGGTAAGGAGTGGGGCATATGGGAATTCTCCTACATTTTTATGTAATATTTATGTAATCTAAGTATCTTTAAAAATTTTTTTAATAAAAAAATAAAAAGAATAAAATATGGGCTCAAACAGATAATGGCACACCAGTGTTCACAGCAGCATTATTCACAATTGTCAAAAGATGGAAACAACCCAAGTGTCCATCAACCAATGAAGGGATAAATAAAATTTGGTACATACATATAGTATAATATTATTCAGCCATAAAAAGGAATGAAGTCCTGATACATGTGACAACATGGATGAATCTTGAAGACATCACATTGAGTGAAATAAGCCAGGCACAAAGGGACAAATATTGTGTGATCCCACTGATTTGAAACAATTAGAACAAGCAAACTCAGAGTCAGAATCTACAATACAGGTTATCAGCGGATAGGGTAGGGATAGGTAATGAGAAGTTAAGGTTTAAAATGTACAGTGTTCCTATTTGGAATGATGGAATGTTTTGGTAGTGAGTGGCGGTGATGGTAGCACAACATTGTGAATGCAATTTACAGCACTGAAATATATATCTGAATATGATTAAAAGGAGAAATATTAGTTTGTATATATGATAATAGAATCATTTTTTTAAAATCCATGGAACTACACCACACAGTGAACCCTAAGTTAAACCATGGTCTTTAATTAATAGTACAATTTTTAAAATGTGCTATCATCAATTGTAACAAATGTTCACACCAATTCAAGGTGTTGGGTGGGGGAGTATATGGGAATCCTGTATTTTGTGCATGATTATTCTGTAAACCCACAACTTCTCTAATGAAGGGGGAAAAATTCAAAAAAGATGCATCCTAACTTCAGAGATGTTGAAATGTGGTAAAAGTATGTCTCTAAATCAGTGTTTCTAAACCTTTTTTTTTTTTTTTTTTTTCATTTTTGACCCTCCCCCATTTTCAGGAGACTTTTTAGACATTTTTTTCCAATTGTCCCCCTTTGAAAGTTTAATTCCACAGAAAATGTATAACTGTATATGGACAGTATGTTTATGTCTTATACATAAAAAGAATAAGTTTTTCTGCCCCCTCCCCAATAAAAAACAATTTTGCACCCTTGGGAGCGGTATCACCTGGGTTGAGACTGCATATGCATATTCAAATGAAATGACAATCCTGCTTATGTGCTAAAGAAGCCTGTTATACTTTTTAGAAGAGGTTATGTGTATTTGTGTGTGTGGCCTGTTTTATTCTGAAATGCCTTTTGTCCTAGATCAAACATTAATATATTTTAGAGAAGAGTAAGATGGGGTTCAGTGGGGCTCTTCCTTTAATACTAAAAATTCAGAATAATTTTCCTTTTGGTTTTTCCCCAGATCCTATAGTTCTTAGCTCCCCAAGTTCATGACAAGACTGTATACTACAAGTAACCATATGGATAAACCACAGATGGCTGGCCTGGTGCAAAAGCCAGGGTCTAGTCAATTTCCAGAGTTCCTCCTTGAAGTGACTGATTTGGGTCTCTCTGGAAGAAAACACTACCCCACTAACTCTCACTGCTCCCTTCCTCCTGCAAGGGGCTGCCAGGTTCCCTCAGTGAGCCACACTCACAACCAAAAAAAGGTGGTGCTGTAATTTTTCAAATTTCTCAACCTAATGTTGCATCCCCCTTTTAAAAGAAACTAACCTCTTTACAGTAGTCTGTAATTTAAATCTATAAAAAGAATGTACTTAGCACTCAATAGTTAGCAGCTCTTACCACAATTGTACAGAACAGGAACATTTCACTAAGTTCCTATAAAAACTTAAAAAAAAAAAAAATTTTTTTTAAACATTTGTAATTAAAGGGCTCCCTGGCATAGCTCAACAAACTCTGAAAAGTATTCTTTTTATAACAAGTCAAACGACAATTGCTTTACAATTCCAGGTGTTTCCTGAAATCCCTATAGAGTGAACATCAATAATCACATACTAGAACATGACAATGTTCCCATTTTTGTAATTATTATTTGTACTAGAATATTCCAAGAATTTTTAGTCTTCCCTTTTATCAGCCACAAGGTGAACTGCAGATATTGATTCATCATAAGATTTCACACATTCCCAGGGAATTAGTTTCTAGTTTGTCTCTGTATATAATACTTTAAATTGAGGCATGACATATTCATTCTCTTTCCAGCAGCTCCTGAAGTTCATTTGATATAGGATAAGATTAACAGTCCCCCACCACCACCACTCCTTTTATTAAATTTAAGTGCTCAGTGCTGCTTGAATTCCCAGAAAATTAAGCTGACTTAATTAGGACAGATGTCAAAATAATTAACAGGCCTACAGTAGATAAGTACGCTATTAAAAGCAATACAGCTGTAATTAAATTGAAGGTGTAATCCTTACTAAAGAATCCTAAACATGGAAGCAAATGAAATAACACTCTAAGGATGCCACAACATGTAAATGTGACCTTCCTATACAAAAACTGGCCTCAGTGCTAAAGGTTCTGATTTTACATAAATTTAGAAACCTCTGCAATGAAAAATAAATATATTTCTTAAAATGTCAACATTTACTGGTCAAGGAAATAATACCTAGAATACCTGTAACAAGAATGTTTAACATCAGAGAATTTTCCTTTCACAATGTTTCTTTCTATCAGGAAAGATGCTGAGCTGTAATGCAAGCTTGGCATCTCTTCTCCCTTGAATTTATCAATCCAAGACATGACATATAGATAAACTATATGACTTGGAAATTGTAAAAACTGACTGGAGTAAATAAGATCAAATTAATCCCAATAAAATATAGTGATTTTTTGTAATATGAAACTAAAATATGAAAGAGAACATGAATATCCCTCCTGGAAAATGTTGGTAGTTGCCATATTCTCATTAGCTCTCAAGCGCTACTGATATTTAAAATATTTGAAATCCAGGCTTTTTCTTGGACCCAGGAATTCTTTAACAAAATGGAATGAAAAGGTAAACTTAGGTTGCAAATGAACCACACTTGACACAAATGAGCTCACCCCCACTGTGACATGATTAGAACCTAAACAGAGGTACCCAACAGCTCTACTGCCCCACGCCCAGAGAAGGCATCCTGCTAGGAAACGGGCAAGGGAGGGCAGAGGTTATGGCAATTGTGGACGAAGCCTGACATAAGGAGACCTCATCTAAGTCAGAGGCCACGTGCTGCTCATTTCATCTCTTCAGGTCTCCAGCAAATGCAGCTCCCCTGATTTGCTCACAAGTTCAGCAAAGTACCTCCACCTACACAAATCTTAAACATAGAAACTAGGGCCTACAAAATGGTATTTTAATTTCTGTCAGAACCAAAGCCATGCTTGTCTGAATAAGTCAGTTACAGAGGCACTAGGCACTTGAAAAGAATGGTACAGTCCCCAACACCTACTAAGGAATTAACATAAAACACTGTAGAAACCAATTCCCAGACACACAACCGCAAGAACAGCACCACCCAGTGGCATTATGAAAAGTTGCCTGTGAGGACCTGGAGGCTACATTCATGGGTGGCCAAAGTGATTTCTGTGATTGAAATCAAAGATCCCAGTAAAACACCTTCTGCCATACTGGAAACCCTAAAATGGCGCTTGAGCCTCCTCAGAATCTAACAACTTGGCTTAGAGCAAATGTAATTTCAGATTTTTTGAGCAGCTGACATAGGGTTGCCAGATAAAATACAAAATGCACGTTCCATTATTTGGCACATACTTATATTTCCAAATTATCCATTGTTCATCTGAAATACAAATTTAACTGGGAATCCTATATCTTTGTTATATCTGGTAACCCTACACCTCTGTTCAGATTACCTCTGGTGATCTGAACAACCACTGCCCCAAAGCCACACGAGAGACCAGAGATTTCGTTATATAACCAAATCTTTCAGTTAATTCAAAGAGGTGGTAACACACTGGCAGTAAGTAAGCTATCTCATTAACCCAGT
The DNA here is from genome assembly GCA_026826555.1 of Tolypeutes matacus. Lineage (NCBI taxonomy): Eukaryota > Metazoa > Chordata > Mammalia > Cingulata > Chlamyphoridae > Tolypeutes > Tolypeutes matacus. The sequence goes on from JAKSZT010053881.1 coordinate 18,775,408, forward strand.
ATGCTATAGGCCCCCTGCAATGGCAGGGAAGACACACTGCTCCTTGATGCAAAAGGAGAGGAGGGGGAAGAGGGTGAGATGGGGGCCACATAGCTGGGTCATAAAATGGGAGGCGGCAGGAAATACAGCCAAGGACACAGCGCAGAACCTGTGGATACAGGAGAACTAAATATCACACTCAGTGGAAGAAGATAAAAAGGAGATGGGAAATTCTGAAAGAAAAGGATAAAGAACTAACGACCCTGGGGTCGGATGTGGCTCAACTGGTTGGGCGTCCGTCTCCCATATGGAGGGACCTGGGTTCGATCCCTGGGACCTCCTGGTAAAAAAAAAAAAAAAAAAAAAAAAAAAGAACTAACGACCCTTACCTCTTGACAATTTTACCTATTTAAAAGTGCTCCTGCCAGCCTAAGAACACTGCTGCTACTATTTTCCTGCACTGTGGCAGATGGCATCAGCAAGTGTGGGCTTGTACAGCCAGAAAAGACTGTGCTGTCAGTAAAGCCACACCACCAGTGACTGGCCACATTCAAGTGCTCTTTTCCTTAAGGAAGGGGTTATTAAAATGGTTTCATGATTTGGTTTTCTGACATTTTTTTAAAAGCCTCATTTTCTTCTAAGACACTAGCTAGTTATGTTTTATAGGACTGCCTTTTTTTGGCTCACTCCCTTTCAGAAGTACAGTGACAGCACGCACCTTTGCAGTGAACTGCAATCGCCCCTTCTGTGTTCTCGCAGATATTCAGGAATCTTCGCACGATGTTATCACTGGGTGTGCTACCGTCGATGAAGAAGAGGTCATAGTGCTCAAAGCCAGCATCCGTGAAGCGCTTTGCCTCGTAAATCTTTTTATTCAGCCTCACGATTGCAGTCACGTTATGCTTTTTGAAATAAGGAAAGTAGGCTTCGGGGGCATGAAGAGGATAACCTAAAGGGAAAAAATAAGCAGTAAGCAAATTGCACGCATTTCATCTAACATAATCCAGAAACACAAAAACCCTTAACTATAAAGTCTACAAATCTCAGCAGAGTTTAGGAGTAAAATGCGCTTCATGGGAGAATAAGAGGCCGCAGAGCATGCCTAAAAGCAGCAGTCTGAATAAGTGTAAACACTGTAGGAAGGCAAAGAAAAGAAAAGAAAAAACTTTCTTTCTAAGTATTGGAAGCAGCTCTTTAAGGTTCAAAACCTCAACCTCTAGGATTCAAATCGTGGGAGCTTATTCTTCCCAAGCCCCAAACAAAGGCATTCCTGAAGCACTTAAATGTGCCCAGTAGGCCTGGAATGAGTCTGTGTGCCTTTTGCTCCCCTTTGAGCACTTTTCTCCACTTGACAATTTTCACTTATAGTTAGAGCCTTTTTACAGATGTACAGCCTTAGTCTATAGCACAATCCCCCACAAAGGAGATTAATGATTCCTAAGCACCTACTGTGTACCAATAACAATTGTATATAAATTCTCTTTTAATCCTCAGAATAACCTGTTAAATTCAGAATAGTTAACCCACTAAGAAACTAAAAGAAGATGTGTAATTTTTTTCACTCAAAAATGTAGACAACATTTTTCTTTTTTGGGGGGAACAGGTGTTAAGCCTCTAAACCCCCGCTGTTTGGAGGGAATCCATGATGTGAGCACTGGTGGGTGCTCCAGAATCAGCTGGGTTACAGATGTGACCTAAGCTTAGCCAATTAGCCAAGGGGACCACTGGAGGCTTTGGTCACACCAGGCCTTGCCCAGTAGCCCCAAGCCTTACGGGGACCGATTTCACAGCACACTGTTTGCCACACCTGTAACCCATTCAGGGCACACTGATTCACGGCATACAAGGTGAGATGCTCTCATTCAGAACTCCTTTGTGACAGTGGGCTCCAAGGTTGGCAGCAGCAAGAGCCAGTTAAGTGAACCAAGCAGGTCCTGCCCTGTGTCCTTGGCTGTATTTCCTACTGCCTCAGATCCTAATGCTGGTCAGTTCCTATTTTCTCTTAGCCCCAAGCCAACCCTACCCTGCTCTGTGATGCTGGGGTCCATATATTACATTTCTCAGACTACCTGCTCAGCCGGCTTCCTGTTGGGTCTGAAAATCCAAAGGTGACTGGAGGCCAGAGAAGGAAGAAGGGACTTCTTCCTATATTCCTGCCAGAATTGCTTCAGCAGCAGAACACAGTAGCAGTGAGAGCTCCCAGCTTGGTTTGGCACTCCCAGCACTAGGCACACTCAGGTATCAGTACCAGCCAGCAGCACTTCCTTCTGAGGCTCACTGGCTCTTCCTCAACCCCCACATCCAAACACCAGCTATGTGGCATTCCCTTCAGAGGTCCGAATACCAGCCTCTGGTCCCAATTTGGAACTCGCACGCTCTGGTAACCCTGCCTCTTCCTTTTTTGTTTCCCCAGCTTTAAAGGCCATAGTTGTTTCCTGCCTAATATTCTAGTTTTTCATTGTCACCATTTTACATTTTTAGCCTTCTTTGTAACAATTCCTTGAATCAAATCCCCTCCATTGGATACACCTAGTATGGTTTCCATTTTCTTGCCTGGACCCTGCTGATACATTATCTCCATTATCTGCTCATATTAAGCCTAGTTCTCCAGCCTTTCCTTGGAGTCTGTGAGCCAACCCAACACACTTCCAGTAAATGGTTTTATGATTTAACATTTTGTTTCTGTCAGCTGCAACTAAGAACCTTAACCTGTACACTCATCCAAGGTCACACAAGGGATGGAGGCAGAATTGGAAGACAGGCCCAACTAATCAACAGTCCACATAACATTATTTTCATAGGCCATGCTGCTTTTGAGAAAACAGAAAATACAGAGCTTATATACACTGTTCTGCATAGATGCAGTAATGTATACACACACATTTAGAGAAAATGAATGCTTTTCAACTTGGAAAAATCATATTGTTTTCCTAGTTGGTTTATTTTCTCAAATTATTTCCCATCAACAGATTTACAGTCCAAAGGGGAAAAGACTTGGATGGCATGATGAAATATGAGCTTTCTAGCACATGAGGAATGGGAGAGAGGAGGACTCGTGAACACATGAGAACCCTTCCCTTGGTGTGGCAGGCTGATACCACGCTTCTGCCTCTGCTTCCTACAACACCCTGCACCTCCACGATGGCACCCTGCACCTAGTGTAGTAATGGTTTGGTGTCTATCTCCCTCCCCCACCAAGGCTGTAAGAAACTCTATTTTCACATATAAATTTCCTTTAGGCGTAAATGGCATCATGGATAATATACTTAAACAGAATATTAAGAGAAACTATGGATATCTCTTGAGAAAAGAATACTGGACAAAATTGTCCAAACTTGTCAAAAAGACATTAATAATAATAGCACCTACCATGTGTTGAGCACTTACTATATGCCAGGCACTATGCTAAGTGCTTTATGTGGACTATCTCATTCAAACTTTACAGTTACCCAATTGGTGACCCTGGAAAAAGTTAACTGGCCCAAGCACACTCAGTTAGTAAGAGGCTAGCAAGAATTTGAAACCTGGCAGTCAGATTCCAGACTAGGGCTGATTTCAGGTAAGATCAACTTGATTCTGTCTGTTAGGCATCTAAATAAGGGAACCTTCTAGACATACTGTGCTTAGCTAAGGGAAGTGCTTGATTAATTAAATGGGATCCCAAAGCCTAATATGCACCACTGGGGCTGCACTTCCTATATCTGACAGGAAGGTTTCTTAAAAATCCTCAGAACCGTTTTATTTAAAATATCCTATGACCTCTGAACAACTATTTGTGTATATTTTCGATATGTCTGGATGCTTTTGATGGAGACTGGTTTCAGCAAAGTGCACTGCTCTCTGGGAATCCTCGGGCATAGAGCTGACCCAGCTTTCATGCTGCCCTTACTCCATCTGGCCACAAGATGGTGAACTGACATCAGTTAAAGCACATGCAGCCTACAAGCACCTTGGAGTTTAGCTAACTAAATACAGAAACAAAATTTCAGAGCTAAAGAGATCTTAAACTTCATCTCTTCCCAACCCCTCATTTTAAAGCTGAGGAAACTGAAGAACAGCCGAGTTAAATGACCAGTCCACCCAGCTATTATTAAAAGTAATAAATGCAAAGTGGACAAGCAACTGTGGGAAGAAAAATAAAATGTGTTTATTAGGCATGTAAACGATAGTCTAATCATAATATCCACTGTCTAATGAGCATCTACTATGTGCCCAACACTGTGCAAGACACTCTAATCCTTACTAAATGCCTGCAGTGTGGATCATATTTCCCATTTCCCTCTTTTGATATATGAGGAAACAGAAGCTCAGAGAAGTTGAGGAAGTCAAGGAAGTTCACACAGTCAGGAAGGGACAGAGGCAGGCTTCACCTGCCCAAGCTCTTTACGGTAGGTTACTCAAATTAAATGAACAAGGAGATGCATCAAATTGTTGGGATTCTGTCTCAAGTGATCTTTCCCCGTACTTTTCTTTTTTAAAAAAAAAGAGGTGAGGATGTCATTGCCAGCTTAGAGATTTTTTCAGAAAATCTCAAACCCAAAATCTGTGTAAAATTGTTTGGGAAAAAAAAAAAGTAGGGCTCCTCCTGACCCTCAAAATGATGTGAATCAAGAGGCGAGAAGAAATGCTGACACAAATGCACACTCAAGACTCTTAGAATGCATTCTGCCCAGATCCCAAGATTTTAGACCTTCCTTTTGCTACATCCTAGCAACAGCTATTTGATTGTTAATTCCTTAAAAATCTCAGCTCAGTTTCTACAAATAAAACCCTATAATGACTTCCAGGGCTTCTCAGGAAACACAGGGTTTCTCAACTCAAGAAAAAAAAAACAGTGCCAGGAAAGATTTCATTGTAATTGGATCAAGTTCATGAATTCCATCACAATAATATTTTTTAAAGTTGAAAAAAGGATTTACAAAGTTACAGCCCTTTACAAAAAATATATATAGTGAAGTTTCTAGTGGGAATAAAATCTTAAAATGGGGAGTCAAATAAAATATCAATATTTTATCAATGTCAGCCTTCAGGGAAATTGTTCTAGGCATCATAAAGGCCAGGTAAAAATTGGATAAGGGACACTTTCATATCTTTTTTCCTTAATGTGAATGGGCACAATATACACATAGAAAAAAGTTAGATGTTATTTCTAGATTATATAATCACAGGTGATTTTTATTCTTTATCTGTTTTGCTTACATTTTCTACAATGAACATGTACTTCCTCTGCAAAAAATAAACAAATAAATAGCCCAGAATTTGAAATCAAACAGACCGGTGTTTGAATCCATATCCTGCACTTATTGACTGCATGAACCTAGACAAGTTACATAACTCCTCTAAGCATCCATTTTCTCTTCCATAAAATAACCACCATCTACTTCAGAGGGTGATTCTGAGCATTAAATAGATGATGTGTGTACAAGCAGCTTGGCATCATTCCTGGCATATAAGCAAATGATGGCTATAACGATTTCCCTTATTGAAAAATGGGACAAAAAAACTTTAAGATTTTGATAATTAAGAATTATTGCAAATATAATTAACAATTATCTGGTGATTCTACTTCTAAAAATGTATCCTAAAGAAGAAACTAAAGCTGCAATGAACGTGTATGCCAACCACATCAGTTTTCATACATTGAAAAACTCTAAACAACCTCAATCTCATTCAAAAATAAATTAAATTATGGCACAGTCATGCAGTGGAATAATTTACAATGCAATCATGGAAAATAATAATATAGATCTACATTTACTGCTAGGGAAAGAAGTCTACAATATGTTAAGTGAAAAAATCTAGAATTATACAACAGTAAATATGTTACATGATCCCATTTTTGTAAAAAAAGAATGTACTTATAAATGCATGTATATGTATGTGCACATATGCATGGGGGGGGGATGTCTACAAATTAAAAATACAGAGAAGCAGGCAGAAGAAAATTATAATCACCAATAATCCCACCACTGCTTAGTAAAATTAATAAATGTGGATAGAATTATTGATCATTTTTATGTTTTTATTAGCTTATCTACATTTTCTTCTTTTTTAAAATAAGCATGATGATGAAAGAAGAAAAAAATCTAAACTAGGGGTTTCAAATTATGTCCAGAGCTATTATATTCATAGGAAATATTTTTTCAATGTTATATACTCCCATAAATTAGTCTTAAATCTTTGGTGTCCATCATTACTTGTTTTCTAGGGAGAGTTAGCAAATGTAAAGGATAAATAAGTAGAAAACAAATAGTAATGAAAAAACTCAAATAGATGATCATCTTTCATTCAGTGAGGTTATTTTTTGTTTTGATTTTTTTCCTGAATATGTATGCCCATGGCTATACATACACTGCATATAAATAATATAATTACTTTCAGTCAGAAAACTGTTCCCAGTTGTCATGATGGAAATAAATATATCAGGATATTGGTAATGTTGGAGTATCAGTTCTGCCAATCTCTAGTTGGAGTATCAGTTCTGCCAATCATTACATGACCTTCGGCAAATTCCCTAACTCCTAAAACACCTCAATTTCTTCCTCTGTAAAATGCAAATAATATTAGTACCTACAACTCCTACAGTTGTGTGGGCATTAAATGAGATAATGCTGTGATTAGTTATTACCTGGCAAAGAGTAAGTGCTCAATAAATGACACCTATTTTCATCATCATCATGACTATTCAACATAGTGTTCCCCAAAGAATACCTTGATGTGTAGCACTCTATCACCAAGTAAATCTGAGAAACACTGATAGAATTTGGTGATTTGCTTATTGATTTGTCCAGTTTGTTTCTCAAATTATTCTTTGATAATTGGGTCAGGTCAAGTGGTCATCCTATTTATATAATATTTAACAAACTAATGACTACTGTTTACATTTTAAATTGTGAATAAATATTCTTTGGGGAATATTATCAACAAAGGAAAAGATTATCTGAAGAAATTAAAAAATTAAAGATGAACCAAAATAAAATTTTTGGATGGTAAAACAAAGAAAAACCTACCATTTTCAATTTTGCTTTTTGGATGCGGTCCGCTAAATGCTAAAAATTTTCCTGGAACAATCCAATTGAAGTCACCATTTTCAACTCGCTGGCAGAATTTGGTGAGAAAAGAGAAGAAAAATATTTTATAATTCTTATACAATTTAGTAAACCCTACAAATAAAATACTTTCCACTATATTGGTACTAGACTAATTGGATAGACATTAAGGCAAAGTAAAATAAAATAAAAATAAAAAGATGCATCTTCGTTTTCAAAATGCTATTTATGAGTCCAATCTGGCCCCAGAAAAACATTTATCTAGACTGTATAAGAAAGTTAGAGAACTTTAAGTTAGAGATAGATGCTTATTAAAATATTTTTGCCTCTTGACCACTCTACAATGAAATAACACTGCTTGGCCTGCAATAAATAAATGGAGGTGTGAAAAAAAGGGTAAATATAAGCACTTTCCAAGAGCATGGTAAACATACTTGAAACACTGAAAAATTTATAACTTCCAGAGCCATGGTGAACACATTTACAAATTTTTTTATAGGTTGTCAATGCTATTTTTAGACTAAGAAAAGGAAGGAAGTAGAGGTGAGGTATAGAGTTTCATTAAACCCTCAAGGTAGATGACAAACTAGAGTCAGCCAAGGTCTACCACAGAGCTACCCCAAATAGCTACAGGAGTCAGGAAGCTGACTTAAAGAAGATGACATAAAGAAAGGCAGCTGTTCGGCTCTAGCTAGTCAGCTTGCAGGACAGCTAACCAAATATGGCCAAACTCTTAATTGGATTTTCACGTGAAATCTCCTTATTTTTTATAAATGTTGACTATTTTAAATGAAAATTTCAAATTCTATGAAACCATATAAAATGTACTGGTAGGCTGACTTTGATCACCAGTTGTCAGCCTCTGGTCTAAGGAATTCTCAGAAAAGGCTTGAAGACCAAGGGCAGGGCCAAGCAATATCCCTAACATAAATACTCTAACATTTTCTCTATTTTCTTTTTTTCCCCATGTGCCTCGAAACCCATAGAACTCTGGGGTTGGGCTAAGGTGATCCAAGATTTTGCATGTAATTGGGAGACATCTGAATAATGTATCACCTCCTCACTTAAGTCTTCTTTAGCCCTCCCTGTCAGACACAGCTATGAGCCTCCAAGTCTCCATTCAACTTCAGGGCTCTCAGAGCACCTCAGTGATATCTCCCTAAGCAGGGAAGGAACTAGACCACAGCTCTTCATAAAAAAGGCTCTCTTGTCTACAACACAGCAAGGTCCACCTCAATGATAGGAATGTGGACTGAACAGTCTGCTCTCTGTAAGAGCTCAATAAATATTTGTTAAATAAATTGGAGCAATGCCATAAAGGAAATCTGGGGTTGCTACTTTAATTACTTATATTACCCATTATCATTCCCTTGAAAATCAAAACTTTTGGCTGTACAGTTTTCATTTTCAAAAAGCAAATGTTTCTTTCCAGCTATAAAAAGTTACAAATGAAACTTTACATGACATCTTGTAAATGAAAGAATTGCATTAATCTTATTGTAATAAACAAAAATATCTCCATAATGCCCTAAATAAAATCTTAGAGACACTGTGTTATGAGTATACATGCCAAATTAAATCTCAAGCATAGCTATCTGTTTATAAAACTTGAATAAAGAAACTTATATACAATTCTTTATGGCATTTAAACTTTTTTTTATTTAAATAGAGCAATCTCAAATTAGTGGTTCAAGATCTCTCACAGTAATTATTAAACTTAAAACAGAAAATTCTTCTATTTAAAAATTCAATAAAGATATGCTCTAATAATCAAAAGGCTAAAACCAATTTTTTAATGAATAGTAAAAGAAAGGTTTCTATGTTACCTATTTCTGTATCTTTGACCACTAAGTAGGTCTGGGTAAATATATTTGTTGTTATGTGTGTTTATTTGGATTGTAGATATCTTTTTGGTTAAATAGTAACCTTTTATAATCAATTATATGAAGAGAGGTAATGGACTCACTAAAATACATTCATTCACAGAACCGAAACAATAGATTTTCAAATCTGCCTACCGCAAAAGATAAACATTAGATAATATTGGGCTATCTTCAGCAACTTGAATAAGGTTGATGGAATAAATAAAGATTTAGGTCTTAGATCTGAATCTGAAAAAAACAAACTAGTAAGAAAGTGACAGCTTTTACTAGACCTCATATAATATAAATTTACTTTGGTAAGCCTCCAAAATTAGTATCTGCATTCTTTCATATTCACTATACAAATATCAATATTTATCAATAACAGAATATTTAAAATCACATAAATTGGTTTTTCTAATTAGTTATGTACACACATATACTCAAATACACACTTGAAAGAAATCTAAATCAGACAGGAACTTAAGGTACTTTCCAACCCCACCACATTTTATAAGCAAACAACTAAGGAAGGATGAGGGGTTAGATTTAACCCCTTTTGATCTAAATCTACACCAAGTACTATGCAGAAAACTACAGATATTCTATACCATAAGAAAAACCCAAAACAAAAATCTAAATTCCTAAAACTGATCAACCTAGATGCTATTATTTACTTTTCTATAGGGTTCTTCAGTCCACAAAAGATTCACCAGATTTCTTTCCAACAGTTAACTTTTCTAGTGCACTTAAAATATATTTTGAAAAGCATGAATTTTTCACAACTTCTAAGAAATATACCTATGCCAGTGAGGCATACTTTTGTTGTAATAGCCACAAATACAATTTTCAGTCCAAATACTGAAAATATATTTGGCCTTTTTACTACTGTAATAAACTGATAAGATAGAAAACAGAGTCCTTGAGGTTAACAATTACAGATTGATTGCTTTTATCAACATTTCCTTTCCTAAGACATAAAATTTAAGTACAATTCAACATTTGCTCAACCATTTGCTAAGACTTCATTATATATGAAGGACCATAACTTGGTTTCACACATAAAATAATAAAACATATTTTTGTGCTCTTAAGGAGTCCAAAGACAAGTGGAAGTGACAAATAACAGCAATAGCGACAAATAGGTATACACCACTGATTCTATGCTAGGAATACTCTACAACATACAGCAACTCATTTAATCCTCACAGCAACCCTGTGAGATAGTTGCTATTATCACTTCCATTTTACCCATGGAAAGAAAAACTTGCATTAAATCATGATAAGTTCTATAATAAAAGTATATATGATGTGAATATTCTCGCTGTCCTGATTTTGTGATAATCAGGGTAGGCTAAACATTTGCTATATTAGAAGCCATGCATGTGTCCCCAGACCTAGTTTTTCTCCCTTAGGTCTGGTTTTTAGAATGCTGGTGATAAATTAAGCCTTATTTATTATCTGACCACCTTGTATGGGAAAAGACTGTAACTTTGGGTATCTTTGGTCAACCTTAAGAGATATAGCAGGGGGACAGATGTGGCTCAGGTGGTTGGGCCTCTGTCTTCCATATTGAGGGACCTGGGTTCAATCCCCGGGACCTCCCACTAAAAAGAAAAAAAGGAAAAATATAGAAGGCATCCTGCCAGGCCCCGCGAGTGGGTGAGCCGTGAGGCCCCGTCCGCGGGTGAACTGCCAGGCCCCGTGTGCAGGTGCGCAGCCAGGCCCTGCGAGCCACGCAGCAAGATGATGATGTAACAGGAGAGTGACACAAGGGAGAGCCAAGACGAGACGCACCGAAAAACCAGGAACTAAGGTGATGCAGGCAGTAGTAGGACATCTCTCTCCCACATCGGAGGTTCCGAGGATCGAATCCCAATGAAGACAGGAGAAGGATGAGAAGAGAGGGCAGGAAATGGACACAGAGTTTCCCAGCGAACGGACACAGAAACAGCAAAAAAAAAAGGGGGGGGGGGTAAAATTGGATAAAAGTAAATAAATAAATAAATAAATAAATAAATAAATAAATAAATAAATAAATCCTTAAAAAATGTATAGGGGAGGAAGATTCAGACTATAGTTAGTAGTAAGACTTTGACGATGCTCTTTCATGATTTGTTAACAAATGTTTCACAACAATGCAGGATGTTTGTGGGGGGGATGACGTGTGGGAGCCCTGTATGATGTTATGCATGTTTGCTTTGTAAGATCACGATGTATACTGAACACTTATAGTTTATTTATGTTCATGTATGAATGATATACTTCAATAAATTGTTGAAAAATAAAAAATTTTAAAAATAGTAAATATGAGACATAATGGTAGAACAAAGAAGATTTTTTAAAAATCAAGAAGAGAACTAGAATGTCTTTTTTATTCATTAAAAAATACTTTCTTTATATTTCCCTAACTTCTAAACTAATACAATAGTGTTAACATAGTTGTAGCACATAAACTCAAATATGTTGTGGCAATTTGCATTTTATGAGCTTAAAGCAAAGTAAATATTTGAATTATTTGGTTTAAATTAAGTTGCCAGGCCATTTGGCTACAAATAATAAACAAACTCTAGATTATCGATTTAGATTTGTTTCTAAAAGAGAGCGGTAAAGGAAAAGAAGGAAGTATGCCATGCAGATGGTTGTAGGGTGGGGAGACAGGGTGGTAGAAAGCATTCAGGAGAGAGGGCTGCAACAGACCAGACCAGTGAACATTTCTGCTGGTGCAGTCGGGGGAGCAAGAATCCAGGCCACATTTGGGGATGCTTTTCCAGTGCTCAAGAAAAGAAGATTGGGGTGGGGGAAAGGGTCATCAGCACATACATGGTTGTTGAAACTCAGAAACAGGTGCACTCCATCATGGAGAGTGTGTATCACCAGAAATCATGATTTCTAGAAAACCTGGCATTTCAGGGTAGGCAAAGGAAGAGAAAGGACTTGCAAGGGAGACTGAGAATGAACAGCCAGAGATGTAAGGATTAAAAATGCAAAAGAGGGAAGCGGCTGTGGCTCAATCAGTAGGGCTCCCGTTTACCATATGGGAGGCCCCGGGTTCGGTTCCCGGGGCCTCCTGGTGAGGGCAGGCCCGCCCGCACGGCGTGGTTGGCTGACCCGGCGAGCGCAAGCAGCAAGGGGGGGATAAATGAATAAATAAATAAAAAATCTTTAAAAAAAAAAAAAAAAAAAAAAAAAAATGCAAAAGAAAGAACCTTGGAAGTAAGGGATGGAAAGAGTTTCCAGAATTAGAGAGTGGCCACCGAGTAAAATGCTACAGAAGCATCAAGTATAGAGAAGTCTAAGCACCGGGATTTGGTTTTGCTAACTCTTATGTTAGCAAGAACAGTTTCAGTAAAGCTGCAAAGTTAGAGGCAGACCATAATCAGTTGAAGTGTGTAGGTAAAAGAGGGGGCAGAGATTGAAAAATAAAGAGGAAGAAAAAAAATCATCAGAAAAATTTTCTTAGGACAGGGAAGACCTCAAAACATTTTATAGACTTAACCAACATAATCTTGAACCAGCAATGGGTAGATGTAGAAACATGTCCTTCCACTTTAGCACTTGCCATGGCCCAGAAGGGAGTCTTGCTTCCTTTAACTTGTGGCTTTTGAGTGGTATAATCAACACTACTGGATGGCTCCAGGGGAATTGCTCCTAATAATTCTTCTAATAGTCAAATCACCAAGGGAGGCACACCTCCAGAGTTGTTCCATGTGGGACAGACATGCTCACACACACCACACACAGCTGCATTCTGGAGCTTGCTTGACCCCAGACCTGTGGCAGGAATTCACAATGACAGTGGCAGGGGTTCACATTTTCCATTTCCATAATTTATAAGCAAGCAAACCAAGTAGCATCCAGATTCCACTCCAGATGGCTGTACAAATTCTAATCCAAGGTAAAGCATTAAAACATTATGCATTAGGTATTCAGCAAGACTGACTCCAGCTGTTGACCCAAGGTGGCACATTAAGAGATGGGAAACCTCATGATCCTTATTAGTTCTCAAGGTATTTGTAAGGACAACCTGAGAAGTCTACACCATCTGATGAGTTTGATAATTTAGTTATTTACTGCAATGAAGGATGATAGTGTTAACCTGGTGACAGTCCCTACAGATATTAAACTAAATTGATATTAAATGCAAGCCCTGGTCCAAGATTATAATATCTAGCAATCTATGTTGCAAATAATATGTTTAATAAAATTTCTAAAAAGTCACCCTTGTAACATACATAGATTGGTTTGTGATGAAAGAAAAATCACTTCACATCATTTCAGGAAATTGTCAGGAAGCAGATGTGGGTCAAGAGATTGAGCTCCTGCCTACCACAAGGGAGGTCCCAAGTTCAGTTCCCAGTGCCTCCTAAAGAGGATGAGCAAGACAGCAAGCTGACGCAACAGGCAGGCATGGCAAGCGGATGCAATGAGATGATTCAACAAGAGACACAAGGAAAATATAATGAGAGCCACAACAAAGCAGGGAGTGGAGGTGGCTCAAGCAATTAGGTGCCTCCCTCCCACATCAGAGGTCCTGGGTTCGGTTTCCAGTGCCTCCTAAAAAGAAGACAAGCACACAACAAACAGACACAGCAAATGCAAACAATGAGGGGGTAGGGAGAAATAAATAAATTTAAAAAAAAAAGAAATTGTCTACTACAGTGAGAATTTTTATGCTGGAGTGTTCCTGCAAAATCAGAATGGATTCTTCATAAATATGTCTTGATAACTTTCTATTGAAAAGCAGTTCTTTGAACAGATTGTGTAAACATCTTGAAATTTGCTATACTCCATGGTTTTTAGTTTTATTCATTCATTTATTCATTAGTTCTTTTGCTCATACATTTAATTTCAACATTTAATGACTGCCCACTATTAGTGTACTGTACTACGAGGTTAGTTATTCACACAAAGATGAGTAAGACAGTTCCTGCCCTCAAGCACCTACAGAGTGCAGGGAAGACACAGAGGTATAAATGTTTCATGGGAAGAGCTTCCGTAGGGCTAAGAATGTCTTATCAGTCAGCCATGTAAATACAATGGACAGGAGAGAAAGGATTCCAGGCAGGAAGAGGGAGAAAGAGCATGTCCAAAAGCACAAAAGTGGGAAGATGCACGCCAACCTGAGAAGTTGCATGGATTTAGGTATGAGAAGAATAAGACTGGAGAAGAAGGAAAAATCAATGTCAAGATGAGCCTTTTGTGATGTGCTAAAAGTTTGCATTTCCTCTTTTAGTCAGCATGGAGCCCGAAAAGGATTTAAATAGGTGAGTGATATGATTAGATTTAATTTTTAAAACATATACTGTGACAGCAATGTGAAGATCAGACCAAAGAGGCCCAAGATTCGAAAGACTCAATCCCAGGCACACAGAACAACCAATGCTTTCTCACCAACAGTTCCCAGATAGGCTGCAATGGACGGGGCTAAGAGCATGTGAAATAGCCTTCTAGAAAAGCAGTGTGCTTTTCCCAAAAGAGTGGCCTTTAGGTGAAGAGAGCAATAATGATGCCTCGAGAATTGTCATTTCTCATGAGCAAAATTTTACACATTCAGCCTGTGATCAACCAGAAAATCTGTGGACTCAACTAATCTGATAAGCATAAAGATGAGGACTAGGGGCAGAATCAAACACATATCTCATTTTATTGCACTTTGCTTTATTGCACTTCACTATGCCTTTTACAAATTCAAGGTGTGTGGCAACCCTGCATTGAGCAAGTCTATCGGTGCCATTTTCCAACGGCATGTGCTCGCTTTGTGTCTCCGCATCACACTTTGGTAATTCTCGCAATATTTCAAATTTTTTCATTATTATATTGTTACTATTTTAATTCTTTTGGGGCACCACAAACCCCATAAAAGATAGCAAACATAACTGATAAAAGTTGTGTGTGTTCTGACGGCCCCACCCACTGGCCGTTACCCCAACTCTCTCCTTCTCTTTGGTCTTCCCTATTCCCTGAGACACAGTAATATTGAAATTAGGCCAATTACTAACCCTACAATGGCCTCTAAGTAAAAGGAAGAGTTGCATGTCTCTCACTTTAAATCAAAAGCTAGAAATGATTAAGCATAGTGAGGAAGGCATGTCAAGAGCCGAGATAGGCTGAAAGCTGGGCCTCTTGTGCCAAACAGTTGGCCAGGTTGTCAATGCAAAGGAAAAGCTCTTGAAGGAAATTAAAAGTGCTACTATAGCGAGTACATGAATGATAAGAAAGCAAAACAGCCTCATTGCTGATATGGAGAAAGTTTTAGTGGTCTAGACAAGAGATCAAGCCAGCCATGACGTTCCCTTGAGTCAACGTCTAATCTAGATAAGGCACCAACTCTCTTCAAGTCTATGAAGGCTGAGAAAGGTGAGGAACCTGCATAGAAGGGTTTGAAGCTAGCAGAGTTTGGTTCATGAGGTTTAAGGAAAGAAGCCATCTCCATAATAAAAAGTGCAAGGTGAAACAGCAAGTGCTGATGTAGAAGTTGCAAGAAGTTATCCAGAAGATCTAGCTAAGATAATTGATGAAGGTAGCTACACTAAACAAGAGACAAAACAGCCTTCTATTGGAAGAAAATGCCATTGAGGACTTTCATAGCTAGAGAGGAGCAGACAATGCCTTGGCTTCAAAGTTTCAAAGGGCATGCTGACTCTTTTGTTAGGGGCTAATGCAGCTGATGACTAAGTTGAAGCCAATGCTCATTTACCATTCTGAAAATCCTAGGACCCTTAAGAATTATGCTAAATCTACTCTTTCTGTGCTCTATAAATAGAACAACATAGCCTGGATGACAATACATCTGTTTACAACATGGTTTACTGAATTTTAAGCCCACTGTTGAGAACTACTGCTCAGAAAAAAAAGATTCCTTTCAAAATGTTAACTGTTCATTGACAATGCATCTGGTCATCCAAGAGCTCTCATGGAGATACACAAGATTAATGTGGTTTTTATGCCTGCTAACACATCTATTCTGCAGCCCATGGATCAAGGAGTAATTTTGATTTTCAAGTCTTATCACTTAAGAAATACATTTCATATGGCTGTAGCTACCATAGATTGTGATTCCTCTGATGGATCTGAGCAAGGTAAATTGAAAACTTTCTGGAAAGGATTCATTATTGTAGATGTCATTAAGAATCACTTCATGACTCATGGGAGGAAGTCAAAATGTCAACATTAACAGGAGTTTGGAAGAAGTTGATTCCAACCCTCAAAGATGACTTTGAGGGGGTCAGGTCTTCAGTGGAAGAAGTAACAAAGATAGGGTAGAAATAGTAGGAGAACTAGAATTAGAAGTGGAGTTTGAAGAGGTGACTGAATTGCTGCAATCTCATGACAAAACTTCAATGGATGAAGAGTTGCTTCTTATGGATGAGCGATGAAAACGGTTTCTTGAGACAGAATCTACTCCTGGTGAAGATGCCGTGAACATTGTTGAAATGACAACAAAGAATTTAGAATATTACATAAACTTAGTTGATAAAGCAACAGCAGGGTTTGAGAAGACTAATTTTGAAAGAAGTCCTACTGTGGGTAAAATGTTATCAAACAGCATTGTATGCTACAGAGAAAGCTTTCATGAAAGGAAGAGTCAATCCATACAGCAAACTTCACTTCTATCTTATTTTAAGAAATGGCCACAGCCACCCCAACCTTCAGCAACCACGACCCTGATCAATTAGCAGCCATCAATATCAAGGCAAGACCCTTCTCCAGCAAAAACATTATGACTCACTGAAGGCTCAGGTGACGGTCGGCATTTTTTAGCAATAAACTATTTTTAAATTAAGGTATGTACATTGTTTTTTTAGATATAATGAATGCTATTGCACACTTAATAGACTAAAATATTGCATAAACATAACTTTTATATATACTGGGAAACCAAAAAATTCATATTTTATTGTGATACTTTATTGAGGTGGTCTAGAACAGAACCTGCCATACCACCAAGGATGTCTGTAACTTCTGCAGAATGAGGCACAAGAATATACGGATTCTTGATAGCAAGTAACAAGTACAAAGGCTCCAACTCTACAAATGAAATTACAATGAGCCTTCTGGAATAAAAAAAATTAGAAGTAGCATACCTAAAGGGCAAATAGGAGCACTTAATATGGATAGGTAAAAAATTATAAATTTGAGGCCATAGAGATTATATTGCAACTTCTTAAGTTATGATAACAAAAGTTAGTCTGCATACCATTACTTCTGTAGAATAAAGCTTCCCAACAAGTACAGTGGAATGGAGCTATCTGGGCAAGGACTGGGGCAGCCAGGGTTTCCAGGCCAGTAACCAACAGCTGCGAGGTATTATCACAGGTCACAGAGCAAATATCATTTTCTATGTGTGCCAAGATGATAAAAATAAAAGAAATCCCTGTGTGGTAATTTCTCCTTTTGTCATCAGGCATGAAAAGAAGAGTTGTGAAGTAGCCTCGTGAAGTTCCAACAATGCACATCAGGTAACCAGTCATAAAGAGGAGGCCTCCAAGTATGGCAGCATGTAAAAGCATAGAGTCAAGTCAACAATATCTTAATATACTAAAAAATATCCTTATTCTGACAGAGACAATTTCACAGAAAGCATTTTTTTTTTCCACAAAAAGTGCAATGATTTATGGAAAAAAGATACTGGCAGGTAGAAAATAGTTCAAGGAAAGAAGTCAAAATTATTTCTTTTACATTTGCCAACATAAAGACATCATCAAAAACGGCAAGACCTCTGGTAAAAAGTGGAAAGCCTTTCAGTGACAACTAAAATAACAAACTAAAGACACAAGCTCAATTTCCCTTTGAGGAATAATAACTGCTTAAGAATAGCAACATTGGGGAATAGGTATAGCTCACATAGTTGAGCGCCCGCTTCCCATGTGTGAGGTACTGAGTTCAATCCCCAGTACACCTCTTAAAAATAAAAAATAAAAATAAATTTAAAAAACATTAATGATGGGTGTAGTTTAGATAAGGTCCTGTTTGGAAAGGTCCATTCTCCAAAAAAGAAGAGAAAAAAGCTAACGGATGACAGACTCTGCACATGGACTCTTCAGGGTCTTACAAGCAGATCATTAGCTTACATGAGTACTAACCACTAAGCTTTACCACTGGGAAGAGTACAGTTCCTCATATCTGGGTACATGGTCTGATTGAATACTCAGGTTGGTTCATCTTCATTGTTTCCCCCTACAGCAAAAGGTCTATTTCTATATTTCAAGGGAATTAATCAATGGCTAGATTCCAATGGAGCGGTCACTCTACATTCTCAAATTCATTGAGAACACCTTAAGAAACTGACAGTTAAGTTGTTGTAAAAGTACCAAAATGTTTTGACATTGATTCCTAGTGGAAACTTTTGGACTACTATCTTGCAGTTACTTTACCATACCTTCACAAAAAGCTGCCAGAATTTTATCTGTTTGGATCAGTGCAAATGTGAGGAATGCACAGTTCCACAACAGTTTGGCAAAGGACCTGAGAGACCACATTTTGGAAGACACTTTTGCAAGATGTTGTTGTTTATCAATAATTAATACATTGGGCCATTGGAAAGTCATGTGAAAAACAGAGCAAGATCCTTTTAAATATGACAGACCTTGAAATTAACTCTCACGTGAACAATTAGATCACCAGATGCATGGAGTTATAACCTATTCTGCTTATCCTAAGCTTTATTTCATTCTGATGGATTTTGATACTGCATTGTCAAGACTGTCCTTACAAAATCCACACTCTGGCCGAAATGTGGCTAATGAGAACTTGAAAGGTATCTAGTCCAAATTAATATGTGCTGTGTGTAAACTACACATTAGATTTTGAAGGCTTGTTTTTTAAAAAGTAAAACTACCTCATTAATAATTTTTACATTTATTACATGTTAAAATGATATTTTGGGTACATTGGGTTAAATAAAATATATTAAAATTAATTCCACCTTTTTCTTTTTACTTTTTTTAATATGGCTACTAGACTATTTTTAATATATATATGGATCTCATTATATTTCTATTAGACAGTACTGCTATAGATCTCCTTGAATCACAGAATTTAAATGGATATAACCTTTGGTAGAATGAGCAGAGGTTATCTGTGGACTTTATAAAACAAGTATTTCCCAAGTTTTGCTCACCTTGTTGTTGACAGCATTTAGAAGAAGTATTCTTATCATAAAATTCTCCTTAATCTCACACAGAGGTGCAGAATCATTGGTTTAGGCTTTTTCTTGAGCCATATTATGTATTAAATGTAGTTTAATCAAGAACCTAAGGTTTAGGGAAGCGGCTGTGGCTCAATCAGTAGGGCTCCCGTTTACCATATGGGAGGCCCCGGGTTTGGTTCCCGGGGCCTCCTGGTGAGGGCAAGCCCGCCCGCACGGCGTGGTTAGCTGACCCAGCGAGCACAAGCAGCAAGCGGGGGATAAATGAATAAATAAATAAAATCTTAAAAAAAAAAAAAAAAGAACCTAAGGTTTAGATTCTCACAAATTACTGTGGATATGATACAATTTTACTTGGAAAACCACTGACATTGTTGTAACAAATAAAACACATGAATTTAGCTATTTCACAAGTTTCCCAAATGTCCATGCTCACTAAAGCAGGGAAAACAATAAGAGAAGTTAATGACAGAAAATGTTTGGGCCAAAAGATTGTTGGGAAGAGAGTTCCTTTACTCATTTTTATACATTAAACAAACATTTATAAAATGCTTAAAACCTGTCAAGCAAACTTCTATTTGTGATTTTCTATTTTATAGGCTTTAAGGTAGTCTGGATATACCATTCTCAAAATATTAGTTACTTGACAGAAAATTTCAAATGTTCAGCAACTGACTGCTCTTCTCTTATTACGTGGGTGTTGGTAGAGACGGTGGTGGTTGTTTACAGGGAACGGTTTGACCACATTCCTACTAGATTTTTGTTTGTTTGCAAGAATGAAATTATATTGTCTGTTTCAGGTTTTTCAATAAGTTTTTCAACTAGTGCTCAATATTACCATAAAACTTAAAAAAAAAAAAAAAGATGAAAGAATAAGTAAAACCTCAACTAGTTTTTCTCTTGTGTTATTTGCACCTTCCTCTTCCTCTCTATCTTCCACCCCAAATCTCTCTTTTAATTGAAATGGTTTTAGTGTTTTGCTATAAACTGTGCTAGAAACCATATTTTTCTCCATGCTCATATACATGGGGTAGTGGTCCAGGTTTTGGAGGGACCTAAAACATACCTAAGTTGGGTGCTTATTTTAAGAAAAGAATACAAAATTACAAATACAAAATTAAGGATAGGACCTTAAAAAGGGCCCAAGCAAGTGGAGAGTCTCTAAAGTTTAAGCTTTATTAGCTTCATAGTAAATTACCTCTGCACATATAACACAGACATACATATACATATATGGGAGGGGAGGGGGTCTTGTTAATATTTGTTTTTTAATAAGGGGAGGATCATACCCAAGCAGTCTTCTGCATCTTGTTTTTCTTCTCAACAATGCACTACAGAAATCATTCCAAGATAACTAATATGGCTCAGATTCATTTTTTAAATGACTACGTAAGATTCCATGGTGTGTATGTATTACAGGTTATTCAAACTTCCCTCTTATTCATGTGTATTTCCTTTGTTTTTAGTTTTTTTCTTTTTCTTTCTTTTTTTTTTTGGGGGGGGGGGGGGATTTGTTTTTCTTTTCCACTAATAAAAATGTCAAAGAATTAATGCTTTTATGATTTAAAAAAATGCTTTGGGGATTTTAATATATTGCATTAAATTTACTAACTTTGAGAGAAGTGGTAGTTTTACAACATTAAGTCTTTCTATCTAAGAACAAAGTATAAGTTTTCCATCTGGTCATATCCCATCTACAGAGAATTTGCAATCTAATAAAGAAAAATATGTCTTATACGCAAAAAGCTATAATGTAAGGAAAGTGGAACGTACAAATAGTGAAATTGAAGGAAAGAGAATATTTTTTACCTCAGTGAGTGAGATACGATCTGTAGAGGATTTGAACATACAGGAAATGGAGGAGGGGAAAGGTCAAAGGAGATAAGCATCAAGCTGAAAGAAAGCTCAGTCAGGGCATGGAGACATTCAAGAAACAGCTAAGTGAACAGGTCAGCAGGGCTGGACCACAGGGTGCA
The DNA here is from genome assembly GCA_026826555.1 of Tolypeutes matacus. Taxonomy (NCBI): domain Eukaryota; kingdom Metazoa; phylum Chordata; class Mammalia; order Cingulata; family Chlamyphoridae; genus Tolypeutes; species Tolypeutes matacus. The sequence continues at coordinate 18,796,424 of JAKSZT010053881.1, forward strand.
TTAAGCAAACAAACAGGAGATGGGACTGCAAAGGTGGGCTGGAGCTCATTCACAGCGAAGAATGCCAAGGCAGAGGGGTTTATCCTCATTTCAGCAGGGCAATGGGAGCTACAGGCAGGGTGGGACCAAGAACAAGACAAGACGAGAGCTCTATTTCAAGACGGCTTAGTTAGGTGTGTGAAAGATGGCCTGAGAGAAGAGGGGCCTGGAATCAGACTGAGATCACAGTCCATGAAACAGGAAGTGAGACTTGAACCAGGGGAAAGGACATATGCACAAAGGAAAGGAGAGATGTGACAGGCCCAGGAGCACCAGAAACAGGAATTTGAACACATCTTGGATTAGAGAGAAAAGAGATGTTCCTGGTCTAGAGCCTAGGTGAATAGTAGGAAGGTGATGCTATGAACACAGATATAGCAGAAGGAGAAGATGATCAGTTTCTTTTCAGACATATGTTAATTTAACATGCAGGCAGGATATCCAGATGGACATACCCTGAACTAGAGCCCAAATGTGAGCGTTCCTCTTGTTTTGCTAGAAATGGCAATAAATTTTATAACTGCTCTGGAGAAACCCAACAGACAAGCTCACTTCCACAAAAGTTAACTACTTCTAGACTCCCCCTTACACTACACAGTATTCTTCTTCGTCTCTTTTTAACATGACTTAGCTTAGACAGTTTTTGCCTAAATGCCACATCACAGAGCAAGGTAGTACTCGAAAGCTCTGTAATGGTGTCATGGCATTTTTTAAAAATCAGCCAACTCTTAAAACTAAATAAATTCAGGCCTTTTTAAAAATAAAATTTATGTAGTCAATAATATTATAATGCACAAAATAGTTTCATTTTAAACAAAACCTGAATTTTGAAAGAAAATTAACTTTTAATTTCACTACCAAACTATACTTTGAAATTATTTTGCCTTATAAATTAAAGGAACAAAGTGATCAATAAACTCTTAATAAATGTAGATGGATGTATAGATATAGATAGATAGAGAGAGAGAGAGAGAGAGAGAGAGAGATAGCATTTTCCCAAACTAAAATTTTGGTGACTCCTGGTTAAAAGGCAATAAGTAAAGCTGAAAGGATAATACTACCAATTACAGAAAACTATAGAAAGCTAGAATGCTTTTATTTAGCAGCCACTCAATTTGCATTACCTGAGTGTTAAAAAGAAAAATCAATTTAATCAACATGAAGTTATATTTTACAAAAAATTAAAATGTACAAACCTCATAATGCTCATATTCATCCACATCGAATGTCTCAAAGTCAAAAAATCCATGCTGTAATCCCTAAAAGCAGAATTTGAATTAGTTTTTCCACACTAAACTGATAGAAGTCCACTAGTCTTTCCTGGAATTCTTGCTCAGAAAATGATCCTCATTGACTTGGAACAAAAAGCATAAAACCTTTATTTTTAATGCATACCTAGAAATTACCTTATCACATTAGAAATTTTACCTTGAGACTGTCTTACATGTAAGAATGAACACTTAGATTAGCATGAAAATATGTCTCATAAAATATGCTCCTTGAGTTCTAATTTATATTAATTTTGTATGTAAAAATATTTATGCATGTAAATGCTACATATTAGCAAGTTTATAGTTTAAACCTACTGAAGACTATGCAATTATTTGATATCTATGACAGAATATAAAATAGTGATGAACTTCTCAGGGAAAAAAAGCAATTATTTTAAGTAGGTTTTGTTCTCCTTTTATCATTAATGAGATACTTAGGAGAAAGGGCATTTGTAATTAATAGGCCCTTTCTTGTTCCTAAAACTCTACTCTGGAAGAATTTGTTTCATAATGATAGTTTCTGACAAAGTAAAAGTGCATTTGACTGCTCTTACAATTTAGAAGAAAGAAGTGATATATTTAACAACACAAAGTAAACATCCTACTCCTGTTTGTAACTTAATCACTTAGAACTTTAAAAAATTATCTATCTTGATCAGATCTAATATTTTGAAGAAGACAACGAGTCTCTTATTTTATAAAGCTATACAGATTATAACAGAATACTAAACCACAGGTACTTTTAAAATTTACATGATAGGCAAAAATAGATGAAACTATTAAGCCAAGCTCCAGTACATCTTTGAAAATGCTTTAGAGACCAGTGTTTTTCAAACTGTGGACCATGAACCACCTATATTAGAAACATTTAGGGTAACTGTTAAAAAATAAGATTCCTAAACCCCATCCCAGAACTATTAAATCAGAATCTCTGGGGCTAGGGCCCAGACCACTGAGGCACATCAGCTCCCTTGACTTGGTTTTTTCATTTGTTTGCTTGTTGGTTTTTTTTTGTTTTTAGAGGGCACCGGGAACCAAACCTTGGACCTCCCATGTGAGAAGCAGGCACTCAACCGCTTGAGCCACATCTGCTCCCCCCTAGGTAATTCTTATATATGCTAAAATCTGAAAACATTGGTTTAGACAAACCCTATAGAATAAGCAGAAGTTATTTAAATTATTTCCCTTTTTTTATGGTACCGGGGCCAGGGAATGAGCCCTGGACCTCATATGTGGGAAGCCGGAACTCAGCCACTGAGTCACATCAGCTCCCCTGAGTTGGTTTCATTTGTTTGCTTGTTGTTGGTTTTCTTTTTTGGTTTTTAGGAGGCACCAGGGACCGAATCTGGCACCCTCCATGTGGGTAGCAGGGACTCAACTGCTTGAGCTATATCCTCTCCCAAAATTATTTCCCTTTAAACAAAGGAACTTAAGTCCATCCATATGTGAAGAATACAGTGAGAAAAAAAGTTCTTTCAGAATTATCCACTTTTCTTCCTTTCTCTTTATTTAAATGCATGTTTGTGTGAGTCTCTATATAGTAGTTTATATAACATATGAACTATGCTCATGACAATGTTAATACACCAAAATGAGAAAAATATGCTTTCTAAAAAGGCCAAAATGTGCCCATACTCTGTGTTCATTCCTAGGAGCACACTCTCTGCTACAAAAATAGCCCAGAATACGATGCATTATGTACAGTACAGGCAATGTGCCTCAGTTGCCTAAAGACATGATAAACTATCTAATATCAGATTCCCTAAAATCTCATCTATAAATAATCCCTAACATTTGGCTAAACAATAAGTTTACAGGTGACCTTATGAATGAAGTCATATCTTTCCTCTACAATAGGACAGTGTCATAAATTTCTCTACCAAGTTACCAGTTACTATAATAACAGGCAGGAACATTCTAGTATGAACTCTTTCTGAATTTCATAAACTGTTATAAAAGACATGGCCTATAGCAGAGGGAAGGAAAGGGTAAAACAATGGTAATAGTGATAACAAATTATATTTTTTCCTTCAGGTATATATTTTTTAAATGCCATAACTGTGGGTTACTTATTGGGTTCTATCTCCATAAGGGCTCTTAACTGGTATTACTGGAACTGCACATTGGTGATATTGTTTGCAGGGGGTGGGCTAGAGTATCTCTATGGTTTTTTAAATGGATGGGAAAATATTTGAAAACTTTTTAAAAGTTATATGGTATTTAAATTCATTTTAAAATGAAATATCAAAATCAGAAATAAGCATAAAACCTGGAGCATATTTATCATCTGAATTTTCTCCACTCAAAATATAACTCAGCAGGTTTTCTACTGCATCACAGAACAGAAACTAGAGCTAGAATCAGTTTTTACTACATTTATAGTCTGTGATGACCCGTGCCTATGGGTTATGTAATTCCTGACTGAAAAATCACGGCTACAGGTCCACGATGGAATTATAAATTTTGAATCATCATTAGAACCCACAGTATAGCTTGCATGACTTCTCAGATTGAAAATTCATGTTTTGAAAGCATATTCCAAAAGTTCTCAGGGAACTTTTAGACTAACTTCCCCAATTTATATCTAAATAAGTAAATAATTATGGCCTGGTTCTCAAACTTTTGTGTGCATCTAATCACCTGGAGGAATTGTTCAAAAAGAGACTGCAGGGTCTCAGCCCCGGAGTTTCTGATTCAGTCGGTCCAGGGTAGGGCCTGAGATTTTGCATTTCTAAGAAGTCCACTCACTTTGAGAACCAGTGATTTATGCTATGTGCTGATAAGATATTAGAAAGAACCCTAGATTCGATTAGGAAATATGAGTTAGAATTAGCTCTCCTAATAACTCCCTGTGGCCTTGAGAGAATAACTCAAACTCTGCATTTCTGTTTTCTCATTTGCAAAAAGGGGATATAATATCTGGCCTACAAACTACTTCATGGATGTCTAATAATATCCAATCAGAAAACCAATGTGGACATGTTCTCCTCCACACTAATAGAGGAGAACAGTGGCTTAGATAATTTCCTGTCTCTCCCACATCAAGATCCAGCCTAATAATGAAGCAAAACAATAACAAAGCAGTACCACAGCCACAGCAGAAGGGAGAAGTGATAAATCTGCCCCAGAAAACAAATAGCTTTAATGAGAATGGGAGGCCCAGCTGGCTACCATGAAGCGTCACAGAGTTAGCCCTCGGTTTGCCCTATAGTCTATATTTTACAAATCAATCATCTTTCTACAAGTGAAGAGCCTTCTGCTCTCTTCTCTCCAACAACAAACAAAGAACATTGGGATTATTCCTCTCTCATATTTTTAAACTGTGTCAACTCCAGCAAGGAGAATTGGTATTACCTTTCTGATTCCCTGTAAACAGTCGAGAATGGTGAGATTGTAAGTGCAATTTCCAAAGGAAGCATCCCTATAAACATAAATAAACATAACATTAAAATTTTTGCATTTAGAATATTCAAATAATAAAATACCAAAGTCAATGGGAGATATGCTTGTTTGCCTTCACAGCTGTCAACACAGTAAACCTGGGTAATGCATCAGATGCTACTAATTTACTAGTGAAGCACTTTTGAAATTGCTTTAATCCAATAGGCAGAATTAATAAAGTAGATTCAAGAGCCTGAGCATTGGAGTCAGACTGCCTTTGTTCAAACTCCAACTCTGCCATGTACTGGCTAGGACTTGAACAAGTTATTATGCCTTTATGACTCTTGGTTTCCTCATCTGTAAAATAAAGTTAATGATAGTTGATACCATTGATAGGGTTGTTGTCAGATTACATAAATAATTTACAAAGTCCTTAGTATAGTGCATGACACATAGGAAGCACTTAGTAAACATTATGACTATTATTATTAACAATGACGTAGGCTGTTTCATTAAGCAAAGCACTCCTTATCACATGAGGTATTCTGGCAGAGGAACAACCACCTGTCAGGCACATGGTAAATAAAGAGGTAAAGGGGACAATGTATGTGGGTCAACAGAACCTAGCAGTTGTTTTCATGGATTAAAATGCCCCTATATCCCCTCCTGCCCCCCAAAAAACCTGAGGAAAATGTAGTCACACTTCCAAACAACCCCCTATCAGCATCAATGAGATCAGTGAAAGCCTCTAATGCACCATGAAATGATCTATCAAAAGGAGTGGTAGCCTACTGCACCGAAAATTGAGTACTTCATCCTTTATTTAAGTTTCTAGAGCAAACTTAGCAGACCTGCTTTAGGCAATATAAAACTAAAGTATCAAGTTCAAGTCAGTTCAGCAAGAACTGGCACTGGAGCTTTAACACTAGCAGTGTTCCAAGGTGTCCAAGGCAAGAAACTTGACCTCAGACTTGGTCTCTGCCCAACCTCCACTGCTGACCCGAGGGAAAGAGCTGTCAGACACCCACCAGTGACAAAGCCAAATGCACCACACAAATTTGGCCCAAGGACAGCAGGGGGAAAGGATACCAAAAGTTGTTCCAGGGAGAAAATAACCTTGAAGGGCTTTAAATTGTAATTAACATAAAACCAAGTCTTATTTCACTAACCATACCAAGGTAACTTGAACCTCTGACTGCTAATCCCTGAATTAAAATGTGACTTCAACATCATTGTGTTTCAGCATCCTGATAGCCTTATATAAAACAGTACGTTAGCAAAGCAGTCTAACAAAGGTTTCCTAAGTTTCAAAACTTCAAAATTAACTTATATAAATAGAAAGGGCTATCTAGATAAGTCTGATTTCAAGAGGCTTTTTTAAAATCATGAATTCATTTAAATTTAAGCAAAGTTATGAAAATATTTTTAAAATTGCTATATAGTATCTGTACTTTTTTAACTAATATATTATATCACAGATCTGACAACTACTATAATTTTGAAGAAGGAATGAGTACAAATAATATTTAAGGTATATTAAATATACCTGTAATACAGTATTAAAATATACCTGTAATATGGTATAAAAATGTTTGGTATAAAAATGTTTAATTTCTAATGTGACAAAATTGCTAATAGTTTCATTTATTTCTAACATTTATAATTGAATATAATGTTAAATTTCCATTTATAAGTGTGAAAATTACAATTTTCTTTCCTCTTCCAAATTCACAGCCTCCCTGGATTATCTCCACAGACCCTAGGTTTAAAAAAAAAAACTGATTTGTACTTAGAGTAATAAAAATTATAAGAATTAGAGATAGCATCTTACCATGCCCAGACTCAGCTAAATAATTTCACATATATGAGTTACAAAGAAAGCTACAGAGCTACTCTTTATGAATGTCTGTAAAGTATAGCAAGGCTTCATGGTATCTTATTCTATCACAGTCACAATTTTCATCAATGACTGAAAAGAGAATTCCAGTGACTTGGTGAATAAAATCTGCAGACCTTTGAAGCTGGGTGGGAGAGTTAATATGCCATCTGACAATTAGGATACAAAGAGGTAACAATAGGCTGGAAAGACAGGCAGAAGTTTATAAAATAAAACATAATAGGGTTTGATTAAACAAAATTAAGTCACATTCTTGCGACAGGGGAAAGAAAGATGGGATGGCACATCTTTTTTGAGCACCTACTGTGTGCATGGCACTGTACCCAGTGATTTACATGCATTCACACATTTAATCCTCATAACAGCCATATGAAGCCAATAGGTTCCCAAAACATGCCTCCCCATGTTGGAGAAGAAAGAAATGGCTTATTAGTGGCAGCTGGCACATACACAGTCTTATCTCTAGTGTCAGACACTGATAAGGGCCAGGAGAGTAACCATAAGAGCAAAGGGACATAAAACATTTTATATAAATATTCTCGGGGGGTGGGAGTATAAAAGGAGCAGAACGAGCCCATGTTGCAACCAAAATCCCACTTAAAGGAGAACTTTAAAGGGTATTTTTTCAATGGTACCCAACAAGGATGGAAAGAATAAAAATAGACAGGAACAACATTTTGAAGCTGAAAGTCAAATGGATGAGTAGTAAATAAATTAGAAGGCAAAGAAAACTAATACTAAGCTGACAGTGGAAAAATCAGAAAACCAACCCAGTTAATACCATATAATTCTGGACAGGCTCAGAAAGTGGTAGCACTGAGTTCTTCTAGAATTGAGGATGAAGGGAATAACTAAACAAAGATTGCTTGAAAATTCATTTAAGAAGCTGAGAGACTTTATTCTATAAGAGCAATATTACCTCTCATTTTAAAATCAATCTTTCCTGTCGATTCCTGTCACTCACCCAATATAGCTAGAACCATCTGAAAATAGAAGGGTTGGCCCTAGAAGGCAGCAAAACACCTGTCCCACACAATGGTCAAGCTTGTATTGGAAGATCACTTGTGAAGAATTTTTTTTAACTGTGTTGTTACATGAAATTGAGCTCTATTAACCTCAAAGAAAGATTATATCATTATTCAACAAGACTGATTATCTCTTTTTCCCTCTCCATATCTCTCTCCTGGATCCTTCCCAACAGAATTTAAACATTTTCAGGTCTCTCCCATGTTTAAAAAGAACAAACACATCATCCAAAACTTCCTTAACTTTACATCTCCCTTCAGCTACCACGCTCTTTAGTGTCAACTTTAAAACAAGACTTCTCTAATAAAATACTCAGGGAAGCGGCTGTGGCTCAATCAGTAGGGCTCCCGTTTACCATATGGGAGGCTCCGGGTTCGGTTCCCGGGGCCTCCTGGTGAAGGCAAGCCTGTCCGCACGGCATGGTTAGCTGACCAAGAGCACAAGCAGCAAGGGGGGGATACGTGAGTAAATAAATAAAATCTTTTAAAAAAATAAAATAAAATACTCAGCTTCCTCCCTACATTTTCTCTCCTCTCACCCCTTAACCTCCTCCATTTTGGTCTCCATGCCATGAACATTTCTCACTGAGGACACCAATGATCTCCATATTGCTAAGCCTGGGGAACATTTTGTAAGCATTATCTTACTTGATCTTGTCAGCAGCAAGTAACTGTCCTTTGAATACTCTCCTCTCTTAATTTTGTGATTTTCCTTCTACCTTTCTAACCACTACTTCCTCCCCATCTCTTTTGCAAGATCATCCTTCTCCTCTCAATCTGTAAAATTTAGAGTTCCTGGACCCAAATTCTTATTTTATAGTCTGTCCCTAGAACAATGCCTCTCAGACTTTAGTGTGCATCGGTATCACCTGGATGGCTCAATAAAAGACAGATTCCTGGCCCCATCTCCAGAGTTGCTGATTCAATAAGTCCAGGGAGGGGCCTGGGAATGTGCATTTATATCAAATTCCCAGGTGATTCTGATGCTGCTGGTCCAGGGACCACATTTTGAGACTCACTGCCCTAGACAATCTCATCTACCTAAATAATCACTTAACTGTCAATGGTCCTCAAATTTATCTCTCCAGTACAAACCCCTCCTTAAAACTCCAAAATAGTATAGCCAACCATCTACATGGCATTTGGGTGTCTTAAAAGCATCACAAACTCACTGTGTAAGAATTAATTCTTGAATCTTCCCCCATCCCAAAAAACAACAGCAGCAACTATAAACTGGTCCTCCAACACTATACCTCAGTAAAAGACAAGGCTTCCACAACTGCTCAAGTTAGAACCTAGAAGTCCCTCTCTCTCTCTCATCCCCTTATCCTTTATATCACTATGTCCCATTGCTTTTTCTTCATAAGTATCTCCTGAATCCATTTACTTCTCTCCAATCCTGCTGTCACCTCTCCTATAGACTACTATAAAAGTCTTCCTACATCCATTCTTTGTCCTTTCTAATCAGTTTTCTTCACTGCAGCCAGAGTGCTATTTTTCAAAAAGCAAATCTGATCTGGTCATTCCTCAACTGCAACTTTTCTCTGACTTCCCATTGCTGTCAAGGTAAAGATCAAATCCTTGACCTGGCTAAAAGGCATTGTGAGATTTGGCCCTGCCTGCTGCACCAGCCTGCTCCTTGTCACTTCATGCTCCCCTCATCTCTGTGACCAAGCACAATGGCCTTCTCTGAACTCCTCAGATGGGTAGTCTGCTCTCACCCACCACAGCACCTTTGCACCTACTAGTCACATCTACCTGGTTACTCCTACTCAGCCTTCACATCTCAATTTAAATATCACTTTTCTCAGGCAGAAAATCTTCAACCCCACCCTGGCTGGGTCAGATCCCCAAACTTTTTTTTCTTCATTTTACTTTTCACAGTTTTAAATTATATCCCATTGTGCTTGTCTGATTCTCTGCCTTCCTTTCTATAATAAGCTCAAAGAAGGCAGATCTATACAGTTTTTCTCACCATTGTTCCTAGCACCTAATACCATGCCTGACACAAAATAGATACTTGATAAATGTTTGCTTTTAAAAAAAAATGAATAAATTAGAGGGGAAGCAGCTCACCCCAAGAAAATATTCCATAATATCCTATGACCACTTTTATTAACTCCAGGAGCCTAATACCCAAATCCTCATTAGCAAGAGAAGCCTTCTTGGCATTAGCCCAAAATCCCTTCTGTCTATTTATGATCACTTCCTTCTTTTCTCTTCACCAAAAAGTATTAATTGAATAAAGCTATAAGCAGTGATACTCAAAACAGTTCTCTCTTTCTTTGTTAAGTGGTATTAAACACACTGTTATTTTAATCCAGACATTTTAGAAAGTTACAAAGAGGTTTTAGGATTTAAATCACTATACCAATGTGCTAGAATAGAATAGACAAGAAGTTTTTAAACAGTCACAGTTTTTATTGAATTACAGTTTGCAATTACTTACCTAAGTCCTGGTTTGCTCTTTCATTAATTCATTCATATTTAATGACTCAAATATTTATAGAGTTGAATAAAATTATATATTGTATTTTTCCACCTACCTCACACTGAAATCTCATACATTTCAACTGAGAAAAAAAGTTTGCACATCCCTTGCTGCCTGGAAGAGCTATAGCTTTTAACCTTATTTGTCATGATAGCTTTACCATTTATTACATTACTCTGTTAAAGGTAAACACAAAGCTACTCTTCATTCAGGAGATAAGGTAATACCCAAACACCCAGGGTTTCTAATCATTCATCTCTACAAAAGACTAATACAAAAGACTAATGTTACAGCCAACAGCCATCTAGAGACATCCAAACACAAATTTAGCTCAACATCATGCTTCACCATCTAACCTCCATCCACCACAGAAATTCTTTATTTCTAAATGTAACTTCTGGAATAATAGTCAACTGAAACATAAAGCTGTGATGAAGTAATTATAAAAATACACATAACTGTGACTTAGGAGAAAGTGCTTGCAGCCAATAAATATTTTTGAATGAAAAACTTAATGAACGAATATTTATTTGAGTGAAAGGAGCAATTGGAATTTTTTATTTTTATTTTTTGCATTTATTTTGCAGAGAGGCAATCAAAAAGAAATTAAATTTAAGAAGACTAGACTCACCATCCACAATTAAATACTTAGAGAACAGACTTGACTCACTGGCTGTCCCAGAGCTAACTTTTTCAGGCTCTCAAAAGTTGATTGTTAAATATTCAGAAATTTTAAGAGCCCAAATTAGTCATGGTGGGATTATTTACACCATGGAAACCAGCATTTTCTACTTAATGGTTTTCTGACACACCACTGCTTGTAATCTAAGACTCTAAGAAATTGCTCAGAACAAGCAACATTGTAAATACTAATAATGAGGACATGAAGCCAGAGGAGAAAGAACATATTATGCAAACAATATGAAAGCATTTCTGATAATGAGGGTGTTCAAAACGAAGAAAGAATGAAGACTAGAGTCACAGTGTTTACAATGTGGAGACTACACTAAAATAAAAAAACTGATGGTAAATATAATAAGAAATGCTGGAATTGACCTAGATCTACACATGTCCAGATTTCATGAATCTCAGTAAATTCTCTGGATAACAAGTAGGTAAGAGTAGTACAATTAACTGCTGAGCAATGGGTTTGAAGAGACCTCAAGAGTCATCTAAGCACCCTTCCAGGCACTGAAGAGAATCCCATCCACACAACCACCATAAGCTTCTTAAGGAGAGGTTCTGTGCCCTTTATGTTAGTATGACCATGATCTAATATAGTATTGGGCACATTACTATGTTGTAGATGTTGCTGGATAAATAAAGGAATGAATAAATGATCATTACCAGGAGGGCATTCAACTTACACCTGAATACCTCTAGAGGCTGAGAAAATCTTGACCTTTCAAAGCAAAAATTATGTAAAACAATCTTTAATGATCAGCTATATACAAGAGCATAAAGATACTCTAAACCATCACTGTCCAATGGAAGTATAATGGCAGCCACAATGAGAGCCACATATACAATTCTAAATTTTCTCATAGCCACATTAACATAAAAAAGAAGCGAGTGAACCTTAGTTAGTGGTAATAATCTGATGATGTTCTTTCATAATCTGTAACAAATGTTCCATAACAATGTAAGGTGTCAATGGAGGGGTGATGAATGGGAATTTTGCACATTATGAATGATTGTTTTGTAAGCTCACAACTTCTCTAATAAAAAAATATATTTAAAAAAGACAGAGCAAATGTGGCTCAAGCAGTTGACACCCACCTCCCACATGGGACGTCCCAGGTGTGTTTCCCGGTGCCTCCTAAAAGAAAAGAAAAAGAGGGAAAAAAAAAAAAAAAAACAAGCAAAATAACAACAAGCAAAAAACAAAACAATGAGTAGACAACGAGCAAAACAACAAGCAAAACAATGAGCAAACAGTCAAGGGAGCCAACTCAGGGGAGGAAAAAAAATTGAAACAAGTGAATTAATTTTAATAATATATTTGGTTAAATCCAACATAACCAAAATATTATCATTTCAACATGTAATCAATATAATTAATATAAATAAGATACTTAACATTCTTTTCTTTGTACTAAATCTTTGAAGTCCAGTTTGTATTTTAAATTTACTATCTATCCCAATTAGTCAAATTTCAAGTGCTTAATAACACATGTTGCTAGTGGCTACCATTTTGGACATCTCAGCTCTACATTATGTTGTGTTTATATTTGGGAGCTAGGCAATGCTCTGAAGTACTTCACTCAATTGTCCAACATATTGAGGCTCATAGTCTCTGAACAAAACCATGACATATATACCAGCTACAGAGAAAAAAACTGATTGCTTATATCATTTAGGCCTAGAAGATGAAAATATATAGGATGACAATTTGTGGGACAACAAATCTGTCACACACTCATGAAATAGCAAAACCAATGGGCATCATGAACCAGGGTCAAAAGCTGGGCACTACCAATACCTAACAAAAACAGTATGATATTCCATCTCCTCTGCAGATTTAACTTAAGGCTATGAACTAACGTGGCAGTTTGAGATTATTTATGAATTCCAAAGAGAGATTATGTTTGTAATAATCTGTTACTGGTCTGTTCCTCTGGGCATGATACCCTTTGATTGTATTAGATTCAGCTGAGATGCTTTTGATTAAATTATGTTAAGATTAGGGCTTTTATTTGACCACATCATTAGGATGACTCAGTTTCAGTCCCTGCCCCCTTTGTGGCCTATTTAAGACACTTAATAAAGGAGACACACAGAAGTAGATAACTAGAGAAGATAGAGAGAGGATGAGAGACAGCTCCAAAGATACAGCAGAGGCCCCAGGAAAAGAGATGAGCCATTCACCTGATAGTTTATAACTGACTTTGTGAAGAGAACAGAGCAGCTGAGCCCAGAAAGAAATGAACCCTCCAGCCTACAGCTGAGATCAGAAGAAGCTGGGCCCGTGGAGCATTAAGAGGAAAGAGGAAGTCTGAATCCTTACAGACATGGCCCGCCATCTTGCTTCAACAAGATGGTACCTTGAGTTGGATGCTTTAGGGCCTTGTAACTGTAAGCTTCTACCCCAAATAAATACCTTTTATAAAAGCCAATGGATTTCTGGTACTTTGCATCAGTACCCCTTTGGCTGACTAATACAACTAACAATATTGTTCAGCCAGAGAAAGGGAGATATATGAAAAGGCTTAAAATTTCATGTAAAGACAAAATACAAGTTGTCTAGAACTACAATAGCAGGCACCAGAAAATTTGGGCTGTGCTCTGGGCCTTTTATCAGCATTCAAGTGCCACAGATTTAACCATATTAATTTTGCTTTAAAAATTAAAATAATGATAACTTGTCTTTAACTCAGTAGAGAAAATAAGAGCCTCATATAACAGGTTATCAATATTGCTATGCTCATTAAGGTAAATGATTACAATCTTATCCTAACCCCTTTTTATCACCTAAGGCTAGCAATTGGAAATGCACTATGAAGACTTGTGGTATAGGAGAACTCCTGCTTGAGGTAGTGTTTACTGTGGCAGTCAGTGAGATCCTCCTGAAACTTGTTTAAGCATAACCTCTGAAATAACCTTCCAACTCACTTTGCAATCTCTTAGTCATAAAAACTCATTTGTATTTAATATTTCCCCCTTTGAGTCTAGGTCTTTTTCCAAATGCATCACTAGTTAGCCCTTGATATTAATCCCTTGGTGCCAGGGAGACTCATTCCCAGGAGTCACTACCATTTAAAAAAAAAAGGAGAATGAAATGAAATTATCTCTACAAGTCTTAAGCATTCATAAAAGAAATTTTGTTTTAGAAACTCAAGAGAAAAACAGGATAGGGAGAACTTTCCCTTTGAAGTACAAAATTCATTGCTAAATAAATTTTGACCAAAATCACAATACCATATTTAAGATAACAAATATCTGATTCAACATTTAATACAATGAGATTTATTTAGAATTGCATCTAACATCTACCAGCACATGTTTACTTTGCTTTAGAAGAAAGAAGGCAGTGTGATGCCAAGTTCTAAGTGGATGACCCCTTTGAGCCTTTATTAAAAGACCTACAAGTTTTGGCATGCCCAGATCGCCAATAATTGCTTTTGAGATTTCCCATTAAGTAAGACTCACCTATATTAAGACATAGCTCAGCAACAGACATATTACTAGGAGTCATCCTCAAAACACAACAAACACATCCCTTAACACAAATATTATGGATTATTTTCATGATAAATGCCACTAAAGGACTGCCAATGAGACGCTTGTGGATCCTCTGTTAAGGAAGATTTTTCTGGCCTCATATCTGCTCTAAAAGAAAACTTGCACAGTCCTGCTCACATTAGATAAAATATCACTATTTGATAAACCATTTATTTCCAAGCCTCTTAGGAAACAGCACAAAAAGTTCCACAAATGGCAGCATATCATTCTAACCCCCAGAGCTCTTTTTTATTCCACATGGGTGTAGATCAGGAAATGCGCCCAAGATATTTCAGAACACTAGTTCTGCTGGATGTTAACAGATATTAGGAGGGACGGGAGATGTTTCAGGGTGAAGCATCTCACCCTGATGCTTTTTGGAAAATTCTGGGTTAAACAAAGTTAAACATGTTACTTTATTACTTAGAACCATCCAGAATCTTTAAAATGGAAAAGTGCTTTGTAAATCTCCAAGAAAGAAAGGTCTAATCTTATTTGATCATTTTTCCCCCATGGTACATCTTACAGAACAGTAGTTCTCAATATTGTCCACATATTGGAATCATGTTGGGAGTTTTAAAATATTCCAATGCATAAGAATATCTGGGAGTGGAAGGCAGACAGCAATATATTGAAAGCTTCCCAGGTGTAGAGCCAAGTTTGGGAAACACTTAAATACTCTTCTCCAAGTATTAAAAAATAATAATAATAATAGTCACACAAAATTGCATTCCTGGGCCTATCCTGGAAGAGACTCTCCGTGCCCCCCCCCCCAAAAAATTAACATCTGGAGAAAAAGTATCTAACATTCAACCAGCTTTATTCCATTGGATGTTAGTGCTACCCCCTACCTCCACCTCAAGTCCAAAATGGTCATTATTTTTCATGCCATGCTTTCTGGAAATATCTTCAAAACCGAGTCCCTGAATGTTCTTTATTGTCTGCAAAGTTCATTCTCTAATTTTATATGTCAAGAGAAAAATTGGTTTTTACAGATTTGTTAATCATTACCATTATCAAAGAAACTTACCAATCTGACATATATGAAACAATAAACAAAAATGTGGGTGTAAAATGAATTTAAAAGCACACACATAAAAGATATCTAAAAGAAGAGCTGTACAATTGAGATTGGTTACTTTTTCAATGTTTTGTGAGACTTTAAACTTCCAAACACGGTTTTATGAACACCCAAGAATGTTATGAAAACCCTTAATGATGATGCAATAAAAACAATCGGGAACTCCACTAAGGATCAGGGGTCTCTTGGGACCTTAGAGAAGCTGCCAGTTAAAATGATCTTGTAGAATGACTGATCAATAGTATATATTACAAATTTAGTTGTACACTGAAAGGAAGAGAAACCTAAAAAGATTCATACCAGTCCTGACAATTTAGTCTCTGCTGACTCAGACCCCAGAACTGAAAGGTCCCTTGTTACCTTGAAGGCCAAATGCCAAGCCAGCACTGAAGATGGATGGACTCAAGGTATAGAATTTAAAGTAGGTAAAAATACCCTTTCTCCCTAGTTTTCAGCTATAAATGGAAAGTACAGTTTTGACACAGATTCAAATGTTTACTAAATGCACTGTTAAGCATCAGGCCCTAGGATACTATAATTAACAAGATACAGGGCCTGCTCTCTGTGAGTTTACAGCAGAAGACCAGGCAAGGAGGTCTCCTCGATCTTTCCTGTTCTTTTCTCTTGTTGTTGTTGTTAATTACAATAATAGCAACAGTAATAAGCAATATGCATGCTTATAATTTGGACACACAAATAAGCAAAAAGACAAAAATATTAGAATTATCTGAAATTCTATCAGAGATGACCATTGTAATAATTTTGATGTTAATATTTAAACATGCTCAAGTTTAGACCAAATTTTTTTGAAAACCTTCTTCACTTCATACTTACAATACATTCTCTTCCAATACTGTAATAAGAGACAGCCTTCCTCAGGATATAAACCAGATTTGTGTTTTAAACAGTTGCTTTAGGGACCCCGTTAATTATGTGCCCCTCTAGGTACGTAGAGGGTCTTATTCTAAATTCTCTATCCCCAGCCCCTGACAAGTGCTCAGAGTTCAATCAGTGCTCATGAAATGAAAGAATAAATGGATGAATGAATGGTGTATTATGATGGTTAAGCTAATGTGTCAAGTTGGCCAGGTAATTGTGTCCAGGTGTTTGGTCCAGCAAGCACTGGGCTAATTGTAATACAAGAGCATTTATGGACTTCGATCACCAGTGAGTTTACTGCATGGATGGCTGAATACATCTGTATCAATCAGGGAGATTGCATCATCAATGGGTGATGCTTTTAGTTGAACGCCTTAAAAGGGGAAGTGATTTCAACATTCAGAGAGAATTTCCCAGCTTGTCGTTGGACAGCCAACTTCTCCCAGAAAGTCATCAAGGACCTTTCATCGGACTTTCATCAGCACCCCTGGTTTGCAGCCTGCCTGCAGAACCTGGACTTGTGCATCCCCATGGTTGCGTGAGAGACTCTTATAAAAATCTCATATTATTGACAGATATCTCCTGTTGATTCTGTTTCCTGAAAGAACCCTGACTAATACATGTATGTTGATGATCGCTAACAAATCTTTACATGATTATTAGCTCATAAATCAGGCATTCTTTGTACTTAAGTAAATTGACAAGATATACAAAGGATTCAAGGGAAAATAAAACTTCTTAAAAGGAGAAAGCGATTTTATTCTTGCCAGGTAAGAAAAAGGTCTTCAAAAATGAAATAATAAAGGGAACAGATGTGGCTCAAGAATTTGAGCACCTGCCTCCCACATGGGAAATCCCAGGTTTGGTTCCAAGTACCTCCTAAAGAAGAGGTAAACAACGAGTAGACATTGAACAAAAACAACAAGTAGACAACAAGCAAAAACAATGAGCGACAACGAGAAAAAACATCAAGAAGACAACGAGCAAACACAACAAGCAGACAATGAGCAAAAACAACAAAGGAGTAGGGAGCGGATGTAGCTCAGGCAGTTGAGCACTGGCCTCCCACATGGGAGGTCTCCGGATCCGTTCCAGTCCCTCCTAAAGAAAAAACAAACAAACAGACAACAAGCAAAAACAATGAGGAAAAAAAAAAAAAAAAGAGCAAACAGATGAGGGAGCCATCTGGGGGAGATAGATAGATAAATAAATAAATAAATAAATAAATAAATAAATAAATAAATAAATAAATAAATAAAACAAAAACTTTTAAAAAATGAAATAGCAAAGACTACCATCTCATCTCATTCCATATAATTTCATTACTGCCTTAAGACAATTAAAAGAACACAATAATCCAACTCTAAAGTAGCGAGATCTATAGCAAAGACCTCAAGTGTCATAAGCAGTAATACCTGAATGGGAGATAGGGGGGATTTGAGCCAGATAGGAGTGCTCTGTAGGCTTCTTCTGGTGTCTTCTTTAAATAGATTACCTAAGATAGATAAATAGCAACATTTAGAACACTGCCAAAGAAGGACACAAAGCTAATTTAATTACTCACCAAATTTGCATTTTGCTTCTTTTACTTGGAATGGCAACTGTCATGGTGATAATGTTAACCTTTAGACAGCAAATGAGGGGCCAAAATTCCTTTTCAGCTTGAAGCTGAGCAGCAATCTTTGGCTTAAGGATGGGTGAGAGCTTAGAGACAGAGGGCAGATCCATGGAGGGGCCATTCAGAAGCTGTTAACAAGGGCACACTGAGCAGACAAGGGCAGGGAAAAGGGAGCTGTCAAATTCTGCTTCTATTATCCTACTGTGTGCTCACCAAAGACCAAAACAGGCCTCTCTGTCACTCACAGATCTGCAGTAAGGTAACTCAGTGCTATGAATTTTGAAAGACATCTCACAGTGTGCACAATATCCATGGGAGTTCTACTGAGTTTTGTCTGCTGAGGAAAGTCAGTGTTGCTCTGTAAACACTCAATAAAATCACAATGACAGATAACAGTATATGCAGGTAAGAGCCCTGGAAAACATACTGGCTTGGCTCTTGATACCAGGATCATTTAAATCTCTGGGTTCAGCATGATAAACTAATCTTAAACAAAAAGGAGCTCTTAAAACCAATAAACAACTTTCACTTCATCAAACATTTACTGTCCCCATTCTTTCTATATGCATGGCACTATACCGGTAGTGGTACTTATCTGTGGAATTTCCTTCCTAGTTTTGAATGGATTGAATTAATGAAAATAAATACATTCTAGTTTGAATATATGTGAATTAATGAAAATACATACAGTCTGAAGTAAATGCTAAAAAGGAAATAAGTGGGGTCCTAGGAAGAGAATAAAGGGGCTATTCTCAATGACAATATATAACATATAACTAATAATAATTTTAGGTCTGTAAAACACCTGAATTAACTAAAGAAAGCAAACGAAAATAAATAGGTAAAAGATAATCAACAAAACTTTAATAAGAAAGCCTCATATTCATTAGACAGTTAAATGTGCAAGTCTGATAAAGCACACACCAGGCAAAGTGAATTGAGTATGAAACAAAAACAGTACAGAAAACAAAACCAGTGTAAAACTGCTTATCTGGACCTGAAGCACAGATTCTATAAATGGAGCTCAAATAAATTACCAAAATCCATTTAAACCAACCCTTGTTTTGAAGATACCATTTTTAGTAACCAACACTAAAACAGGATTTCGTTGTACCTTTATGGGTAGGTTATATAACACAGTGATTTCTCAAGCGCAAAGATGCTTCAGTATTTTAAAGTTGACTATGCCTGCTAAAAGGGAAAGCGGTTTGTAGAAACTTCTCTGTTTGGATTAGATAATTAAAGCTTATATGACAACCTTTGGGGAGAAAAAAAAAAAAAAAACATTTCCTTCCTCAGGAGCAATTACATTAATTTCCTTTTCATTTTGAGGCAGCCATTCCACAGGAGGGAGGTTCCAGCCCATGTGAAACGCTTCTTTAGTCTGGCTATCCCCCAGGGTTTTGCTACTCATCTTACTAGCATGACTTAGCACACATGATCTGCGTTCTCACACTGTAAGATAAGAGCTCTTGTTTTTATTTTTATCCCAGTGCTAAAATATTAATAAGTGCAAAGTGAAACCCAACAGAGGCCATCTAAATTCCAAAAAAGATTCCAGGGGCAGGTAGATGCAATGACCTGACAGTAATACGAGGAGAGAGCGGAGAAATGTTCCCCTGATAAAGGAATGCATGACTGAATGCACACATGCTGGGATCATTAAAATACTAAATTCCATTTTTCCAGGAGAAAACATGTCATGTATTCATGTGCTAGAAGACATGTCTCCTTATTAAAAATAGAAAGGGAGTTAGAAGAGAGACAGGCAGATAGACTAGAACTGATTAAAACACAGAAGGAAAGTGACATTTATTAAACCTTGCTGTTGAGGAATCTAAAGATCAGAAAGGTAAGGAAACCTCCCAAACTCATGCTGCTGCTCTGTGATGGAGTTACAATTGAACACATATCTGACTCCAAAGCCCACAGCAACTGCATACATTACATCTACTTGAAAATATAAACCCAGTCAACAGAAGCAAAAGTCTGGAAGAAGGCTCCTATTCCCCCTAATTCCTAAACAGCCCAACACTTGACTTTAAAAACTAGGTGACTTCAAACTGTTAAGAGTAGTTATTTCTAAGGAATAATAATAAAGGGAGTTAGAGGGAGAAAGGGGTACTTTCTACTTTATGTTTCCCCACATTTCATGTGTTTTTGTACTGATGTATATCAATTTGTTCTTTAAATGTGAAGGAACTAAATCAGTTATGAAATGCCAAGTTTAGTTCTAAAAATACAATCTAAATTTAATACTCAAAAATTTGTTACCAGATATTCTAATATTTCTAAAAAATATTTTTGAATAAAATCATTTCAAAGCATCTTCTAAATATCCTGAATTTCCTTTTTTGCTTCTCAAGGGGGAAAAATATATGTTGTATGTTGTCTACCCTTCTCACTAGATATTAGCACATATAAACCCAAGAGAAAGAATCTTCCCTTTTTTTTTTTAAGATACTTAGATTACATAAATGTTACACAAAAAATATAGGGATTCCCATACACCCCCATCTCCCACACCTTCCACAACCTCCCACACAAGCATCCTTCATTAGTGTGGCACATTAATTGCAGTTGATAAACACATCCTGGGGCTTTGCCATTAAGCATGGACCATAGTTCACATTGTAGACTATACTCTCTCCCACATAGTTCTGCATGTTATATGATGATATAAAATGGCCTATATCTGTCATTGCAATGTCACTCAGGACAATTCCCAAGTCCCAAAAAAGCCCCTGTATTACAACTGCTTTTCCCTCTTCCTGCCCCCAGAGCCTCCAGTGGCTACTGGCTCCACATCAATGTTGTAATTTCTTCCATTGCTTGAATCACAATATGTCTACAGTAGAATACAAGTAAGTCCACTCTAGTCCATAGTTCTTCCCCCCATCCTGAGGAGTCTGAGATGGTAATGTCCACTCTACCTCCAACTGAGTTGGGGCTTATATCCCATGGGGAAGATGGATGGGATTATCCTGCCTGCAGCTGCAGACTCTCTCCATTTCCTGGGATGGCCGTTGTCCATCATCATCTCCCTGGTAGTTGTCCTGGATGAGTCCAATGAGCTGTAGAGTAGGAGTTGCTGCTCCACCGAGGTTCCAGGCCCAGCTGGCACATGGACAGCCCAAAGACTCAGGTCTCTGCATGTATGCCTACAAACTCCAGCACCAAGTATAGGTTTGAATAGGAGGGACAGATGAGCCATGTGCAGGGAAGACATCATTGAGTCCAACTCTGTCACTCTCAGGAGCACAAACTCCAAAGTAGGGCCCACTGACAAGGTACCAAACTCCGGAGCTATCCGCCCTGACATAGGACCTGGGTGTCTCCAGAGCCCTCAGGAACCCCACTATTTGGGGTGATGTCCACTTTGGAATTCTATGAGATCCTACTGAGATGTGCATAAGCTTTACTTCTGGGGTGACCTCCCGACTCATTTTGAAGTCTCTTAGCCATATAAACTCATTTGTCTTTACCTTTTCCCCCTTTTATTCAAGGTCTTTTTCCAGTCGCATTGCCAGTTGGCACTTGGTAGCAATCCCTCGGTGCCAGGGAGGCTCATCCCCGGATGAGGCTTGTCCCATGCTGGAAGGAAGGCAATGCATTCATATGCTGAATTTGGCTTGGACAGAGGCCACATTTGAGCAACAAGGAGGCTCAGGAGGCAACCCTTAGTTACCCCGTAACAATAGGCTAAGTTTCAATTTCAAGAGCAAAGACTCATAAGGCTAGTCATCAATATCAAGGGCCCATCAGTGGATCATCCTCCTTTGCCGGTCACTGCCCCTGCACTTGGGGGACTGTTGCTGCTCCCTTAGAGAATGTGGCAGAGCTCTCCAGGATGGGAATTCAGTATTCTCTCATTTATTGAGTGATTCTCCACACACTGTGACAATGCCCCATCAACCTGTGAACATTTTTATATACCTTATATTTATGCTTAGGTGAACTTCCTCCCATGCATCCCCCATCCCTAACACCCTACACCAACGATCATCCCCCGCCCCAGTTGTAACCTTCTGTGATCCAAAGCTTCTTCAAAGATGAAGCCATTATAATAGCTGAATACTATTAATAAGAAAATGAAATAATAATGATAAGTTTAAATGTAAGAGATAAAATACATTTTAAAAAATTTTTTAACTAAAAATAAAATTAAATTAAAAGATTGGGATATTTAAAAAATGAAAAATATTTTAAAAAAATATTTTTTTTGACCTTTTGCCTTTCATCACTGCAATATCTGGTGTCCAGTCTGTACTGTGGCACCTTCCCCCTCTCATTACCCAGTGTCTCACTATTTTTCATTTTGTTTTCAAAGAAGTTTTAGTTCACAGCAAAGTCACACACAGAATACAGGAGGCTCTCATATACCCAACATCCTCCCCCTTTCCTCCCCCCCATATTAATACCTTTTTATATGTAGATGGTAGCATTGTTATAACTGATACACAAATAGTAAAACAGCTACTAAACATTGTCAACGGTTTACACTATGGTTTACATTTTAGACCATGCACTTATATAAATTTTGATGATATTTACCACGTCCTGTGTCCATCACTGTATGGTAATGAAGAACATTTCTACTGACCACTAACTACCCCCTGTTTGATCTATTCTATTCCTCCCACTCCATCCCCTTGGGGCCCATGACGACCCCCTGGCAAGACTAGTCAGGTGACAAGATTCATAGTTACATGCAACAAGAGATCTTGATACACTGGTTTGTCCTCCCCTATTAGGAACCGCCCTTGCTCTTGAGAGACTCCCCCCTGTCTATTTCTGAACAAATCGGTCCTCACAAAGATGGGAGTCCAACTCCTTCCCGCTCATAATGTGGGTCTCCACCCACTGATGCAACATATTATGACAGAATGAACACTCACACACTCCCTAGAAGCCTGCTCTAGGTGCGCCCTGTCCCGAATGCCCCCCCCAACCAATACCCTAAACCAGTGACCCTTCCTTGTCATTTTGCCATAAGAGCATTCCCATCTCTGTACTTTCAACCTCACACCCACAAATCCCCAGTGTTCACCTGGTCCCTCTCTGAACCCTCCCCCCAGTATTCTGGACCTTCTGACCCACCCTTCCCAATCTACCCACCTGTCAACCCTGCACCACCCAACCCAATAATAAATATCACTACCCTCCTGTCCTATCCCTTCAATACACAACTACACTCTATCACTTTACCATAGATTACATCCCTATGGGTGATGGCTCACAACCTTCTCTTCTCTATTTCTTGTAAACCTATCTTACAGACAATAGCTCTCTGAGACTTCTCAATTTCCTTAATTCATATCAGTGAGGTCATGTACTGTTCATCCTTCAATGCCTGGCTTGCTTCACTAAACATAAGGTCTTCAAGATTCATCCATGTTATTCCATGCGTTAGCACTTTATTCCTTCATACAGCTGAGTAATATTCCATTGTATGTATGTACCACATTTTGTTTATCCATTCATCTGTTGATGGGCTCACCTGGGTTGATTCCAAATTTTGGCAATGGTGAACAATGCTGCTATGAACATTGGTGTGCATATATCTGTTCGTGTCTTTGCTTTCAATTCTTCAGGGTATATAACCAGCAGTAGAATTGCTGGATCATATGGAAGTTCTATAGTTAGTTTTTTGAGGAACCGCCAAACTGTCCTCCATAGTGGCTGGACCATTCTACAATCCCACCAGCAGTGAATGAGGATTCCCATTCCTCCACATCCTCTCCAACACTTATAGTCTGCTGTTTTTTTAATAGCCGCCATTCTAATGGGTGTAAGATGGTATCTCATTGTACTTTTGATTTGTATTTCCCTAATAGCTAGCGATGTTGAGCATCTTTTCATGTGTTTTTTAGCCATTTGTATTTCTTCCTCAGAGAAGTGTCTTTTCAGGTGGCTTGCCCATTTTTTAAATGGGTTGTTTGTCTTTTTATTTTCGAGGTGTAGGATTTCTTTATATATGCAGGATATTAAGCTCCTATCAGATATATGGTTGCCAAATATTTTCTCCCATTGGGTAGGCTGCCTTTTTATTTTCTTGATAACATCCTTTGAGGTGCAGAAGTTTTTAATTTTGATGAGATCCCATTTATCTATTTTTTCTTCCCTATCTTTTGATTGACAAAACTTAACAAAAGCCCTTTGTAGAAATATATATGGAAGTATTAAGTGTTCAAAGAACATGATTATGTATACAACCTACTCTCAAATGTTTAGAAAATAGATAGAGAGAGGTAGGTAGGTAGATGATTGATGATAGATAGATAGATAGATAGATAGATAGATAGATAGATAGATAGATAATAGATGGATAGTTAGATAGATGGATGAAATGATACAGCGTATATGGCAGATTGGGTAGGGGGTATGGTGGAGGTCTCTGAGTTTTGCATTATTTTGCAACTGCCCTGTAAGTTTGAAACTACTTCAAAATTTAAAAATTTATAAAAACAGCCTTTTGCATGGCTTGGTATACCATGCTAATTTATCTCTGGGATGGTGAGTTTAATGGAAAACTTTTATAAAATTGCCTTACTCTTGCCAGGAAGTCCTAGAAAACTTCTAATAGAATAATATTTGACATATACTTCCTTCTTTTTAACTGACCATTGGTCAACCAATTAAAGTGATTTTTTTCTGCTTAATTAACTTTGATGTTAAGTACCAAGAACCCAAATAACTTGGTTTCTTTAATAAAAGATTCCTAAGGAGCCAGTATTCTAATTTTTATATAGTACCAATAGATATGAGCCTTTTATTTAACAACATAATTAAAATTACAGTACTCCAAAGCCAGCAAAATTTATACTGTTTACCAATAAACCAACGTTTCCCAAACTTCAGTTAATCATGCATCAGATTTCCCATCTTCTGCCACCCCATGTACCACCATGTACTACCATTTCTCTTTAAATAGTCACAACAACATTGTGAACATAAATAACACCACTGATTTATTTATGTGGTTAAAAGGAGAAATTTTAGGCTTCTTTTAAAAATAACATAGGACTATACAACACATACAGTGAATCCTATTATAAACGATGGACTATACTTAATAGTGGAATTATAAAAATGTTCTTTCATAAATTGTAACAAATGTACCATACTAACACAAATTGTTAATAATAAGGTGGTATACAGGAACTCTGTACTTCATGCATGATTTTTATGTAAACCTACAACTTCTCTAATAAAAATAAATAAATTTTTAAAAATTAAAAAAGATACTCCTACAAATGATAATAATAATAATATACCTGAATTTCAGAAGCATTTTGGAATTTACAATTATATTTCCCTATTCTGATAATATAATTCCTCTGATACACAAGGGATGATTTTAAAACAACAAATGGCTTAATATAGAAGTCTGAACCAAACTCTGAGTCATAAATTTGCTAATGGTCCTTCCCTAAGGACATTTGACTCAGGCCTTACTATGTTTTTAGCTTTGTTTTTAGGTGATATTGGTTCCCCCAAAAAAGCCTTACTGCAAAGCAAGACATGATACACACACACATACACCCTGAATGTCTTTAAACATGAAACCTGTGCCTCTGTGTTAATTACATTTATATTTTGTGATCTGGAAAATGAAAATATTCTTGAGGATTAGACTTGGCCACTCTAGGGCATTCTTCAATTTTGGCATTTGATTTCCTGTTACCTAATTTTTTTTTTGTTTACAAAAAGGGAAACAAATGCTGAGAACAACCTTTCCCAGTCAGGTACTACCACTGAAACACTGATATAAGAGCTGTGAAATTAACATTCCAAAAATTTCTGAGTAAATTAACTTTCTTCAAAATAGAAGCTTCCAGAGAACAGAGACATTATGACTTGAAAATACTCTAGAAGCACTAAGATTTATCAAATATGGAAGACTTTTTACCTAAAAGGAGAGACTGTCTTTAGAAGTAGCAAACAACAATACAAGGAAAATAAATTCCTGGGTTTAGCATATACAGTGCTAAATGTGGACATCTACAAAGATGTCACTGTGCTATGTGCCCTGAACTCTAGTCCATTAATTAGCAGTCATGGCTGTACCCCCATCTCTAGCCCCTTGGAAATTAAAATTATCACTTCTGCATGACAGCAGTTGAGGATCAGGATAGGCAGAAATCAGAAGAAAATGCTTCTTTCCCTGGTAAAGCTAATCAGTGCAAAGCACCTGGTTTAAAACCCTGCTCTCTAATAGGCTCCTCCCAACATCCTCCAGCTTCAATATCTCAAAAGGCATGTTTGACTTTTTATTCTTTCTTCTTCACTGGGCCAGCCCTCATCAAATCAATACCTGAATTGACTCTTATTGTACAGTCTCTTTCAACTATGGGGCAGGTTTGGGGCCCTGAAAGACACATTTGTGGGGAGGCTCTCTTGAATAAAAAGGGTACAAAATATCATTTTATATATTTTACTAAAGTATTTGACCATATGATCACCCCCCACTAGGGCCCTTGAGAGAGGAGCCTCAGCAAGTAAGGGGTTCTGAAACTTGAGTTTCAAAATTGTACTGACCATCCACCTCTGCCTATTAAAGTTCTTTCGATTTCATTAGTCCTAAGTCAAATATGACTTCCATGATGCCTTTCTTCTTCAGCTCAGAAACTCCTCCCCTTACTCTTGAGACTGCAGTATAAATGATACCCAATTATCACAATAATAATTATAATGAAGAAAAACAAACAGTTACATAGTACACACTAAGTGCCAGTCACTATTCCAAGCATTTTACATAATTTGGTTTGTTAATCTTCACAACTACCCTATGAGGTATGTTCCATTATTATCTATATTCCATTATTATTCCCATTTTTCACATGAAGTGCTGAGAACCAGTTGTCTGAGGTCACACAGCTAGGGCTCGGTGGAGTTAGGCAGTCTGGCTCCTCACAAGCACTTAGATCCACTTCCTGATGGGCCCTGCAGAGCTCTGTTATGATTATTTTCCTTTATACTAAATTGGAAAGCTCCCCAAATGCCTAGTTTTCCATACCTTTATAAGCCTTACAATGCCTCCTGCAGACAGAAGCTCAGTAAACATGTTTAGTGAATCACTGTTTTAAACTTATAAAGGTCCTAAAAAATGCATCCACCCTAGAGGTTTAATTCAGCTTAATTAATAATTAGTGAATGAGATACAAAATGTTTCCTATAACTTTAGTGCTAATGCCAGAGGAAGCTAATGAAATTAACTTTCTGAGCCAAGTTACATGAGGGCATCAATGGAGACACAATCAGTTCTCCAAAGATGAAAAAAGAGAAGGAATAAAGAAAAATGATGTTAAAAAAAAAAGAGTTCTAGTTCAAATTATTTGTATTTGCTTATAGAAAATACTTAGAGAGTCAAGGCATACTACCTGACTAGGACATTCTCTCTCTCCCGTTTATCCCGTGTCTATTCTGAGGCAATGTTCAGCCACTCCCAACACCTGATAAAAGGCAGGAAGCAGAAAGTAGAACTGAACTCAAGTCACCAAAGATGACTAGAATTCAATCAACATGTATTTTACTTAATGCTTACAATTTGCACAGGACCCTGAACACATGTGAGGAATAGGAGTTTGCAACCTCATTAAAAACATTAACAGCAAGGGCTCTGCTGGGGGTCAGGAAGGCTCCACAGAAGATATCAAACTTGACCTGGATCTGCCTTACATCACCATAGGCTTTAGGTGGTGACCTTCTCCCTCCTTGGGATCTCATCTCTAAATCACTTTAAGGGCCTTCTCCGGGAACCTGATGGGATCAGGCCTCTGGTTTATGCTGTAAAGTTCCTTGTCCTTCTCCTTTAACTTCTTACCCTTGTTTGTCACCATGTTTCTGTGGTTATTTGATTTAGTCTGTCACCCCAACTAGGCTGTAAGTCAACTGAGAGCAGGATTTCTGCCTCTTCTGTATTTGCAGGACCCCAACTGTGCTTGGCCCACGGTGCCCACTCAAAAAAAAAGTTTGATGATTGCATGACCGAATAGTAAGGGTAAGAGGGCACTTTATGAGAGAACAAGCATGGCATACTCACAGAACACCAGTCATCTATCTAGAGGGTGAGGTAACAGAGTGTTGTGGTTAGGCACCCTGAGACCAGAGCCAGGCTGCCTGTGCTCAAATCCAGGCTCTTTCACTTACAAGGTGTATTGCATCACCTCTCCGTGCTCCAGTTTCCTTAGTGTAAAGTGGGGATAATAACTGTAAATACCTCATAACGTTGTTGGGAAGATTCAATGAATTAATAATAGATGTAAAGTGCTCAGAACTATATCTAGCACATAGTTCTTCTATAGTAAGGGAACTCAGAAAGAAGATAAATTTTGGTCCAATAATATGTTTTTCCCTTATCATCACCTAAATCCATATGAAATGGGATCCACAACTGTTATTATTTCTCCCACTCTTAGCCCTAACACCTACCTATATGTACAAACAACAAAACTTGAGGTTGTGAACTTCCCTCATGATTGCTATATACCAATATCATAACATATTAAACCATCATTTAGTTCAATTCTTTCGTTTTAAAGTGCAGCCATTGATTCTACTCCCAGTTCTGCCTTTTCAAATAGTCACCTGAATCTCCTAGTACCTTAATATCAACAACTATAAAACAAATGCCACTGCCCTTGCTTTATTAAATCCATTTTCAAAATATCAGAAGATCCCAAAATGACCAGTGTCCTCCTCTCCAAAGAAGTACATGTAAATAGGACAGACTTGATATTACTAGTTCTGTACTCTCTTTTTCTTATTTGAACTTCTTATGAGCAAAAAATAAGATACTAGGCTAGGTAGTTTGGGTTTTTTGTTGTTGTTGCTTTTTTTTTTTTTTTTTTTTTTTTAAGGAAAAGACAGCAATTACCAGTTACCTGCAAATAATGAGCTTCAGAATTCCATGGAACAAACATCTATAAAAAAATACACTGCAAGGTGAGAATCTCAGCAAAGAGCTAACCCATAGGTTTTATTTTTTTTTTTTTTTTTTTTTTATTATGGGTAAAAATCAAAATTCTCACAATACATACAAACATTTGTAAAATGATATATAAATATATATGCATATATGTGTATTTGCTTACAAAAATGTTATTTTTTATATATATATATACATATATTTTAAGAGGTGCTTAGATTACCTAAAATATTATACGGAACCCACTCGGATTCCCATGTTGCCCACCTCCCACACCTCCCACCACATCCAACACAAACATCTCCCATAGTGTGGCCCACCAACCTCAATGAACTTACACCTCCTGGAGCCTTGCCACCAACCATTAACCCATAGGTTTTAAATTAAACTCTCTTCCTTGGCTCCCAAGACCTTGGTTCTCAAACATCTTAAATATCAGGGCAATTTATAAACTGCTTTTTCCTGAAGACAACAGTAAGTCTTAATTGTCCTTCACAAGCACAAACAAAATGTTAAATTTTATTATTTTTAGCAACATTTTCTCCTTAATCATTTCCTCCCATTATATCCAGTGACAAAGAAAACAATATCTGCATTCAACTTTAATTTTAAAAAGAAATAGGAAAAAAAGGTGTATATTTCTAAAATGCATAACCAATTCTATTTTTCTTCTAATTGCTTATGGAAATAGAAATATTCAGTGTTAAACAATCACTTACAGTTAGATAGATAAAGCTGACTACAAACCAGAAATACAACTATATATTTTAAACAACCTGTGTTTTATTCAGTCTATTTTAAATCTTTTGTGCTAAACAGGATAAGAACGAATCCATCTTGAATCCTACAGAAAGCAAGTTGTTCTTCCTTGTTCTTCAAGTTTCAACTCTATTATAAATCAGAGAATATGAGGCCTACAAAGTCTAAGATATTGCATGTGCTTAAGAAATCTGGAGCCAAGGGTAATTAGAGAAGTAAGGCAGAAACTGATGTCTGTTCTCCATTATCTCCATTGCTTGTTTCTGCCCTAAAAATACTAAACAATCTGGTATCCTATCCTTATACATGGACAAGGTCTAGGAATGACTGCTTTCTCAGTAAGGTGATGTTTGTTCTATACTTTCATGTGACACCTCTTTACACTATAATTTGAAGTTGGAGTTGATATCTAATCAGTAAGCAGTAGACTTCATTTATTTGAGAATTAGTTTAGAATAGAGATACTCTCTCTATTCCTCTCATGGATATAATTATAGTGAAACCAGTGGGAGCTCTTTGATGGGCAATTTAGAAGAATTGAAGACAATATTAGCCATTTATATCTTCTCACCTAATTTGATGGGAATCATAATTGTCATAATAAGCCTAAAATGATGTCCTTCCAGAATCAACAGCTAAACCCAGGATAAATAAACATGTCTTGTTAATATCGGTTCAATAATCCTTAGGGCTTGCTCCTGCCTAAGAAGAGCTCACTTTCCAACACAGACATCACTGGGCTGGCTGTATAGCATTGAACTAGCCCAGCCTCTTATTAAACAAACCAAAGAAACACTAAGCCAATGTTCTCAGCACACAGACATCTAAAGGGACCCATCTAAATGGAAAAGGGGGAAAAATTTGGTGCCAAGAAAACTTGAGTCCCTAGTCCCACAGAGGCTGAGCACAGACTGATACATCACAAGATGCAGCTAAACATAACCCTGTATATATCATCTATCATTCATCATCAGAATACAATCTCAGTATAAAACACAAAAACTGGCTCCAGAATATTACTTAAATAATATATACTCTCAGATGAAATGGTTTCATGTTAAAAATTAGTACCTACTTCTGAATATAGTATGAGTTTATTTCATAAAACGTTTTCAAGTTAAGAAAGAAAAATGAAAAAAGTACATTTTTCATTAAATCAAGGACTGAATTAGATCAAATTTAGAGGGCAAAGAGCTATAACTTCTTTTATGATGAAGATGTTGATTGTAGATCCACTATAATAGACCAAAATTCAATGTTTAAAGTCCTCTTAACACTTATTTTTCAATTAGTAGAAAGTTCTTAACTTTCCAATTAATTATATTCCAAAAGTTTATTTGTAAAGGATAATATTTAGAACTGTGGAAATATTTTCCTAAAGATAAAACTTTATAGTTTTTAGGGGCCTATGCTAGTCCAAAAATGATTATTCCAATGCAAATATTACAATATCCCATATTGTCATGAAAATCATATCTCTAAAATAAAATGTAGCAGAAAACATTACTTCAAAAACACAAAAATATAAAAATAACAAATTTGCTTTTTAAAATATCTTCCTTCATTGCTAATACTTGACGATTAAAAAAACATGAGAAAAAAACATGAGCATGTTGATAATGTTCATGTTTATAAACATGGTAACATGTTCATAATATGACTCTAAAGTGAACTTGGAATTATTTCTAATGCTTTAACTGGTACTTTATTATATATAATTGCACTTCAAAATGCATAGATTTTTTTCAATATCCTGGCATTATGATTAGGAATGATTTCAAATCTAAAGGGGTGGGAGACAGAGAAAATAGGAGAAGAGAAAGACTTTCTTCGTGTAACTACAGGGAAATAATTGGGAAGAAAAGTGAAAAGGGGAAGAAATTTTCTGGATATACATGAAAGGAAAACTGTCAAACTTGCCAGGGATGGAACCCAACTGGAATGGAGGGGCAATAAGACCAACTTCTGGTTGCTTCCCACCAACTTATAGAAGCTTATGATCTTTTTTCTTTCTAGGAGGAGAGAGAGAGGTGGACTCAATAATCCAATAGTGTTCCTTTTAGTAACTAGAGCATACACTTCAGAGACTAAAAAAAAAAAAAAAACTTTTCAAATATAGCCATCTTATTCCTTTTTTAATTTTAAGAAATGTATAGGTGAGATATTATCCAAACAGAAGCTAAGACAGAAGCTACACAGCATATGAACTAAATCTCAGATCCAGAATCTCATAGTAACTTCTAAGCCACTGTTCTTTGAACTTATTCAAGAACAGAAAACCAACAACGAACACAAACAAGGAACGGGTTGTTCTCTTCCAGTATTTACAAAAGAGTTGTTGCTTGGAGAAAGCAGGAGAAACAAGAGCTTTGCAACCAGTCAGATGTTTGCAGAAAGGATTCCGTGGCAATTTTTCTGTGCATTAGCCCAAACTGTTCAAACATAAGCCACATGACAGGACTGTCCTTCAAGATGATAATCGAATAATCATTCTTATGTGTGTATAGACTTTTAAAAGATAACCATGTTCCCTAAATACATAGTTTACTAATTTTCACATACAATAGAACTGAAATAAGTATAGAAACTCAAACTTAAATAAAAGAAATTGAAATTCAACCTACAGATATATTGCATACATATCCAATATACATATACAAGAAATCCATCCGTCCTCCCTAGCTGGGAATTTCCCTCTCCTTCTGGCTCACTGCTGTAAGTAATCCCACCACACCCAGAAAATGCCCCCCTCCTCCATTCCTGGTCAGCAACTTCTTGCCCCCATCTTTTGATCAGCAGTAGAAAAGAAAATGAGCAAGAAGAAGAAAGGAAGAGAAAGAGATGAGCAGATACTTCACAGCTCTACAAACCAGTGGTTCATTTACTCATTCAGTGAAGAATTATCGATGCCACGCACCATGGAAAAGACCACGAACAAGGAAGTTATGTCCCTGACCTCATGAAACATCTCTTGTGTGTGACTTCAGATCCTCCAAGCCAGGGGATCCCAACTTCTCAAGCATTCTGCAGAAAAACCATTAAAGCTGTTTTAAGATATAAATAACCTGACCTTTCCCTCCTGAGTCTGATAAGCAGATATGAGGTCTGGTCCATGGGCCATCCTGATACATAATTATGGTTGGGAACCACTGTTAAAAGCTTTTTCTCTATATAAGTCGGAAGGCTAAATAACTGAACCCTATCACTGAACTACAAATAAACTATGGCCTTAGTGTTAAGTGCTAGCTGATATAAAAAAGGAGGTCTACACTCTTGATGAAACTCCAAAGGTGCATCAACAGGCTTCACCCATGTCCTTTACAACCATGCAACAAATCCACCTCTTCATTCATGTGTCTATTTCTGTACCAAGTTTTATTGTGGGGAAATAAAAATGAAGACAATATTCTTCCTGTCTTGAAGCTCACAGGGAAGATGGGCATGTTAAAAATTCATCGGACCATTACAACATAAGTAGCATAAGGGAATTTTTTTTTTTTTTTTTTTTTTTACCAGGAGGTTCCGGGGATCGAACCCAGGTCCCTCCATATGGGAGACAGACCCCCAACCATTTGAGCCACATCCGTCCCCCGCATAAGGGAAATTTGATAATTAAATCATTGAAGGTTTGAATGGAGTTTTAAAAGATTAGTTTAAAAAATCTTTTTAAGTGCAAATAAGATCATTTAAACTCTCTAATACGTCCTGTGTTATGGAAAATAAAATCTAAACTCTTCCTCTTACATACAAAGCCCTGGCTGAGACCTCAGGTCTAGTCGCCTACATTAGGGTCTTCACCCTCAGTGCTCCAACTACATCCGCTTTCTCTTGGTTCATCAGTACACCAAACTCACTGCCTCTGTAAGGCCTTTGTATTTGCTATTACCTTTGTGTAGAAGGCTTTTCCTCCTTATCAGCTTTATTGTCACCATCTCAAGAGGACTTTTCTGAGCCTCCAATCTGAAATACTCAACTAATCACTAGCAAATCACATTTTTTTAAGGTCTTTAAAATAACTTTTTTTTTCAACTTTTAATTGTGCAATATAGAAAACTGAAAAACACAAGAAGCAAAGAACACAAAAATCATCCAGAATCACAAGCAGTTTACAGTTTGACATATCATTCTAGGTCCTGCATGTGTATATACACAACTGAGCATACATTTTTATGTGGTAGAGATCACACAGAATGTATCATGCTTTTTCACACAGCATGAATATCTACCAATTCAAAGCCCCAAAGAAATAAGCAAATGAGCAAATCACCACATTTGTTCATCATCTCACTCACCAGAAAGTAAGTTCTATGAGGGCAGAGGAATTTTTCTACCTTGTTCATAGCTATATCCTTCAAGCCTAGAAGAATATCTGATATAGTTACTCCATAATTATTTGTCCAATACATGAATGAATGAACAAATGAACCAGACAGAGGGGAGAAGAACGGATTATTTCCGTTTAAAATGAATAAAGAGTTTCATTCAATAAAGACCACAGCAACCCCCTATTTCCCTATTTTGACTAAGCTACCAAGATATTCATTACTAAGTTTTGAGCTTCACTGTTCCACTATTCAATTCCAGTAGCTTTCCTGTATCTAGGCGCTACATACATGTTTTCCCTCCCCTTCATTCTTTTTTTCTTGGGGGGAGGTTTTTGGGTTTTTTGTTTTTTTTTTTTTAATGTTATTTTTAAAGAAGCTTTAGATTATATAAACGATACATCGAAAATATAGGGGGATTCCCATATACCCCACCGCCTCCCCCTTTCACACTTTTCCTCATTAACAACATTTTTCATTAGTGTAGTATATTTGTTAAAATTGATGACACATATTGAAGCATTGCTACTAACCATGGACTACAGTTTACATTATAGTTTACACTTTGTACTGCACATTTTTACAGGTTTTGACAAAATGTATAATGGCCTGTATCTATCACTGCAATGTCATTCAGAACACTTCCAATGTCCAAAAATGCCCCATGTTATACCTATTCTTCCTCTCCTTCCCCTCAGAACCTCTGGTGCCCACTGCCTTTATATTAATGATATAAGTTCTTCCATTGCTAGAGTAATAGTAAGTTTACTTTTGTCCATAGTTGCATTCCCACCTTATGTTTCTTCATTCCTCAATTCTTGAGGAGTTTAGGATGGATGTCCACTCTGTTTCTGATTGAGAGGGGGCTTAGATCCCATGCCTGCTCCTTCATTATTATTTGATATTTGTCCTTTTGCTTTCATTTTAATAGTTTTATGATAATATATATAATACATATATACTAGATTTTCAGGGGGAAATTGGAAACACAAAAATATTTTTATATCATTCAACCTATAGAACTAGACAAACAAATATTTCAGGAAAAAAATAACAATAAGGGTCTTATAAAGTTCAGAGTAAATTCATGTGGTTTTTTTTTTTTCCTCCTTTAAAACTCCCTTTAAAGAGAAAATAAATTTAATAGATAACTTGAACATGAAACCTGATTCTGTACACCAAATATTGAAAAACATACCTCAGGCATCTTTTGTTTCCTGTGTTGCCCAACACCCAGCATCCTTGATTTTCCCCTGGGGTGGGTATAAGCCCCAAGCTGGGCCAATAAGAAAATTTTTCAGAAATTTGTCTTGAGTAAAATGACACAAGGACTGAAACTGGTGGTTAATCCATCTTGAGAGCATTACCCTAAAGAAACTCCTAAGTCCTTTCTGCCTTAAGCCCCAGGAACATTCTGGCCCCTCACCTTTTCCAGCCCTGTTTGATCCTCACATCTGTCTTAAAATACCCTTTTTCACTTGAGTTAGTCAGAGCCAGTTTCTGTTGCACACAACCAAAGAACTCCAACTAATACGACACTGCCATTCTATATACTGACGAATTAAGAAAGAAGTAGGGGAAGGGGAAGGAAACAAAGCAAGAGGAGAGAAGTGGCCAGAAAGAAAGGAAGGAGGAGGAGGTGGAAGTAATAGAAAAAAAAAAGAGTGTGAGAGATACACAGAGATAAAAAGAGAAGGAAAGATGAGAAACAGGCATAAAGGAAAACAGAAGGCAAAGTGTGAGAAAAGATGTAGTTATCTTCTCACACAATTGTGCTCCTTTGGACTATGAGTGTCTAAGTAAGCTGGTGGCTGCTAAGGTAGAAAAGGAGGACTGCAATGCCAACAATCTAGAGGGTTCTTGTCGCTCTCAATTCTGCCTCTTGTGATAAATTACATAATTCTCTGGATCTCCTTGTACAATGGGGGAGGGTGGGCAGGGAGGGCAGTTAAGAGAGAAAGATCCTCTTTAAGGTTGACCATTTCTGTAACTCAATGAAGAATCACTGTATACAACTGCACTAGAACAGTTCTTCATGGGGGGAATATTCTACGGATTGCTAGAATAGATATGGAAAAGTCAGAGAAAATCCCCTACCCCCACACCACCCAATCTCATCCTGAAATATTTATAAGCAATCTGAGGTCAAGATCAACCAATGTTCCTCAAAACAAAAAAAGACAAAACAAGCAAAACAGAGGGAGGGGCAAGATGTAGGCAGAGTAAGGCACTCCAAGAGTCAGTGCATCCTACAGGTAATTAGTAAGCACCCAAAGCTATCTAAAGCACTCTTTGCAGGGGCCAGGAGACCAGAAGAAAATCCTGCAACATCCTTTAAAGAATGGAAGGAGGAGACTATACATCTGCAGTGAATATTTGTGAGTAGAGCACTCCAGGCCACAGAGGCAAAAGCCGCCTCAGGAGCTGTTCCGTGGCTGGAGTTGGAAGCTCCATTTCCCAAAAATGGGGGAGGAAAAGACGGTTGGGCACCAACTTCAGCTGCTGATTAATAAATTCAGCTGGCTAAAGTATAATCCTAAGAATAGGAACGTTTGAACCTGTCAAAGTCTGAAAGAGGCCAGTAGCCACCATTTTAACTCCATCCCCAGTATGAGGGGAAGCAGGACTGATTGAAAATCACAGTGAAGGTATAGACTGGCTTCTTTCAACCCAGATTGGATTGCAGCTCTAGCCTAACTTCCAGCCCCACCTCTGGCAGGCAAGAAGCTAAAGGGACCTGCACCAGTCTTTCCTGGCACTTTCAGCCAGCACAGATTGAATAGTCAGATACATGGGGCTCTATTCCTGCACCCCAATTGGATAGGAGAGGAGCTGTGTTTCTTCAGCCTCTCTGGGCAACTATAGGTGCTTTCAGCCTGCACAGATTGATTTGCTGAATGCTTCAATTCCATCCATCCCCCACCCCATAAGATAGGAGGGGGCTGGTATTTTTCCAGCTTCTCTGGGCACCTGCAGGCACTTTCAGCCTACACAGACTGGATACCGGAATACCTGCAAGCTCCATCCCCTTCCCCCAATAGGACAGGAGGCGGGCTGTGTTCCCTCAGCCTCTCTGGGCAATTGCAGACACTTTCAGCCCATACGGACTGGTATATTGAGCACCTGGGACTCCACCCCTGCCTGCCCCCCACACACACACAGGGTAGGAGAGGCTGGTGTTTCCTTAGCCTCTCTTGGCAACTGCAAATGTTTTTGGCCTGTGTGAAATGGACTGTTGGATGCCTGTGGCTCTATCCAGAACCCCAATAGGACAAGAGGGAAGGGATGACTCCCCAGCCTTTCCGGGCAACTACAGGTGTTTTTGGCTCACACAGACTGAATAGTCAGATATCTGTGGCTACATTCCTGCCCTCACAATAGGATACGAGGAGACCTGTGTTTCCTCAGCCTCTCTGGGCAATGGCAGGCACTTTTGACCTGCAAGGACTGGACTGTTGGGCGCCTGTGGCTTTACCCACCCACCCAATAGGATGGGGCTGGTATTTTCTCAGCCTCTCTAGGCAACAGCAGGCATGCTTGGCCCATAAATACTGGTCTGTTGGGCGTCTGTGTTTCCACACCCACCCCTTAAAGGGCAGAGGGGACAATATTCCCTCAGTCTCACAGGGCAAATGCTCACAGGGCTTTTGGCCCACATGGATTAGATTGTTGGGCACTCCTGAGGTCCATACCCACCCTTGGCATGGGAGGAGGGATGCCAGTGCTAATGTCAGTCTACCTGGGCAACTTCAGTCAGTTTTGACCCACATGGCTTAGTTTGCTGCCCACACCTGCAGCTCTATCATGCCCCAGGCAGGGGAGAAAGGACTGTGAAGCTTCATCAGCCTCTCCAGGCAACTACAGATGGCCTTGGCCTGCATACCTTGGGTTACTACACACAGCTGCAGCTCTGTCCCTACCCTAGTAGAGAAGAAAGGTGGGGAAAGCTTCATCGGTTCCTGGGGCAACACAGGCAGCACCAGAACTTACAGTACCAACTCAAACCATGTCTCCTACTACACAACCAGCCAGGGACAAAGGGCAAGAAAGCCCTAAACCAAAGAGAGAAACTGCACCCTGAATAAATACATCTAGTAAGCCAGATGCCAAGACACCAACAAAAAATTATAATCCATACCAAGAAACAGGAAGATAATGCCCAGTCAAAGGAACAAGATAAGCCTCCAGAAGACATAAAGGAGTTGAGACAACTAATCATAGATGTTCAAATAAATTTCCTTAATAAATCCAATGAGAAGGCTACAGAGATTAAGGATATTAAGAAGACACTGGGGAAGCGGCTGTGGCTCAATCAGTAGGGCTCCCGTTTACCATATGGGAGGCCCCGGGTTCGGTTCCCGGGGTCTCCTGGTGAGGGCAAGCCCGCCCACACGGCGTGGTTAGCTGACCCAGCGAGCACAAGCAGCAAGGGGGGGATAAATGAATAAATAAATAAAATCTTTAAAAAAAAAAAAAAAAAAAAGACGACACTGGATGAGCACAAAGAAGAATTTGAAGCATACCTAGAAAAATAGCAGATCTAATGGGAATGAAAGGCACAGTAAAGGAAATTTAAAATTCACTGTAGGGAAGCAGATGTGGCTCAATCCATGGGGCTCCCGTTTACCATATGGGAGGCCCCAGGTTTGATTCCGGGTGCCTCCTGGTGAAGGCAAGCCAGCCCCCATGGCACGGTAAGTGACACAGCAGGACGACCCGGCAGGAGGAGACAAGCAGACACAGAAAAACACACAGCAGATGGACACGGCGAGCACAACCAGCAAGGGGGGATAAATAAATAAATAAATAAAATCTTAAAAAAAAAAAAATTCACTGGAGACATATAACAGCAGGTTTGAGGAGGCAGTAGAAAGGATCAGTGAGCTTGAAGACATGGCCACCAAAACTGAACATACAAAAGAACAGATAAAAAAAAGAATGGAAAAAATTGAACAGGGTCTCAGGGAATTAAATGATGGCAAGATAAATGCAAACATACATGTCATGGGTGTTTCAGAAGGAAAAGAGAAGGGAAAAGGGGCAGAAGGAATATTTAAAGAAATAAAGGTTGAATTTCCTAACCCTATTGAAGGACATAGATATCCATGTCAAAGAAGCACAAGGTAATCCCATCTGAAAAAATCCAAACAGATCTACTCTGAGACACTTACTAATCAGAATGTCAAATTCCAAAGACAAAGAGAATTATGAGAGCAGCAAAAGAAAATACTACATCATGTACAAAGGATACCTAATAAGATTAAGTGCTGATCTCTCATCAGAAACTATGGAGGCAAGAAGGCAGTAGTATGATATATTTAAGAAACTTCAAGAGTAAACTGCCAGCCAAGAATCTTATATCTGGCAAAACTGCCTTTCAAAAATGAAGGCAAGTTTAGAATATTCAAAGATAAACAGAAATTGAGAGAGTTTGTAACAAAGAGACTGGCTTTGCAGGAAATACTAAGGAGAGTGCTACAGCCTAAAAAAAAAAAAAAAAGACAGAAGAGCGAGGCTTGGAAGAGAGCCTAGAAATGAAGATTTTATCAGTAAAAGTAACTATAAGTGTCGAAAGAGTGGTGAAAATAAAATATAACAGATAAAACCCAAAGGTCAAAATGGGTGAAGTAAGAACTGCCTTTACAGCAATAACATTGAGTGTTAATGGATTAAAATCCCCAATTGAAAGACACAGACTGGCAGAATGGATAAGAAAATATGAGCCATGCTGTCTACAAGAGACTCACCTTAGACACAAGAATACCAATAGATTGAAAGTGAAAGGCTGGAAGAAGATATTCCACAAATGCAGTAACAACAACAAAAAGCTGGAGTAGCTATACTTATATTGGATGACATAAACATACATTAAAAGCAAAACTGTTAATAGAGACAAGGAAGGACTTTATATATTAAAAGGAGCAATTCACCAGGAAGAAACAACAATCATAAGTGTATATGCACCTAACCAGGAAGCCCCAAATTACATAAGGCAAACACTAGCAAAACTGAAGAGAGAAATAGCTATCTCTACAATATTAGTTGGAGATTTCAATAAACCACTCTCAGCATTGGATAGAACAATGGGCAGAGGATCAAAAAAGAAACAGAGAGCTTGAATAATATGATAAATGGACTAAACCTAATAGACATGATACAAAACACTGCACCCCAAAACAGCAGGATATATATTCTTCTCAAGTGTCTATGGATCTTTCTCCAGGATAGATAGATATGTTGGATCACAAAGCACATCTCAATAAATTCAACAAGATAAAAATTACACAAAGCACTTTGTCTGATCATAACGGAATAAAGTTGAAAATCAACAACAGGTGGAAAGAGATTCACAAATATATGGAGATTAAACAACACACTATTAAATAATCAGTGGGTCAAAGAAGAAATTGCAAGGGAAATCAATAAATATCTCAAGATGAACAAAAATGAGAATACAACATATCAGAACCTATGGCATGCAGCAAAGGCAGTGCTGAGAGGGAAATTTATAGCCCTCAATGCTTACATTAAAAAAGAAGAAAGAGCTAAAATCAATGACCTTACTATTCAGCTGGAGGAACTAGAAAAAGAACAGCAAACTATTCCCAAAGCAAGCAGAAGGAATGAGATAACAAAGATCACAGCAGAAATAAATGAAATTGAGAACAAAAACACAATAGCATTAACAAAACCAAAAGTTTGTTCTTCAAAAAGATTAACAAAATCGATAAACTCCTAGCTAGACTGACAAAGAAAAAAAGAGAGAAAATGGGGACATTACTACTGACCCCACAGAAATAAAAGAGATCATAAGAGGATACTATGAACAACTGTACACCAAGAAACTAGACAATGTAGATGAAATGGAAAAATTCCTAGGAATGTACGAACAACCCACACTGACCTAGAAGGAATAGAAGATCTCAAAAAACCAATCACAAGTGAAGAGATTGAAATAGTCATCAAATAACTTCCCAAAATGAAAAGCCCAGGACCAGATGGTTTCACAGTTCTACCAAGCATTCAAAGAAAAGTTAATATCAACCTTACTCAAACTCTTCCAAAATATTGAACAAGAAGGAATACTACCAATCTCATTCTATGAAGCCAATATCACCCTAATACCAAAGCCAGATAAAAATATTATGATAAAAGAAAATTAGAGACCCATTTCCCTAATGAATATGGATGCAAAAATCCTCAACAAAATACTTGCTAGTTGAATCCAGCAATACATTTAAAGAATTATTCATCATGATCAAGTGGGTTTTATATCAGCATACAAGGATGATTCAATGCAAGAAAATCAATCAGTATAAAGCACCATATTAATAAATCAAAGAAGAAAAATCACATGATACTATCAACTAATGCAGAAAAGGCATTTGACAAAATACAGCATCCTTTCTTGATAAAAATACTACAAAAGATAGGAATTGCAGGAAACTTTCTCAACGTGATAAAGGCCATATACTAAAAACCCACAGCTAACAATGTACTCAATGGTCAAAGACCGAAAAAAACTTTCCCGTTGAGATCAGGAGCAAGACAAGGATGCCCACTGTTACCACCATTGTTCAATATAGTGCTAGAGGTTCTAGCTAGAGCAATCAGGCAAGAAGAATAAATAAAAGGCAACCAAATAAGAAAAGAAGAAGTAAAACCTTTGCTATTCACAGATGATATGATCCTATACCTGGCAAGTCCCAAAAAATCTACAATGCTGCTAGAGCTAGTAAACAATTTCAGTAGAGTGTCAGGATACAAGATCAATATACAAAAATCAGTGGTGTTTCTATACATTAGTAATGCACAATGTGAGGAGGAAGTCAGGAAAAAAAATTCCATTTACAATAGTGACTAAAAGAATCAAATATTTAGGAATAAACTTAACCAACTACATTGTATTAGTCAGCCAAAGGGGGCTGATGCAAAGTACCAGAAATCTGTTGACTTTTATAAAGGGTATTAATTTGAGGTAGAAGGTTACATTTACAAGACCCTAAAGAGTCCAACCCAAGGTACCATAAGAGGTATTTCCTCACCATATGTCTATTGCCACATGTTGAATCAAGATGGTTGCCAATATCTGCGAGGGTTCAGCCTTCCTCTTTCCTCTTAAGGCTCTGTGGGCCCAGTTTCTTCAGATCTCAGCTGTAGGCTGGAGGGTTTATTTCTTTCTGGGCTCAGCTCTGGTCTCTTCACAAAGTCAGCTGTAAACTATCAGGCAAATGGCTCATCTCTCTTCCTGGGGCCACAGGATCAAAGCTAACAAGTTTTCTCCTCTTCCATGCCTATGGAACTCTCTCTATTCCTCCATGTATCTTCTCCTGTATTCTTAATTGGGTATCCATTTGTATAGGCCACAAAGGGGGCAGGGACTCAAACTGTGTTGCCCTAATGACATGGTCCAATCAAAGCCCTAACCTTGATTTAACCAAGTAAATGTAAAGCCTTTGAATTTAAATCAATCAAAGGGTATCATGCCCAGAGAAACAGACCAGTTTACAAACATAATCAATATTTCTTTTTGGAATTTGTAAATAATATCAAACTGCCACAGACATAAAGCACTTGTATTCAGAAAACTACAATGCATTGTTAAAAGAAATCAAGAAAGACCTAAATAAATGGAAGGACATTCTGTTCTCATATCATTAAGAAGTCAATGCTAGCCAAATTGAAATGCAATCCCGATAAAAATTCCACCAACATTTTTTAAACAAATGGAAAATACAATTATCAAACTTATTTGGAAGGTAAGGGGCCCCAAATAGCCTGAAACATCTTAAAAGGAAGAGTGTAGCTGGAGGACTTCCACTTCCGGATTTTAAATAGTACTACCTAGCAAAAGTGGTAAAAAGAACATGGTACTGACATAAAGATAGATACATAGACCAATGGAACCGAATTGATGGTTCAAAAACAGACCCTCACATCTACAGTCAAGTGACTTCTGACAAACCTGTCAAACCCACCCAGCTGGGGCAGAACAGTCTTTTCAACAAATGGTGCTGAGAGAACTGGATATCCATAGCCAAAAGAAAGAAAGAGGACCTCCATCTCACACCTTACACAAAAATTAACTCAAAATTAATAAAAGACCTAACTATAAAATCTATAGCCATAAATCTCCTAGAAGAAAATGTAGGAAAACACCTTCAAGGCCTGGTGGTAGGTGGTAGATTCTCAAACCTTACACCAAAACCACAAGCAATGAAAACTGGGACCTCCTCAAACTTTAACACTTTTGTGATTCAAAAGACTTCATCAAAAAAGTGAAAAGGCAGCCCACTCAATGGGAGAAAATATTTGGAAGCCACATATCCGATAAGGGTTTGATTTCCATTGTATATTAAGAGATCAGGGAAGCGGCTGTGGCTCAAGTAATTGAGCTCCCATTTATCATATGGAGGACCTGGGCTCGA
Source organism: Tolypeutes matacus (assembly GCA_026826555.1). Taxonomy (NCBI): domain Eukaryota; kingdom Metazoa; phylum Chordata; class Mammalia; order Cingulata; family Chlamyphoridae; genus Tolypeutes; species Tolypeutes matacus. Next base: position 18,839,766 of record JAKSZT010053881.1, read on the forward strand.
TCCCCAAGACCTCCTGGTAAAAAAAAAAAAAAAAAGAGACGTCCCAGACCAGCAGGGAGTGACACAGCGAAGCAAAGCACCAAAAAGATGATGATGCAACCAAATAGTTAAAAAAAAAGAGAGAGAGAAATCATACAACTCAACAATAAAGGAGCAAGCAATCCAAATAAAACAGGGGCAAAAGACTTAAAGAAACATTTCTCCAAAGAGGAAAATACCAATGGCCAAAAGTACATGAAAAAATGTTCAATATCACTAGCTATTAGGGAAATGCATCCAAAGGGCAATGAGATATCATCTCACACTATATAGAATGGTCATTATTAAAAAAACAGAAAACAATAAGTGTTGAAGAGAATGTGGAGAAATAGGAACACTCCTTCACTATTGGTGGGAAGGTAAAAAGGTGCATCCTCTGCGGAAGATAGTTTGGTGGTTCTTCAGGAAGCTAAACATAAACCTACAATATGATCCAGCAATTCCTCTACTAGGAATATATCCAGAAGAACTGAAAACTGTGATGCAAACAGATATTTGCACATCGGTGTTCATAATGCATTATTCACAATTGCTAAAAGATAGAAACAACCCAAGTGTCCAACACCAATGAATGGATAAACAAAATGTGATGTTTTACCCATTATGAAGATTATAAGGAGATAAAAGGAGGGCTGAGAAGGAGTACTGATGCTTAATGTATATAGAAGTTTTAATTAGCTTGACTGTAAAAGTGTGGAAATGGATAGAGTTGAGTAGAACTACTCATCTTAGTGAGTAGAACTAACACAGCCGGTTTATAAATGGGATTGTCGGTTAAAGGGGTAGTCTCGGGAACTAAATGTCAATTGATAGAAAGCTAGAGAACTATCTTGCAACTAAATAGCATAGTGAACCCAGACATGGATGAGAATTGTGGTTAATAGTATAAGTACAAGAATGTTCTTCTATGAACTAGAACAAATGTACATCCCTATTGCAAGGTGGTAAGAATGTGGAGAAGCATACAATTAATGTAACCTATGGAGTATAGGTTAACAGCAATACTGTAATATTCTTGCATCAATGTCAAAGATGTACTATGCAAAAAGTAAGGGGGTATGGAAAAAATATACCAAATGTATGCTATGCTATAGACCATCGTTAGTTATAATAGACTGAATAATATTAGCTCATAATCTGTAAGAAATGTTCCATAACAATGTAGTGTGTTAGTGGAGGGGTGTTGTATGGTGTGCATGATTGTTTTATAAGTTCACCGCCTCTCTAATAAAAATATTTTTTTTAAAAAAAGCAAAACAATTAATAGAGGGAATCCAGTGGCCCATATTCTGTGCAAATTACAAATTTTTTATTTCCACATAATACAAGACTCTTAAATCTGATTTCCTCTTCCATGAATTCAGAAGTACAATATTTTCATCAGTTGTTGCACATATTTAAAATCTAATATATTGCAAAAATTCTTGCTGTCCTGATTTTGTGATAATCAAGGTAGGCTAAACATTTGCTATATTAGAAACCATGCATTTGTCCCCAGACCTAGTTTTTCTCCCTAGGTCTGGTTTTTAGAATGCTGGTGATAAACCAAGCCTGATTTATTATATGACCATCCTGTATGGGAAATGACTAACTCTAGGTATCTTTGGTCAACCTCAAAAGATATAGCAGGGGGGCGGATGTGGTTGGGCATCCGTCTCCCATATGGAGGGACCTGGGTTTGATCCCCAGGACCTCCCAGTAAAAATTTTAAAAAAGAAAAATATAGAAGGCACATGGGCTACCAGGCCCCGCGAGCCACACAGCAAGATGATGATGTAACAGGAGAGTGACACTAGGGAGAGCCAAGATGAGACACACTGAAAAACCAGGAACTAAGGTGGCACAGGCAGTAGGGTGCCTCTCTTCCACATCGGAGGTTCCGAGGATCGAATCCCAGTGAAGACAGGAGGAGAAGGATGAGAAGAGAGGGAAGGAAATGGACACAGAAACAGCAAAAATGGGGGGCAGGTAAAAATGGATAAAAGTAAATAAATAAATAAATAAATCCTTTAAAAAATGTATAGGGGAGCAAGATACGGACTATAGTTGTTAGTAATACTTTGATGATGCTCTTTCATGATTTGTTAACAATTGTTTCACAACAATGCAGGGTGTTTGTGGGGGGGGGGGGAGGTAATGTGTGGGAGTCCTGTATGATGTTATGCATGTTTGTTCTGTAGGTTCACCATGTTTACTGAACACTTAAAGTTTATGTATGTTCATGTATGAATGATATACTTCAATAAATTGTTGGGAAAAAAATCTAATATATATGTTTTTTCAACTAACCTAATGCCAGGATATCCTAAAACTTTTTGTTTATTTTTCATAACTCATACATCTGACTTGGAGACAAGAAAAAAAAATTATTTTAGAAACTGTTTTAAATTATGAACCCCATTTTAGCACTTATTCCACTATATTTCACAGGTGTGTTTCCAACAAAAAATAAAACTGAAATTTGGCTTCAGGTCAAATATGTATGGTGCTGCCAAAGCTACAATTCACTTGCAGGCACCAAGAAATTTCTCAAAATTTCAGGCATTTAAATATGAGTAACAGACATACCTTCATTCAAGGAGCTCATTCTAATAGGAGAAAGAGATAAAAACAATTAATTACAAGGAGCTCATTCTGTAGAAGATTATATGTATATGTGTCTATATGTGTATTGACACATGTAATTAACTTCAAATCAAGGTGAGAAAAGCTATAATCAAGCCATGTTCTGCATCTGGTAGTAAGAAAATGACTTTAAAAAAAAAACAAACAGGTGGGGGGGAGGGTTAAGGAGTAGGCAGACAAATTAGGGAGGAAAAACCAAGACAGTTTACTCCAAAGAGGGGATTATATTTTTTTATTAACGAAGAAATTTCTCATGGCAGGCCCTACCAAATGACTCCACGCCCACTCATGGAAGAACTCAAAGTCTGATTCCTTCTAGAGTATGTACCTTCACATGGAAAGGCTTGTCTCTGCCTGCTCATTACTTTGAAACTATAAACCTCAAATGTTACTCCCCTAATTAAATAATTCTATGAGGTACTGTGGCCACTATAAATATTTTTTTAGGATAAGATTACACTTTCCCAACCTTAGTATTTACAGTTATTAATCGTAAAGTTGCTGTCTATCTACATCCCTGGCTTTAGCTCCTCATCAATTAAAAGCTTGGTGCTCCACAATGAAAACTCTTCCAAAGTCCCCACAAGCATTTGTCATGGGGGATGGGCAGTGGGCACAGGGGAAGTAAGGCTGAGGAAGGAACAGTGAGAAACAGAAAGTAAGAGAGACACAAAGACAGAGGGGCCCTAGAGTGGGCGCTTAGTAGCTTGTATGGACATGATCTAAATTTATTAGTGTGAAACCATAATCTGGGCACCAAAAGTTTAACTCCTGTTAAAGCGACCTTAACAGGAGTTCAGTTGGATCCTCCTTTATTTAAAATTTCAGAAAGTACATATGGAGAGGTTTTTCAATTTATTCATTCCCTTTCCATAAAGGGGGAAAGGCCACAATTTTACTTGCTATATCAAGTAGAAAACAATTTCTTGAAATAAAATTTACATAGATTAAAATTATGCACCAAAAAAATCCTTGTGAGCCTAAGGTTGAAGATTAGATGCCACTGGGTGAATAGGGCATTATATAACTTATGAGGACAATCTTAGACATAAAACTTAAGAAGGCACTAATATAAATGTAGTAAATAAGGCAGGCTCGGGATACCCAAGGCAGACCAAGCACATGCTTTTCTCTTTCAAGGTTTTCCCCTAGTGAAATAAATGCACATATTGGCTGCCAGGAAGAAAGGAATGAGGATGAGAGTTTGAGAGTAACACAGTAATTCTAATCAAAGTGAGAGAAGAAAAGATAAAACATATTATTTGAGACCTTAAATCAAACTCAGCTTCTCCTAAGTATCAACTGAATAAAAACCATCTGGCAACCAGCTGCACATCTAGATACTTAGAAACAGGAGCCTCTGAGGAGTTCAGAACACTTTCAGTCTTCCTTAAGCTATTCCTATTCATTGTAGACTACCCCAAATGGGCCAAGCAATCACCTGTTCATTCGGTGCCAAAACTGATGCCCTCAAAAATATGCAAATACATTTGTGATCTAAACCCAATAAATAGATTCTCCAATAGCTGTGTTTTGTAGACTGCAAGTCCTGAACATTCATGAATAGTAAAATCAATTTTATGGACAATGACCATTTTTTTAATAAATCAGAACAGAATACAAAATGTCAGTATGCCTTATACATTGTAAGGTAAGGATGATTTCATCAATCTTTTGTTCTAATTATACGTGTGAAAGGTATGTGTGTGTGTGAGGGAATGTGTACTAAGCTGCAATGTAAATAAGTTTCTTAGTGTGGATTGTAATATAAACGTTTGAAAAACTCTGTTCTTCTGATCCCCTATGACTCTCTTACACTAAGACCTACTCTAAGGCATGCATGGAGACATTACCAAAAGCTAATGTGAAAAGAACAGCCATTTCACTGGTGTTAGCTTCATTAGCCATAATTAAAGCTCAGATGCTACCTAGAAGAGAAACTGTGATTGGTATATTTGAAACAATGCTTTCTAAGTGAAAAAATCTACCCTTCCATACTGCATGCTGTTTTCAATCTTCTGCAAACTATTAAGGTTTAGATGCAGTGGGTTACTCCAAGAAAAGCACTGCTCAGTTATGCTGTGACTGGATAAACCTCCCAACAGGGAATTTAGGGACCTAGGACCTAGTCTCTCTTTCACATCTGAATTTGGGCAAAGCACTCATCTCCTTGAGCTCAGATTTCCCAAATGTAAAATGAGAAAATAGAACTGGAACAGGGTTTTTCCAAGTGAGTTTCCTGTAGAGATATTTAAATGGATTTACAAAAGTGGGCTCAATTTTCAAAATTAATATATGCTTATTTTTAAACTAAGAGAAAACAATAAACTCAAACAAATGTATTCAGTATTAAATTTTACCATGATGGAAATCATTGGTGCATATAGTGGGACAACCAAATAACCATTTTTGTGTAAAACTTGGAAGACATCTCAAATTTCTGCATATAGGCTAATAAATATCTCATTGATTAGGAAGCCTGTAGCTCTGTGCTATGGATATGTTTAAATGTGAGCCTGTTCTTGTCCGAATAATTCTATAAAATTGAACAGTCATGGCCTGCAGACAGGTAAATGCCAGGAGAGGCCCAGGCAGACATGTTTAGAACATGTTCTCACATGAGACATGGCAAGTACATTTCCAGTCACACTGATAATACTGGATGATAAACTTCTTCAAGGCTTTGGGCACCTCCTTCCTGATTCTTTTCATAAAGGATGAATGCAGTTAAATTTTTTTTAAGATTCAACTCTGATTCAAAATTTTTCTAGTAATTTCTCTTTCAAGCCTTTGGATTATTTTTTATTGCAAAAAATCCTGAGGTTGTAAGGACAGCTGTTAAAAAAATTATTGACATTTATTAGCAATTACTTATATGTATGAATAAGGATTTTCTGCCATTGAGAAAAACTCATAAATAATACTGGGGCTAAATTAAGACTATACTCTACATTTCTGATTTTAAATGATTATTTATATTAACAAAGCCCATTGCACTTCTGAAATTTGGAAGAACCATATGAAACAACTGTTTTACTCAACACCATTGGTTGTCAGGGTAATACAAATCAAAACCACAATGAGATATCATTTCATACCCTCTAAGAACAGCTATAATTTTTTTAAAAAAATAAGTGTTAGCGAGGATGTAGAGCAATAGGAACTTTACACATTGCTGGTAGCACAGTAGAATGCTGCAGCCACTGTGGAAATCAATTTGGGAGTTCCTCAGAAAATTGAAAATAGAATTACCATATGAGCCCACAATCCCACTTATTGGTATATACCCAAAAGAACTGAAAGCAAGGACTGAATGCATTTGTTTGTGTTTATTGTTTTCTCCTAGTTTAAAAACAGGTATTTGTACACCACTGTTTATAGCAGAATTATTTACAATAGCCAAAAAGTGGAAGCAAGTCAAGGGTCCATCAATAGATGAATGGATAAACAAAATATACATAATGGAATATTAATCAGCCATGATGCATACTGCAACATGGATGAACCTTGAAGACATCAGTTTGAATGAAATAGGCCAGACACAAAAAACACAAATATTGTATAGTCTCTCTTATATGAAATACCTAGAAGGAACAAATGTCATAGAGATAGTTGGTGATTTATAGGTTACCAGCAGTAGGGGTTGAGGATGGGAGAGGGAGTTATAGCTTAATGGGTGAGTAATTTCTGTTTGAGGTGATGAAAAAGGAGAAGTGATGGATGTTAGTTTTAGTAGCACAATACTGTGAATATAATTCATACTTCTAAATTTACATACTTAATGTGGTTAAAATGGGAAATTTTATGCTCTGTATCAATTACTACAATAAAAAGTTTTTTAAAAGTACAGTCCCTTAATTCAGTATATAAATGAAGCAAATGGGCAAAGCTTTACACATAGAATGTATATGTCATTCCAAGGCTACTAATGAGATTCAGAAATGTGTAACTGCTATAAGCACACACAATGCACCAGTACTAAATATATAGTGAGATCTATATATAGATATACATACATATATACACACATACACATATATTTGAGAGTTTATTTACTTCACAAAGGAAATTTATCAGGATGCCAAAAGGAGAATAGGGAAAAAAAAAAAAAAAAAGGCCAAAAAGGCTTATTCAGTTTAATTTGGGAAACAAGCCTTCCATAAATAAAAAGCAAATAGCTGATTTTCCTGGTCAAAAAGCTAAATGAATGAAACATGCAAGGAGATTTGACTAAGTATATGCAGAAGACTAACAGAACTTCCAACTCAAAGAGATACAAAATTGAGAGATGCTGTATGAGTTTAGGGAGTATGACCTGTTTTAAAGTTACCAAAACTAAAGGCCTGCAAGGTTAAAACACTGGCCCATTTACAGGCAATATCACAAAAGCGTTCTTACCTAACTAACTATAAAAGGAAGGAACTGCAAACAGGAACTTGCCCTGCCCCAGCCATGTGCCACCCCTCCCTTCCTCTCCAAATTTCTATGAGCTAAAGCAAACATTATCTGTTAGATTTACCAAGCCACAAAAGATGGCAGAGCATCACTAGCTGACATCTGTTACGTTATTTTTTTAAATAAATATCTAAGGTAAATGCCTTTATTATTTTAAACCAATATTTTTTCTTGAAAAGTTTATCTAAATGTTAAAGAATATTTGTTTAACTTGTTTTTTAACAACAATTTAAAGTAGTTCTGAAATTGCAATATAATTGTGAGTTAAAGGAAATTAACATCCTTAGGCCAAACAATAAAAAATAGATATAATCAGAGTTAATTGACCTGGTTTATCAATTTCCAATGGTCTAAAACATACACAAATCCTTATCAATTTTAAATCATACTGTTCTGAATATAATTTCCTGTTTATTCAACAAGTACCTCATTGCTAAATAATCAATAGGTATATTTCCAGCAGATCCAATCAATCATTTTTCCATTCAGGTATACATACACACTTATTAATAAAGCATTCAAATGTGTAACAGAATTTAAGGCATATGGACTTCCTAATTTCTTATAAAAATTTGGACTGAGGGAAGCGGCTGTGGCTCGGTCAGTAGGGCTCCCGTTTGCCATATGGGAGGCCCCGGGTTCGGTTCCCGGGGCCTCCTGGTGGGGGCGGGCCCGCCCGCATGGCGTGGTTGGCTGACCCGGAGAGCGCAAGCAGCAGGGGGGAGATAAATGAATAAATAAATAAAATCTTTAAAAAAAAAAAAAAAAAAAAAAATTTGGACTGATGGGTATGATTTCTAGGGGTCTGCATCTATTGGAACAAAATAGACATGGGGAAATTATATTTTTAAAGAATGAGACTGATAGCCCCTTTCCAATTTTCAAATGTTCTAAAATATAGGAAACAATTTTTAAAAATTAAACTATTCAGAAAGTTAATAAACCTGTAAATAAAACTACAGGAACAATTAACCTCATTAATAATCAAAGAAGCAATTAGTAAAACAATGTATTATTTTTCACACCTATTAAATTTCTAGATTCTTAATGTTCATACCCAATATGCAAAAGTATATGAAACAAGATTTCACATAATACCAAATTCAGTGCAAATTGGCTCAAATATAGCAAGATAGCAATATACTCCAGGAGCCATAATCCCACTTATGGTTATCTAAAGAGAAAAACCCATAAAAAAAACATTTGATGTAGAAAGATGTTTATCACATTATAAAAAATTTGAAAATTATCTAAAATGTTAAGCAATATCTAATGGTATCCCCTCTAAATGGCATCTTATTTGCCGATCTCAGTAGCAAAATGGCCAAATAAATGTAAGCTAAGTGAAAAAAAATGGTTCACATAACTACACTGCAATTACACTTAAGTAAATAGTTTAGTTTTAGAGTGATGTAATTATTACAAGAATTTTCCTACTTCCCATTAAGAGGTTATGCAACCTTTTTAATTTAAAAATTGTAAGGAAAAAAAAGAATCTTCTCATTAAATTATCACCTTTCAAATTAGATATTTAAAATATAACTAATCTCCCATTCTTCCATCACTGCTCCTTTCCCGCTCCCACCCTCCCCCCCCCCCAAAAAAAAAAAAACTTTATCTCCATGCTATTCCCCCTGTCTGATATTCCCTTACTAACATGGCCAGCCTGGGTCTATCATATTTGATCCTTCCCAGGCTCCAGGGTTGACCCTCTTTCCACCCACCTGCACAGCAAGTCAGAGAGTGTCTGTTACTCACTTTAGCATCCTCAACTCCTACAACAGGGCCTGATGCATGAAAGGGGCTCAAAAAAACACTTTTTGGATAATTCAGATGCAAATTTGGCATCTGTTGCACATTTTTCACAATTATTTATGGCTCATCTGTCTCCCCATCTAACCTAGGCATTCTTTCATTTGTTTGTTTGTTTGATTGTTTGTTTGTTAATTCCCCAGAGCCCACCACAATGCCCAGCAAGGCTCATGGAAGTTTGATAAATATTTACCGATTTAATGAATGCCTGAATACATGTCCCACAAATTAGAACATAATTTGGTTTAGAAGAGTTCTTCCTTTAAAATGCAAATGATGACCTAGGAGGGAAAGAAAACCTCATACTCATACCTTCCAGTGAATTATCCTAAACAGTAATCAGATTAACAACCATCTGCGTGTCACTGAGTCAGCAAAGGAATTAAGTGTTAAATGGAGTAGAAAGGAGGGAAGATTAAGCAGACAAAAGGGGAAAGCTGCCTTCAGATCTTCATCTTTTCAGGGGAGGTGGCCTAAGGATCTGAGAACTGAAGTAGGAGTTCAGAAAAGTTCTGGGGAGGCTACAGTGCTTCACTGCCCAGAGTCACCAGACATTGCGCCAACACCTTTACCTACAAGGCCTCTCCTGCAGCCTGCACCACCATTCTATTAGTTGGAGTGTTGTTATCTCTATTTTAAAGATGAAAGGAAAAAAAAAAAAAAAATAGGAGTCTGGATGAAATAAATAGGTTGCTCAAGACATACAACTAACAAATGGGTTCAAAGCCATTTGTTTGAATGACTTTCTGCTAAAGTCATTGCTCTCAACCACCAGATCGGGAATGGCTTCTTTGCAATTAGAATTACGCTTAGGTTGCAAATAGTCTCGCTGTCCTGATTTTGTGATTATCAGGGTAGGCTAAACATTCACTATATTAGAAATCATGCACGTGTCCCCAGACCTAGTTTTTCTCCCTAGGTCTGGGTTTTAGAATGCTGGTGATAAACCAAGCCTGATTTATTATATGACCATCCTGTATGGGAAATGACTGTAACTCTAGGTATCTTTGGTCAACCTTAAGAGATAAAACAGGGAGGCAGATGTGGCCCAAATGGTTGGGCGTCCGTCTCCTATATGGAGGGACCTGGGTTCAATCCCAGGAACCTCCCAGTAAAAATTTTAAAAAAGAAAAATATAGAAGTCGCGTGGGCCGCCAGGTCCCATGGTGCACCATCAGGCCCTGTGCGCACAGTCAGGCCCCACGAGTGGGTGAGCCTCCCAGGCCCCGCCCAGCCATGCAGCAAGATGATGACATAACAGGAGAGTGACACAAGGGGGAGCCAAGATGAGACACACCAAAAATCAGGAACTAAGGTAGCGAAGGCAGTAGGACACCTCTCTCCCACATCGAATCCCAGTGAAGACAGGAGGAGAAGGATGAGAAGAGAAGGCAGGAAACAGACACAGAGAATTGCCCAACGAATGGACACAGAAACAGCAAAACTGAGGGTGGGGGGGGGAGTAAAAATGGATAAAAGTAAATAAATCTTAAAAAAAAAAATAGAAGTACACTTAGGAAGAAGGGCATAAATACTCAGGCCATAGGTGAGGTTGTACCAAAAAAAAAAAAAAAAAAATAGACACAGGCTTGTCACCCCCAATTCAGACATGACAGTTGGTTCAAGCTAGTCCCAGATTTAATCCATAGCGCAGATCTCTCATTCAGCCAGCAGAGCACTTAACAAATGGGTTAAGGAAAATACAATGTGGTTATCACCTCTATTTAAGCATCTCCACATATGTGGGGGGAAAAATTTTTTTAATTCTCTTTAATTCTGAATATGATTTTCTAGACTAAAGAATCCCACTTGTTTTAACTCCTCCTCATTTACATATTTTCCTTTTTTTTTTGTTATTTGTGGCCTGATCAAAATTCTCCTTGATCTCTTTGTCATAGAACTGTGAACTGAAAACGGGGAAGCAGATGTAGCTCAAGCGGTTGAGCACCTGCTTCCCACATACGAGGTCCTGGTTCAATCCCCCGCCCCAGTACCTCAAAAAAAAAAGCCAATATAGCAACATAAATATTGGTGAGGAAGTGTTCTTTAAGCACATTTTTAATAACTTAATTCATATTTATAATTTTTTTTATTTGCCTTCTTCAAACCCATATGAAACTATTTTGGATTCTGTGGTGGATTGAATTGTGTACCCCAGTTTAGACATGGTCTTGGTCTTGGTCTTGGTGGGCATTCTGCTGGGGAGGACTCCTTGTAAATAAGATCTCTCCAAGATAGTTCAGTTAAGGTGTGGCCCAACTGAAATAGGTTGGGCTTCAATCCGGGTTTAGTGGAGTCCTTTATAAGCAGAGTGAAAGTCAGACAGTAAGAAGTGATGGGAAGGGCAAGAAACCAGAAGTCAACAGAACATGGAAGAGAAAGAAGATGCCACCGTGTGCATTGCCACATGACTGAAAAGTCAAGGAACCCCAAAGATTGCTGACCAGACAAAAGATACAAAGGAAGCAAGCCTTCTAGCTTCTGAAACTGTGTGCCAATAAATTCCCATTGTTTAAGCCAACCCATTGCATGGCTAAAACAGATGCAATGATGATTTAAGTGTCCTAACTCTAAACCTGCACAGATTATTAACCTGGAAGGGAAACACCTGTCCAGCAAAGTTGATTTTTATTTTCCTTAAAATCTGAGCCTTCCATCTCATGGAGCACAATGTCACAGCTTAGAGAGTGAAGAGATACTTCACCAGTAGGGACACACCAGTAGGGATTTCCCTGAAATGGATGCCTACCATCTGCTAAGTCTCACTGCGATCTCCAGTGGCCACAATATTCCAGCAAACCTGGCTTCTGCCCACAGAGAAGGGTTTTCCATCTCTGTGGATTCCCTACTGAACATGATGTTGTGTATTTTATCTTTTATTTGATCCTCATGACTGCTCCATTAGACAAGGTATAAAAAGGCTCTTCCCCATTTAGAGATAAGGAAATAGAGCCACAAAGGCTTCTATGATGTACTTGAAATCATAACCTAATAGAGAAACCAGATTAGAGCCCTGACTCCGTAGGTGTACCATATTTCACACAAGATATCTTACTCAAAAAAGCAAGACAGTGATGTGAATTTGTATGCCAGGCACTACACTTACTCTATGACCTTTACTTTGAGGCTACATCTCTAAAGACCACCACTGTTGGCTCAGTCATTACTATCACAAATATTCTGGTAATGAAGAAGACACCACTGTATATTTTATGTCCAACCTGATAGTTTTCAGAGGAGTTTCACATTTATTACTTTCCTTCTTTCTTTCATATTTTTTTAATTTCATTATTCATTCACTGAAGAGATATTTATGGCGTACTTACTATGTGCCAGGATGAGTTCTAAGCTGATATCCAGTGTTCAAATACTGAAAGGGCTGCATACTAGATGGTAAACAGCTGCTTCTCTGACACCCACCCCACCTCATTCTGGACACTCTAGTCTCTTCCCTGGGAAACCCCACCCTCACCCTGGACTTCCCCATGATTCAGCACAGAAGGAAGCTTCCCGGACCCTGCCCCAGCGTTATGGACAGCTTCCAATTCAACTGGTGAAAGCCTGGGCCTAACCACTTTTAAAAATATTCCATCACCCACCAAACACAGCAATGAACAAAATAAACAAGGTCCCTATGTTCCAGTCTGGGTAAAAGAGATAATCAGCAAGTAAATACAGAAATGAACAAAGTATTCAGATTCAATATATGTTTTTGAGGTCGAGCTAAACAAACTTGCTAATGAATAGAATGTGGAAGGAAGGAACGAGAGGAATCAAAAGACTACTAACTTTTGATTTGTCAAGTCACTGAATGGTAACTCAATTTACTAAGAAGAGGATGACTAGGGGATAAACAGATTTGGGGAAAGAAGGAATAAAAAGTTCTTTTTTGCCACAATAAGTCTGAGATATCATTTAGATATTCACGTGGAGCGATCAAACATGTAACTGGACATTTGATCTCCATAATAATCCTGGTATTATCAAATTTTTACAAATAAGGAAATGAAGGTTCAGAGAAAATGGCCTTAATACAAAATGTTTTTTTATTAGTCAATGCCCCCTTGAGAGAGGGCAAGAGTCCACATTTAGAAGAGATGAACGCCTTCACTGTTAAGAACTGCTCTCTGAAAAAATATGCCCACATAGCTTGCCTCATATAGGTTATGTGGCTACTCCATGGTAAAGGTCCATCACATCCAACAAGATTCCCTCACAAGATTGAAACTTATCCAAATAACAACAATTAATACACACGAATTTTAATTGAAATGCATGTATAACAAAATCACTTTATCCTGCTTCTCAGGACTATACCTAGCGTGTAAGACAAGCCCGGGTTGTACTCAGCACTTCTTCAACCACACCAGGGCTAGGTTTCCCCCCTTTGGTTGCTTTTAAGTGTTGTCAACTTCTCTATAAGAAGACATATTTTATCCCTGAGTGTTTCGTCACAAATTCAACACATCTACTAAAACTAAACTTCTTTTCAAAAAATCTAGAGATGCAATGCTGAAAAATCCAGGACACTAAACAAACTAGAAAGGAAGGGTGTTTAAAAAAAAAAAAAAAGGAAAAAAGAGAGAAAAGGGGAGAGGAAAGAAGGAAGGGAAAGAAGTGCAGCAAATGACCTGTCTTTTAGAAGGCAATCCCTTAAGTCACAGACCCACAAATAACATGCTCACAAAGCATCCCAAAACCCCTCTAGAAGGACACACTTGTTTATGTGGCTTGAATCCAGAGATTACAGAGAAGCACAGGATCCCCCACCCCTACCCCCATCCCCACCCAAGAATGAGGAGAAAGGATGCCTCTCTTCTCCCTACCTTTAAATCAGCATATACCTAACTGAATATCACACACATCCCTAAAAAGGTTTATGCCTTCCAAGTTGTTGCCCAATTCCAGTATCTATATAGAAAATTCCAGACTTTCCCACTCCCAAACTCCCTAGCATGTTCATGTGGAATGCACATTTTCATTTTGGTACTTGCAGAGAATAAAATTTCTAATTGAAACTATTTTCAGAACATCTTGTCTAGTTATCAGGGAAGCCATAATATATGCAGGATTTATATTCAGTCTGTATACTGCTAATGCTTGTATATGAATTTCAATAAAATGCTAGGAGCTAATCTCCTCTGTCATGATGACTACGGATCTACAACAAATGAGCCCATTTTAACCCCCAGCCTAAAATCTTTCATGGTCCACCCACTGGTATCAGACTAAGCCAAAACTCCTTTGCCAATTCAAAACTTCATGACCATTCACTGCAGGATTTGTTCTCTTCCTCCTCTCCTCCCTCATACCCTGCCTATATCCATACCCTACACCCCAGTCATACCTAACAGTTGACTGGGGTATAGGTTGACAGGACTCTATTTCATGTTTCCATATTCTATTTCCAAAAAAGTGTATAGCTAAATATCCTTCAAGATCTAGCTCTGACCACTCCAAGTAGAATGTATTTCTACAGCTTTATGCCACTGCTTCACTACATATATATCCCTGTCATAACAAATGGCAATTCAATTTGTTTTTTCATCTTTCCCCCATATCAGATTGTAATTTATGAATCTTTGCATCTCTGGCCCTTAAGACAATATCTTGCATATAGTGGATGCTTAAATATACTGGATGGATGGATGGGTGCATGGGTGGGTAGGTGGATGGATGGATGGATGGATGGATGGATGGATGGATGGATGGATGGATGGACGGATGGACGGACAGATGGATAAAGAGCCTGGAGAGAAAAATGAATGACTAGTTAAATTTTATTTTAAAAAATTAATCCTACCCATGTAATATAGGATTTCCTCTCTTCCCCAAAGTGGAATACCTCAAGGGTTTTTAAAAGTCTTACACAAAATCATATATATATATATACATATGTATACTTTTTCCCCCTAGAAATATCCCTACTTGGTATTCTTTTTATTAAAACACCTACACAACTGTGGAATTCAAGTTACACATTTCAGTTCCAAGATTCTCTCACTAACTACTAGAAAATAAAATCTAGAGAGTAAACTGCTTATCAAAACTGGACCACATTTTCTATCTCAAATCAATTCCCAAACTGCTTATAATCTCCATCATCGTTCAGTCCCACCGAAAAAGTGGCCTGGATTTATTAACCAGTGTTAACATTAGCCTGATTATAGAAAATAATCTTGAAAAAAGTACTTACGGCATAAGCACCAATCAAAAATGCTGCATTAGCTCTTTTCCGTTGATCAAAACAGGTGTAGTGCACAATTTTCTTTCTTGATAAACTATATGACTAGACAGAGGAAATAAAAAGGGTAGTGTAACCAGAGAGACAATGCTAAAATATACAGAAGATAAATATCCTCTCCTAACTTTCAAAGGTACAGCACAATCAGTGAAATTTAACACCTTTCAACTTTAATTTCTATGGCATTTAGATATGAGCATTTGGGGAAGGGAGATTACTAGTTCAGACTTTCTGCATCCAAATCATGTGAGAATTGTCTATATAACATATATGTTTCTCACCAAGAAAGGAGACTGATACAGTGGGAAATGTTTAAATTATTGGAGTCTCTACTAGCAGGAACCGTTTGTGATGATTCTTTCCAACTCACTAGGTCCCATACGTAAAATCTTTTCACCCTTTTTCATACCCTACACCCCACCCTTACTCCCAGAAGTTATCTATACTTTTCATATTATACATTTTTTAAATTTATCAACCATTTTATTTTCCTCTCTAAAAATTTTTAAGTGCCTATATTAGCGAGAGAACTGATAGTAATATTTTCTTTCTAGAATGCTCTATAATAATCCCCTTTTAATTATATAAAAATAATGGTTAATAGGAAAAGATGAACCATCAAAAGAATTTTATCAGTAAGCATCATAATATGATACAGTAGTCATATATTAAATTCATGGCAAACAAGCAGTTTTTAAGCACTTGCTATATGCCAGGCAATATGCTGCATGCTCAAGTATTTAACTAAATCTAGAATAAGCAACATGATATGTTGTATACATGCTTAGGAACATGAAAAAAGTAAACAAAAAAAAGAGATCTGCTAGAATAAAATCAAATTACTAAGCATAACAAAAATAAATTTAAAACAATGAGAATACTGATGCACGTCAATGAAATCTGCTCAATTTACCCATACATCTATAGCATTTTGACAAACCCCTGGTTTTCAAAATACAGGCACCGTAATACAATTTGCTTGTCTATAAATTCATATTGAAAATAAAAACTGCTTATTTAACTTATACAATGACCACAACCCACAGAGAACCCCTGTTTTTAGAGGCCTTTTAAAAATGGAAACAGAACTCAACTATGCCTTTCTTTACCCTGTTTGCTACAAGGAAAAGAAACTCTTCCAACTTTGAAAGTCTGATCTAAAAAGAAACTGCAACATTCTTGCTTTAACATGTAACTACAGGGCAGATAACTATGTATATCCCAGCAATTAGTGTAGGAACTCTTACCACTCCAAGTCAGGTGTTTATTTCTTTGATAACCAAGAATCACATTTTCTGATTACTATTACAATAAAGTATTATTTCTCTTTTTAATTGAATGTTTAAAAATTACTGCCTCAAAGAGGGCCTCTTATTACCACTGTCCTTATTTCCTCACAGGCTTACTAAAATACTCCTACAAAATAAAGAAAAGAGCATATAACATTTTATTCAATTCAAGTCAGTCAGGTGAATGTACTGATTGTACATAATGACTTAAGGAGTCATTACCCAAGGTGCTGACACTTGTCTCCTTTGCTTTCTCAGCTTGCAACTACTGACTGCCTGGACATGTCCTTTTTCTATTTCATTTTATTAACTGTTTGTTTTTTGCCACTTATTGTTCTCCATCAATAGGGTATGCTTGATTTACCAAAAGAGGAATCAAATCAAGGATCTTAACACCTAAACTCCTTTTATGTCTCTGAAACCCAATATATCAGTATGTCTAAAGACTGCCCTCCCAGGCCAGGCTTTCAATAGACAGGTGTCAGACTGAACATTAAGGACACAACAGCACTTCCGGTTCTGTCCTCTAACTAGTTACATTTCCTGGTTACCCAAAACACCTGTGGGAAACAAAATATCAACAAGGTACTATGAAGTTCGTATTATCTGTTTTGATGCTCTTTTCTACTAAGAATATATGTCCCATAACAATTTATTTCTATCATTTAATAATGTGGAATTATATTTATTTTACAATTCCACCTGCCAAAAGTGACAAACTCTGTCACATATCGTGTGTATCACAAAGTGTCACATATTGCTATTATTTCATCACCAATGCTTTTTTGTGTTTGCTTGTTTTTTGTCTTCTCTCTCTTGTTCTGAAGCATATGGAATGCAGAGACCATTCTGGAATGGAAACTAGAAAGCACAGAATTCTGAGGGAGACTTTCTTCCCACTGTATACCTTTAAAATTTTTTAAGTAAATAAAATACAAATTAAAATTTTAAGGACTTTAGGAGAATTTTTTTTTTTAACTGTTCAAGCTGTCAGAAATTATAATATCAGAAAAATAGTATCAGGTTCAATTGGTCAATATTACTAAAACCTTTCAGTGGTTGAGTGCCTGCTTCCCATGTATGGGGGCCCGGGCTCAATCCTCCATACTGCCTAAAAAAAAAAAAAAAATATATATATATATATATATATATATATATATATATATTCTTCACAAAATCTACCTATACATTTTTTTTAAAAAAGGAGGTACCCTGTGTTTACTTTTTAGTTTTTAATTGCTTATGTTTTCAATTATTAAGTGTACAAAATAAAGTTAAAAATAAAAAATAAAAAATAAATAAAAAATAAAAAATAAAAAGTAGGTACCATGGATTGAACCTAGGATCTCATACATGGGAAGCAGGCGCTCAACCAAAGAGCTACATCTGCTCCCCTTACCTAGATATTTAACTATTTTATTTCCTACAGGATGCAAACATTACTGATTTTCTGTTTATTATCTATTTTATTTAAATGAGAGCTTCCTGTATGATTTTTAGGGAAAAAATGTAAAGCTTTTAGCTTAGATGCTTTGGGAAATATTTTTCTTAAGCTCAAAAGCACTTCCCTCACCACCCAAGTCAGGCATTTATCTCTTTGATATCCAAGCACTACAGCCAAGAAATAATCTTCTGCTTAGTGAAGCTTGGCCAATATCTCCCTGGTCAGATCACAGAGAGTTGGGTTCTTGCTCAAGGAATCAAAACTAATTCAAAGTGAATGGTAGCAGAGAAAAATCTTAGGTATTACAAGGCCTTGTCCGTTTTTGTTTGTTTTGTTTTGTTTTGTTTTGTTTTGTTTTGTTTTGTTTTTGAGGTACCAGGAATTAAACTCAGGACCTCATACATGGGAAGCAGACACTCAACCACTGAGCCACATCCGCTCCCCCTAATTTCCCTCCTTGCCAAAGCAAGGCCTGCCTTTCCCAATCCTATCAGTCATATTGCCCCATAGTTTTATAGCAGTTGGAGATGAGAGGAGACATTCCGATACTGGAGTGGAAGATTTTAGGGATATCAAAACATTTTATTAACTGTTTAGCTGATGTTTTCATATGATTGGACTGATATAGAAAAACTCTGATGTTTCTTCCTTTCAAACATTAAATATTCTCTCCATTAAAAAAAAAAAAAAAAAGCTATATACTACATATCAAAGCACTCCTAGAAGAAACAATATTACCCCCTGGTGACACTGATGACTGGAGTAACTTTGGAGGAACAGTCAGCTCATTCTTTGAACTCTGTCGTAGAAGTACTAACTGTACAGGGAAAGAAAGGTACAATTTGGAGACCACAGGACTCTACCTCATGAACAAGCCCAGTAAATATTTTCTCAGATTCTGCCCTGTACCAAGAGAACATGCCTCAACACTCAACAGTCACCTCTTGCTTCCTCTGGCCTGTCTCCTCTACAGCTGGTAGGTCTGCCAAGCCCTTAAAAGGGGAACATTTGCAAAGTTATACCATCACCTCTGGCTTTCAATGATCTATCTGCTGTATTACAGATTCTTTCTGCTTTACATGAGAAGCTCAGAGATTACAAAAACTCTGGGTACAGTAGCAAAGTAAATTTAGAAATTAGTCAAATCAAGTGAAGAGTCTTAAGTACAAAGGGGAGGATGTCACAGAAGAATATTTAAGACCTTGGGATGCTGCCTGCTCTACAGCACGCTGCACATCACCCTTTACAAATCATAACCTATACCCACTATCCACCCAATATTTTAGATTTCTATCTTGAAACTAGGATGTACAGCCTTCTGAGTCCTCTTAATTTAAATGGACATAGCGTCCACTATAATAACAGCACAAACAATAACAGCAAACATTTATTGGTCACTTGCTACATTCCATCATTTCCCAAAGCAACAGGAACAATGCCAGAGGGGTCCAGTTTGACAGGACACAGAATCTCCTGTGCAAGGCTGAAATATAATGAGCATGTTGTGTTTTACCAGAAGAACAGAAGTCAGTAGCCAAAAATCCAGAACTTTCTCACTAAACTGGATAATTTGTATAAATCTCAATTATGAGGCCAGAATAAGTTTCATGTTCAAAATTTAAATAATTCTCAGGTTCAATTGGTTAATATTACTAAAACCTTTCAAAAATAAAAACAAACTA
This sequence comes from Tolypeutes matacus, assembly GCA_026826555.1. Classification (NCBI taxonomy): domain Eukaryota; kingdom Metazoa; phylum Chordata; class Mammalia; order Cingulata; family Chlamyphoridae; genus Tolypeutes; species Tolypeutes matacus. The sequence continues at coordinate 18,859,356 of JAKSZT010053881.1, forward strand.
TATCTAAAACTAAACTATATTTTATTATTATATTTTTGTGTTTTATTTCATCCTAAAACAATAGTTCAAAAACACCTGGAGGGCTTATTAAGACATAGATTTCTGGGCCTGAGAATCTGCAAGTTCCCCAGTGATGCTAGGACCACTGGTCAAGATAATACACCTTGAAAGCCGTGGCTCTAAAACATTGCTAAACTTTGGAGAAGAACTGCACAAAAATGTGACTGATTATGCCCTTGGAAATGTTCTATATGGATTCTAAAATGCAGCCCGTTCCATCAGTTAGGCCTGATCAAGGAATGCCAAATCATGCCATAAGCCTCTTATAAGATGTTACAAAAAATATATTTCCCCAGATTCCTCAGAAAACTTTTCATACAATTTATAAATTCAAACATTCTAGGTGGATAACACCTTTGGAGAAAGTTCCTTTAATGAGACAGTAACTAAGCTGGTTAAAATGGGGGTTATTTCAGAGGTTCCAAATTCAGATGCTCTCAGGGGCCAGTAGGCAAACTAGAGAAGCATGCCCTATCCAAAGTTCCAAACTGCTGCTCCCATGCAGGAATCTGGGTCCAGAACTGTCAGGTAGTGCAATATTAAAAGAAGCCAGAAATCCAGAATTTTATGAAAATTTCCATAACTGCAGCTGTTGACTATAAATGCAAAATTTTAAAACAGCACTCACGTCCAATAAAACACATCTGTGAACTGAATGCACCAGATGTGCATCTGGACTGAATGTGCCAGGATACTGTGGCTGAATTAAGTTCAGTTTATTCCATCAATATATGTTAAGCAGTTCTTGTGTGCCAAGCACTGTGCTGAGCAATGTGCAGACAAGAGGAAGGGAACCAGCCTCAGTAGTGTTCACAGTCTATGAATATCAGATGCTAAGCAAGGTCAAAGCATTGGCCAAGATTTAGTACATAAAGAAGACAATTACTGCATTGGATGTACTCTCAATACAGCAAGGACCAATAGAATGATCTTAATTACAGGTACAATAATTGTTTCACTTCACAAGGTGAAAATAGTAGATATGAGATGGGGATTTATTATTGAAGACATATTACAATTAACATAATGAAACCTATAGAAATCTCCAGACCTGAATTGTTTACCTAAGAGTCAATGTTTTACCACCTTAAAATGGAGATAAGTGTGTAACATATCATGTAAATACTCAATGGTACTTCTGCACTAGAACAATGCAAACTAAGATGAGGGTATTGACCCTAGACAGACATTTTCTATCTCCAAAAGGAAAGCTATGTGAAAGATTGCATTCTAGTAGGGTCATTCCTTGTGGAAAACAAGCCACAGCAGCTCAGAGAGAGGTGAAAATGATGACATGCTACACAAATAACAAATAGCCTAGGTTATCCTTGGATTGTGGTGACATAGTTAGTTCATGCACTTGTTCAATTTAAGTCAGAAGACCACAAACTACTTAACCACTCATGAACAAAAGGAGATGCAATTAAGCTGAAATTAAGAGGAAAAAATTAATGGCCAATTTAAAGGAACAGAGCTTTTAAGCAGCCTTTTGGTAAAGTTTGTCGTGCTTAAAAGTAAAATCTTCGAGTCATTTGTTTAAAACTCTGCATTTACATAAGCCATGCATATCAGTCTGATTTAGCTAAGAAACACATTAGTGCTACCTGGAAAAGATGCTCTTTAAAAATAAAAAAGAGACCATGCACTTCCCTAAACAAGCAAGTTCTGCCATGATGGAGGTCAGATGAAGGGAATCAAAACACAGGGACACCACAGTGACCAAAGGCATCATTCTCTTACAAGTGACTAGGCTAGCCCAGTAATTGTCGCAGCAATCAGCATCTCCATAGCAATCAGTGGTCATCTCACTGCAAAAGCCATAAAATAGGAACAGGTCTTCCTGTGAGCAGTCATGACCTCTACATGTTTTACCTCCAATATTCTCAGGAAAGGAATACTCTTGAACTTTTTCTTTGGCTGTACAAAACAAAATATGGTTTACGTTTTAATTTATAGTTAAAGTAATTAAAGTGGGGTGAACAGTTTCTTTAAAAAGAAAAAGGCATTTCCGTTTTCTACATTTGATTAAAATAGAAGTTAAAAGGTCAGAGAAAAGTTGCTCATAAAGATTATTCGATCATGCTGATAATATACTTGAAGGCATTTGGGGATTCTACTTGCCTGAGAATTCCTGAGTGAACTTAAGGTATCCATGCCTTGTGTATGCTCCCATGTGAGTTAACACTACTTTAAAACCCCCATTACCTCTTTTTTTTTTTTCCTGTTTTATCAAAATAGCTTATTGTACTTTAACCTAATCATGTCCTTTGTTGTTTAAGAGAAACAAGTCTTCTCACTTTTAAAAGAACATAATTTTCAAACCTAACAACTTTTGAAATTTTGCTTTCTTAAAATCAAACCCTGAAAAGTATCTCTTAATTTCAAATTATTGCAAAAGATTTGTTCTTTCACCTTATAAAGAGTGAAGTATTAAAAATAGTTAAGTTCATTTTTTGTTGTTGTTGTTTTTTGTTTGTTTGTTTGTTTGTTTGTTTGTTTTTATTGTGGGTAAAAATCAAAATTTTCACAATACATACCAACATTTGCAAAATGATATATAAATATATATGCATATATGTGCATTTGCTTACAAAAATGTTATTTATGTATATATATAAATATATTTTAAGAGGTGCTTAGATACCCAAAATATTACACGGAACCCACTGGGATTCCCATGTTGCCCACCTCCCACACCTCCCACCACATCCCACACAAACATCTCCCACAAGTGTGGCCACCATCCTCAATAGACTTACACATTCTGGGGCCTTGCCACCAACCATAGACCACATTACCTCTTTAAACCACATGAACTATCTCTAGAATCTAGTTTGTTTTTCCCCCAATGTCCATGAACCTGAAACAGAAGCTAACTTCATGAAGAAATCTCAACATGTTTTGCAGTTATAATAAAAGGGTGGTCTAATCATGATCTCAAAAGAGTTCTTGTGTACAACCACCTGATACCACGGCAGGTGCCTGGTTACCAGTATCAGATTACTGCACTGATTCATTCAGCAACAAGGACGTTCATGGAACCCTGGCCATCTGCCAGGTACTTTCAGTGCTTTAATACAATCATTCATTCATGATACCCATCCCTTCCCTTTTACCCTGAAAGAGCTATGTGGGATATTTTGTCAATTTAAAATTACATTTCTGTGAATATTCTTCCAAAACCTTTTTGAGAGTCCTCAAGACTATTGTAACTGTCCTGTTTACTCATAAGAACAGATATTGAAAAAAAAAAAAATCACTGCCCTAGAAAATGTTCCCTTTTTTCAGTGATGTTCTTAGATATGTTTTTTTTCCCAAGCTGAGGTTTTCTTTTTCTTGAGACAAAATGAAATCAATAACTAAAACTGTATTGTCTAATTTAAGAAAAGCCAGTTATATCATATTATGTTTATAAAACATTCATATTATTAAATCAGTAATTGAAATATTTTTAACTGATTAGGTCTGAAGAAGGTATTGTTTTTTTAATGCTATTACTTTGTCTTTTATAAAACAGTCTTCTTTTTTTTTTTATTGTGCATCAAGGATATTGTGGGTTTTTTTAACAATTTATTGAAGTATATCATTCATATATGAACATACATGAACTATAAGTGCTCAGTAAACATCATGAACTTACAAAACAACATGTACAACATCATACAGGTCTCCAACACATCACCCCCCACAAACACCCCGTATTGTTGTGAAACATCTGTTAACAAATCATGAAAGAGCATTGTCAAAGTATTACTACTAGCTATAGTCCGTATCTTCCTCCCCCATACATTATTTTAAGGATTTATTTATTTACTTTTATCCATTCCCCCCCTCCCCCATTTTTGCTGTTTCTGTGTCCATTCACTGGGCAACTCTCTGTGTCCATTTCCTGCCCTCTCTTCTCATCCTTCTCCTCCTGTCTTCACTGGGATTCGATCCTCGGAACCTCCGGATGTGGGAGAAAGGTGTCTACTGCCTGTGCCATCTTAGTTCCTGGTTTTTCGGTGTATCTTGACTTGGCTCTCCCTTGTGTCACTCTCCTTGCTGTATGGCTCGTGGGGCGTGGCAGCTCACCCACGCACCGGGCCTAGTGGCTCACCTGAGCCTGGCGGCGCACCTGCACACAGGGCCTGGAAGCGCACCGGCTCACAGGACATGGCAGTGTACTCACACATGGAGCCTGTTGGCCCACACGCATTCTATTTTTTCCCTTTTTTATTTTTACCAGGAGATCCTGGGGATTGAACCCAGGTTCCTCCATAAGGGAGATGGATGCCCAACCACCCAAGCCACATCCGTCCTCCTGCTATATCTCTTAAGGTTGACCAAAGATACCCAAAGTTACAGTCTTTTCCCATACAGGATGGTCATACAATAAATCAGGCTTAGTTTATCACCAGCATTCCAAAAAACCAGACCTAGGGAGGAAAACTAGGTCTGGGGATACATGCATGTTCTAATATAGCAAATGTTTAGCCTACCCTGATTATCACAAAATCAGGAAAGCGAGAATATTTACATAGTCTTCTCTTTTAAAAAGCCCTTATAATCAAGCCTACTGTTCTTAGCATTGTCTGTGTCAAGGATCCCTTTGAGAACCAAAAGAAAGCTGTGAGTCCTTCTAGAAGAAAAATATAAATACACACAAAACTGTATGTATAATTTCAGGGAGTTACGGATCCCCTTAATAACAGTTTAATAATTCCTCCTCTAGCCTATCAACTGTTGATAAAATTTCACGTTAAATAACATACACAATTTTTGCAAATTGTTCTCACTTCAAATAAATCTTCCCTCTTACAACTGCTTCTCCCATTAAGATAACTATTGGGGGAGTGGATGTAGCTCAGTGGTTGAGCACCTGCTTCCCTTGTACAAGATCCCTGGATTCAATCCCCAGTAACTCCTTAAAAAAAGGAAAAAAAGAGATAACTATTGGCGTGATGAAAATGAGAGCCACTGAGTGTACCCTTTGAATGGATTGTACAGAGAATGGGACTGTATAACACAGTGAATTCTGTGGTGGAAGATGGACTGAGGTTAATAGAACAAATATGAGAATATTCTCTCATCAACTATAAAAATATATAATACTAATACAGGGTATTAATCAGGTGGGTTGGGGGGAAAAATACACCAAATATAAGATATAGGCTATAGTTAGTAGTATAATATTTTGATGATGCTCTTTCATAGTTTGTAACAAATGTTTCACAATGCAAGGTTTTGGTGGTGGGTTGATGTATGGGAGCCTGGTATGATGATATGCATGTTTCTTTTGTAAGTTCACAACTTTTACTATATACTTATTGTTTAAGTATGTTCATGTATGAATAATATACTTCAATAAAAATTTGTAAATGAAAAAAAAAAAAAAGATAACTATTGGCCAGAAATAGAAAAATGCAACCTATTAATGCAGCTCTCTTAGTGCTTACAATTTTTATAAAGTATACTTTAAAATAAGTAGCAGGATATTTTGTTGGTGGTGGTGGTTTGGGGTTTTGTTTTTTTCATCTAAGCAGAGCTTTGATGTATAATTTTTCATCCTAATGAACATAATAAAACTAAGGCCATTGGGAATATAATGCACACACACACAAAGCAATAAATCACAAGCTCAAATCATCAACTTGAAAAAATATTTTGATATATAAAAATAAGGAATTTGGATTTGGAATGATTCCATTGCAAAATATTATCCAGCTACATAAAGCTTTGAATAAGAGAAATTGTTTTTTAAAATTATTGGAAGGAATAAAAAATCTTCAAACCAGAAAATAAAATGTGCTAGAAGAGTTAGGAAACCACAGAGCAGAAGAATTCTAAGGAGTTATTGATTAAAATAGTATCGAATTACTCAGAGAAGAAAAGAAGTCTGAGGACCAAACAAATGCCATCGGATACAGTATAAAGATGTCACTACACCAGTTCTAGTAGATAGAGTAGGGAAGACAAAAATTAGAGAGCAAAGAATTAAGAAATCAATGTGTAGAAAAAGAAGGTAATAAACGCTCTGCAGACGGGCTACTCTGAAACCTCTGGAGGCAAAAAGATAAGAGATGAGCTGTAAGTCAAAGGGATCATGATAAGGTCAACAAAAGTTTCTGAGAGTTCAGTGACCCTGTGCTGGGCATTGGAGACACAAAGATATATGGCATGTTCCCAGCCTCTAGGAGCTCATAGTCTAGAGAGAAAGTACAAATAATTGTAACTCATCAATAATAGAGATCTACACAAGAATTATGGAAAAACAAGGGAGGTGCCTCTAACTCAGCCTGGAAGGGCAGGAAATGCTTCCTAGAAGTGGTGGTGCCTGAGCAAGGTCTTAAAGAACTAGGTGTTCTCACACCACAGGGACAGGACATTCCAGTCAGAATGGGCATCACAAGCAAACACATGGAGCAACTAGTGGGGTCCGGGGTAGTGCAAGGAAGGGAGTGGCAGGAATACTGCAATCTTCCTAGTAAATTACTGTGTGAAATCATTCACTGAGAAAATGCAAGGGTGAGGACTGGCAATGCAAGCAAGGAGAAAGATATGGAAGCAAGATGCCCAGTGCCCAAAGGCCTAACCGAAATGAGTGACCATGGGCTGCAGGCAAGAAACATAAGTAGGGAGCAGAGGGACTATGGGAATAAGGAAACTGAAGATCTAGAGATTGCATTAGGGCAGGAGAAAGATTGAGGGAAGTGTATAATAAGAAGGATATATTCAAAGAGGGAAAGCCTCGAGTCTGGGTTCCTGGAAATGAGGCAGCAGGATGGCAGTAACAGTCACTGGAATGGAAGAGGAGGAGGAGACTGGAGCCCACTGTTGGACATCATGAAGTCACTCAGAGTGAGCCTGGGAAGGTTATATACCAGAGGCCTCGTCACAAGGCACATGAATAGAACAGTCAGAGCCTTGCAATCCAACCCGACTTTACCTGCAGCCTTTGGCAAGTCACATACCTCATCTAGGCCTCCCTTTATGCACTTATAAAATCAGGAGGCTGGACTAAATGTCATTTAGATTTCTAAAATTATATTGGACAGCTTTTCCGCAAGGAAGTGATAGCTAGGAGGCCTAGGAGAGTGTTCATAACCTTCACTGAAGAATTGTCTTCATTGTATTTCTTATCAGAATTCACAAATGTACATTAACTTTTTGTTTAGGACCTTCAAGTTTACAAAGCTCTTTTACATATATTTTCTAATATAATCCTAACCACCACCCTGTGAGAGCTCAACAGACCCTATTTTATAGACAAAGAAACTATAATTCCACAAGGCTAAAGCAATTACAATTTTAGATTGGTAAAATCAATCTTTTTCCCCTAATATAAAGATTGTACTTCATAAGCTTCAATAACATAACCAATGATTTGCAAAGATTTTAATTTTGAAAATTCATACCTTCAATGAGTAATGAAGTGCCCACTATGGGCTAGGGCATATTTTTAAATTGTTCTAAAGCTAAAAATGTCATTCCAGGCATTCAACAGACCACCTAATCTCTAAAAGGAACAACAGGACTGTCTGAATTTTATTATACTTTCATAATGTTGAAAGAAAGCTTTATAAATGAAAATGAATCAAAACAAATTTTTATATATATTTAGCCATACTGTTCTGTATAGAATATGGTTGAATAAATAGTCTTTTTTCAATTCATCTACTTTTTTGCAATCAGTATAAGTAGAACACTGAGTCAGACCAAAAATTTTATTTTTCTAGTAATGATTCCTTTCTTTTTTATCATTCCCGGTAGAACTCAGGTCCCAGATTGTTAATTATAACCCCCACTTCAAACTAACTGCATACTAACAGTCTAATCAAGAAAGCAAAGAAATTCCTCACTCACCAAAAGGAAGAATTGGGCTTCAATTATTTATAAATTATCCTTTCCTTGATAATTCATCCATTAAAAGTACATTTTTAATAAAAAACATATTATTTACTTCCATAGTTAATATAAAAATCTCAGTTTTATATTCTAAATTACAGGCAGTAGCATCTTTTCTGAAAAACCACAGATCTGGTTTAAATGATATTTAGTTGAAGGAATTTACATGCTTTCAAGGCAGGCAGTACTTTATAAAATGAGCCCTAGAAAAATTGACTGAATATTAATCTCCTGGTATCATTCCATGACCATTTAGTATTTTGAGATAAAGGCAAAAATTTATAAATTCATAAATATACTACATAGTCTATAGTAAATTCTCCAGCACAGACTACCTTTTAGACTTCAGTTCAATAAAAATCAATCAAATCAAAACAATCACTGAGCAACTAATATGTACAAAGCACTGTACTATGTAACACCAGTGACATTTTACTCAACAGAAACAAACTATCTGAGCATTATAATTTAGCAGTTATCCCTAAGAGCATGCTATATAGTAATTTGCTTTCCAAGTTGAAACATTATATTTAAAGTCCTCATTTAGAAAATTGAAAGGAAAACATAAATTAAATATTGCTTTCTAAGTGAGGAAATAAGTTTACCAAAACAAGAATAGATGTTACTTTTCCTCATATATGCTTAGAGTTGAAGAGGGGAGTGGGGGGAACCCCATGCCTAAAACCATACATAAGTAGAGAAAATAAAACCAAATCCTCATGCAAAATCAAAAATATACATGAATACTGATTACATGAGCCTAATTCTGTCATAACAGGTAAAGTACATGCTCTATCACTGCTAATTCATCAGTCTCACTTGGCTTTCGATTCTACAGAGATGACATTCAAGGAATAGGAAAAAATTTCAAATCTTGCTCAAGGAGAAAAATTTTATGCCCCAGCACACCTGCCATGCAATGATGAACCCCTTCATCACCTAGTAACACTGTACAGAAGCAGAACTGAAGGTTTCAGAAAAATTATCCTAGGAGGGAATTCAATAGAGACTCATTAATGACAATCTAAAAGGATTTGTGCTTTCTTTCCTAGATCTCCATTCCAATGACTTCATGCAGCTCATGTTTCAATTCATCCTGAAAAATGAAAGACTTGAACATGTCCTTTGTGGTATAATTAGGAGGATCAATTTCAACTTCTAGGTAAACTGCTCACAGAAATTTCCAAAGATCAAGATTACCTAACTAAATGGTATGTGCACAGTGACTGCATTTGTCAGATTTCACAGTTCAAACATTTTAATACCAAAATATATAAACATCACCACAATACTCACTTTTAGTTTCTTGTTTAGTTTACAGCAGTATCTGTACACCATTGCCAAGTTCAGAGGTCCAAAATCTGCATAGAAACTGGGATTTTAAAAATACATAGTATTTAGTAGAAATGTAATTTTCAGTAACATGGAGGCTTAATTTTTAATTTCATTAAATATGTAATCAAATTGCAATTATATGGTCCATGCTTAGTGGCAAAGCCCCAGGATGTGTATATCCATTGCAGATGATGTGCCACACTAATGAAAGATGTTTATGTGGGAGGTTGTGGAAGATGTGGGAGGTGGAGAACATGGGAATCCCTATAATTTTTGTGTAATATTTATGTAATCTAAGCATCTTTTAAAATATTTTTTAATTGCAATTATATTCAGGAATGAGGGTCATTTATATGACCAATGTGATTCATAGTAATGGTTTCACCCGACTCACCCTCTCCAGTTACCATTACCAGTCTCTTAATAGGGAGCCTGTTAGACAGTGTTGAGTTTCACCTCTTTTATCTCCCTGCCTGAACACAAAGCAAAAAGATGGAAAAGCAAGCACTTGAAGAACTAACATGAGTATAACATATCCATGTGCCAACACTTCCTGCTTTTATTTATCCATCACCTACTTAATCATAACGTTCGTGCGCTCTGGGTTCCAACTCCAACTATTCCATTCTAATGCTCTCAATTCCAAAGTATCTTAAGTCCAGTGGTCTTTGTTCAGTTCTCATTCTCCTTGCATTTTCTGTATGACACACTGGCTCCTCTCCCTGTCCCCACTCCCTTACATCTCAAGGATACAGTCATCAGTCAATCCACAGATCTTCTCTTTCTCATCCACTGCCATGAATTTAATCAATAACCCTACAGAGAAGAGACATCTCCTGTACTTGCAATCCCAGCATCAATCTTTTCCATCTTCAGCTGCCTACTGAATATCACATCTACATGTTCTTCCATCACACAGAACTGAAAAATGTCTAAAACTCAAGACACCTTTCCTTCAAATCAGTCCTCCAGACTAGTTTCTCCCAGTCACTCTGGCATGAAACCATAACTTCTCCTTTAAATCACAAGAAATATTTGTAAATTTTAATTCTCCTGTATCAAATACATTACCATGTTAATTCATCTCTTCCTTTTCTGTTCCCACTTTAGCAACAGAAGTCCAGATCACCTTCATCAATCAACTGTACTGTTTAAATTTGCTCTCTCTCCTTTCCAATTATCCTATATCCCACATATTCCCCCACTATTTAAAAATGTTTAATGGCTCCTTACAACCTTCAGAATAATTCCTTTGCCCAGCAATCAAAGCCCTTCACATCATGTCCCTAGCTGCCAGGCTGACCTTATTTCCTAATATGTCTCCATTTGGAATCTTCATTCCAACAAACATGTCCATTCCTTATTCCCAAATATTCCATGTCTCTTCTGAATCCAAGCCTTCACTTATGTTGATCTACTCACCTGGAACCCTCCTCTTTTCTTTCTGCTATACTCTTAACTTCCTCAAAATCCAGTCAAATTCTAACTTGTGAATTATCTTTTTAAATGTAGGTCCTACCTGCCCAAATACTGTGCAAGCCACTAAGAGTCTGGTATCTTGTACTTTATATACTTAGAATGTCCAGATCATAACACAAAACTTCAAGAAATGGGTCTTCACTATGAATAGTTTTCTCATTAATGTTCTAAGTTCAATTTTACACAAGAAAGCAAATTTATTAAATAACAATTTCAAAAATTCATGCCCAAAAGACTCTTACCTTGGGAATCACTTGCTTTTAATTTTTCTCTGTCACCCAAATTACACTATTTATTACAAATATGCCATTACACTACATCAAATCTGTCAATAGCCACTAGCCTTAGATGAGTAAAGAATAACTGCCCAATCAAGATGTAGGAGTGATCTTAAAGACCTTGTGGTAGGTAGTCGTTTCTTGAACCTTATACCCAAAGCACAAGCAACAAAAGAAAAAATAGATAAATGGGATCTCCTCAAACTGAAACACTTTTGCACCTCACAGGACTTTGTCAAAAGAGTGAAAAAGGGGAAGCAGATGTAGCTCAACGATTTGGACACTGCCTACCACATGGGAGGTCTCAGATTTGGTCCCAGTGCCTCCTAAAAGACGACGAGCAGATGCCATCTCCCAACCCAACAGTGCTAGATGCTGCCCCCACTGCAATGAGCAGCCAGCAGACCCCGCAGTCCACGGGAAGGTGATGTGGCTCAGCCCACTGGGCACTCACTTCCCATGTGGGAGGTCCCAGGTTCGGTTCCCAGTGCCTTCTGGAGAAGGAGAGCAAACAAACAATGAGCAGACAGATGAGGGAACCATCAGGGGAAATAAAGTGAATTTAAAAATAAATAAATCTTTTTTTCAAAAAGGGTGAAAAGGCAGCCTACTCAATGGGAGAAAATATTTGGAAATCACAGGTCCAATAAGGGTTTAATATCCATGATACATAAAGAGATGTTACAACTCAACAATAAAAAGATAAACGACCTGATTAAAAAATGGGCAAAAGACTTGAATTTGTCCAAAGAAGACATTTGTCCAAAGAAGACATACAAATGGCAAAAAAAAAAAAAAAACACATGAAAAAATGTTCAACATCACTAATGATTAGGAAAATGCAAATCAAAACTACAATGAGCTATCATTTCATACCTATCAGAATGACCACCATTAAAAAGACAGAGAACTACAAGTGTTGGAGAGGATGTGGAGAGATAGGAACACTTATTCACTGTTGGTGGGAATGTAGAATGGTACAGCCACTGTGGAGGACTGTTTGGCAGTTCTTAAGGAAGTTGAATATAGATTTGCCACATGACCCAGCAATATCACTACTGGGTATACACCCAGAAAAACTGAGAGCAGTGACATGAACAGACATATGCACACCCGATGTTCATAGCAGCGTTATTCACAATTGCCAAAAGTTGGAAACAACCCAGATGTCCATCAGCCAATGAATGGATAAACTGTGGTGTATTCATACGATGGAATATTATGCAGCTGTAAGAAGAAATGAAGTCATAAAGCATATGATAACATGGATGAACCTGGAGGACATTATGTTGAGTGAAGTAAGCCAGACACAAAAGGACAAATACTGTATGATTGTGCTTCTATGAACTAAATATATTGTGTAACATATTGTATGATTCCATTTATATAAAATGTAAATATACATCAATTTATAAAGGCAAAATTAGATTAGTGGTTATACAGGGCTGTGGAAAGCATGCTAAGGGGTGTGGAGTTTTTTTTTTTTTTTTTTTTTTTAAGAATAATAAAATGGTTCTAAAATTTTTTGTGGTAATGAATACACAACATTGTGATTATGCTAAAAGCCATTGATTATACACTTTGGATAGATCATAAGGTATGTGAATATATCTCAAGAAAAATGCTCAATAAATAAATAATTGTACAAGAATAGCCAGAAATAACAGCTATGCACAGCAGGGGAAATAGAGAGATTGAGATGTGAAGAATTTTCTTATTTGATTGTCTGTTTTTCATTTATTATTATTATTGAAATAATGAAAATACTCTAATAATGACTGAAGTAATGAATGCAAAACTGTGTGATTATACCAAATACCATTTATTGTACACTTCGGATGAACTGTATGCTTTATTAATATGTATCGATAAAATTGATGTGCTTAAAAAAAAAGATGTATGAGTGAAATGCTTCAGAGCTCCCTGTCCCCCCACAGAAGCTTTGAAAAACCAGTAAAATCTGATAGAAACATCTTTTTTATAGCTCCAGAAAACTGTTAGAGGACTGCAGCAATGGGGTAAGTACCCAATCAAGAAAAGGCTACCTAAAGCAATAGGAACTCGTGGCTGATCCCTCTCCTTCCCCTCACCAGCTCTGTACAGAGCCAGCCTGTGCTTCCAGTGCAGATGGTCCGGGTTCTGGAGGGAGCAGAGTAACCCTTGTGGCACATATTGGGAGCATGTATGCCTGGCCTGATCTCTCTGGTGGTGGCCTGAGGACTCGCTGTCCCAGAACTTGCCCCACATGTAGAAGGCAGCTCACAGAGCTCTTCTTCAGAATGCTATAGCAGAACAGTTAAGTGGCTGCCTGGGGCAAGGGGCTGCTGGATGCAAGACGTACAGTGAAGTGACCAGGACCATTATGAAACTATTTCCTAGGGAAGAGAGGATATTCATAAACAGGAAATTTCCAGGGACACATGGGCATGCCCAAGTCAAGGCATGTACAAAAAGGATCAGGACAGCCCCTATACTTTGGCCTCAAGCTATTCTCTAAACTCATTGTACAGATAAATTCTGAAGGAAAGCACTCACAGAGGTCAATCAGCAAAGACTGGGAAAGGTGTTTTATTTTTTTTTCCTTTTTTTTTTTTTTTTTAGTTTCTGACGTTCAAGGAAGTCTCTGTCATAACACTAGCTGGATACAAGCTTAAGGAATAGATGCCTCAGAGTCTAAATTTCAGTGATAACACTTTAAAATATCAAATATCCAAGTTTCAACAGAAGATCATATCATATACAAAGAAACAGAAGTGATGGTCCAGGCAAAGGAAAAAATTAAAGCTTTTAGAAACTATCCATGAGGATAACTAGGACATACAATACAAAGACTTTTTTAAAATGATCCTAATATGCTCAAAGAGCTAAAGGAAAATATGGACAAAGAACTAAAGGAAATCAGGAAAATGATTAAGAGATTATCAATAGAGTATTGGAAATTATGAAAAGGAACCAAACAGAGCTAAAGACCATAGTAATAGAAATTAAAAATTCCCTAGAGGGGTTCAATAGCAGATTGGAGCAAGTAGAAGAAAAAAGCAGTGAACTTGAAGATAAGACAATTGAAACCACCCCTGAAAAGTGGAAGAAAAAAAAAGAATGAAGAAAAGTGAACAAAGCCTGAGGAACCTGTGAGATGCCATCAAGCATACCAACATACACATCTTGGGAGGTTCCCAAAGGAGAAGAGAGAAAGAGGTGGAGAGAATAGTCAAAGAAGTCATGGCTAAAAACTTAAAACTTTAACAACAGACATGAATATAATGAATATACACATCCAATACAATCAATGAACTATAAACCCAAAGAGACCAACACCAAGCATATTATAATCAAACTGTTGAATGCCAGATACAGAGAGAATTCTAAAAGCCGTAAGAGAGAAGCAACATGTCACATGTCCCAATAAGATTAATGCTGATTTCTCATCAGAAACCACAGAGGCAAGAAGGCAGTGGAATGACATATTTGAAGTGCTGAAAGCAAAAAAACTGGAGAGATTAAAACAATCTGAAATAAACAAAAGCTGAGGGAGTTTATCATCACTAGACCAGCCCTATAAGAGATGTTAAAGAGACTTCTGCAGGTTGAAAAGAAAGGACAATAGACAACAGATTGAAGCTGCATGAAGAAATAAAGATTGCTATTAAGGGTAATGACAGGGGTAAATATAAATGCCTGTGCTATTATATTTTGGTATGTAATTCTACTTTTTACTTCCTATAAGATCAAAAAGGCAAATGCATAAAATGTAATGATAGATCAGTAGTTTTGGACTCGTGATATATAAACATTTAATTTGTGACTAGAACATAAAGATGGGGGAACAGGAGGGTAAAAGAACATAGTTTGTACATTGAAGTTGTGAACTGAAATTCGTAACTACTGAAGTGGAGTGGGTATCAAAGAAACCAAGATTATTACAGATTTAAGATGCTAAATTTAAGCTCCATGGTAAAACCTAAGAAAATATTAGCAAATACACAAGCTCACAGAGACAGAAATTAGAGTACAGGTTGCCAAAGGCGAGGGACAGGGGAAATGGGGAGTAAATGCAAAACGGTGTAGGATTTCTGTTTGAGAAGATGGGAACGTTTTGGTGAGGGTACTGCAACATAATTAACCTCACTGAATGGTACGTACTTGGGAGTGGTTGAGATAGGAAAGTTTATGTTGTATGTATGTTTCTACAATGAAAAAAATGCAGAAAATGGACAAAGATGGTGCATTAAAGGCAATACATGATCTAGGATGGGATCTAGCAAAGGGGACAGAAAGCTCAAAAGGACATTATTGGGACATATGAAAGAACTGGAATACAGACTGTAAGCTTTATACCAATGTTAAATTTCTTGAGCTTGATAACTGCACTTGAGGTCAATACATGGATGAATATACTTGTTCTTAGGAAATGCACATGACATTATTAAGTGTTCAAGGAGCATGATGTATACAACATAAACTCAAGTGTTCAGAAAATAGATCAATAGATGGATGGATGGATGGATGGATGGATGGATGGATGGATGGATGGATGGACGGACGGACAGAATAGTACAGCAAATGTAGTGAACTGTTAAAAGTGGTGGCTCTGGTTATCTGAGGTATAGGGATATGTTGGAGTTCTCTGTATGTGGTTTGTATTATTTTTGTAATTGTCCTGTAAATTTAAAATTAAGTATTTCAAAATTAAAAAGTTAAAATTAAAAAAAAATATCAAACTTGTATATTTTATCTATGTTAGGCAAATTGGTAATATTTTGGAACTCATATTCCCAGCAGCACCAAAATTAGCTGTTCCTGTAAACAGACTTCATGAGAGAAAGAACACAGAGTCACCAAAAAAGTAAACTTGGAATGATTTAAATAGAAGGTTTTGACTTATTTCTAAAGTTCCCAGTATGGTGCTGTGCTGTAAATATAAACAAAATATCCATGAATCCAAACAAAAATGAACTATGCGTATAACCTACTTCCAAAAGCAGAACTAGTGGTCAACAAGAACCACTGAAAAGAACCAAAATGAAAAAAGCAGTATACAAATAAGAACTTTAAGGTAATCTCAAATGTTTAGTTATGGGTATTTCAGCTTTTTCAACTCACATTGAACAAAGTTAAGGAAAGTCAAAAGAATTTAAGCCATCTAACTGCAGTTTCATACCAATCATTGCAGGCCAACTTCAACTTCAAACTCAAAGCAATACAGTTTCTAACAACAAGCCATGCCATGTGCTTTTGGAAGCAATATGACTAATAAACCCATCTGTTTCACTAAAGATCAGGAAAAGCAGTTGGTATACTCCAGTAACATAGGAAAATACGTCCCATCTAAAGGGCTTATGTTGCCTAGGGTTAGCCTCCCCTAAAAAAAAAAAAAAAAAAAAGTCACAAGGCATGAACTCAGCTGAAAGCTTTGCCTCAAGGCTTGACTTCAATAAAACAAGGCTACAGATAAGTCATGGACATCTACACAGCATCCAAGCTGTGACAAATACTGATCAGATTAAAACAGTGTCCCCAACTTAGTCTACTATTAAACCATACTAATATATGCACCTAAAACAGCTAGTCATGTTCAGACATATTCAAACACTCCTAAGGAAAGTTTCTATGGTTGAAAAGTAATATGCAGGCTTAGGTCAGTTTTTTAACTTAAGATCTGTGACATAGCATTTGATTCATGATTGCCTCTACTTGGCGAACTTTTCAGTAACAGAATTTTAATTCATTCATTCAATATCTGTTTGTGTATTCAGTGTATATCCACTAAGTCCAAGGTACTCTACCACTATCAGAGCTAGGAAGCAAAAGTAAATCAAAAACAGGGAGCAGATGTGGCTCAAGCAGTTGAGCGCCTGCTTCCCACATGGGAGGTCCCAGGTTCAGTTTCCAGTGCCTCCTGAAAAAAAAAAAAAAAAACAAGCAAACAAATGAAAAAACCAACTCAGGGGAGCCAATGTGGCTAAGTGGTTGAGTGCCATCTTCCTACATACGAGGTCCCATGTTCAATCCCCAGCCCTGGTACACTAAACAAAAACAAAAATGTAAATCAAATACAGACCTGTCCTTAAAGTAATCTGTACTATCCAACAATGTAGGTACTAGCTACATATGGCTATTTAGATTTCAATGCAAATTAAAGTTAAATTAAAAATTCAGTTCCCCCATCGTACTATTTAAGTGTTCAAAAGCCACATGTGGCTAAGGGCTACTGAATTGGATGATGCAAATATGAAACATTTCATCATCTCAGAAAATGTTCTGGACTAACAGACAATTGCTGATCAAGATGAAAAGATAAAATAGGAAAAAAAAATGGGTATAAAATGCTAGAGAAATTGCCTACTACCATAAGTAAGGTATAGATAAAATGTTTGGAGACAATTAATGCTCTTCACCATCAGAGGCTATGGGTTCAATAGTGTCTTCCTAAAATTTAAGTCCACCCATAACTTCAGAATGTGACCTTATTTGGAAACAAGGTCTTTGCAGATCTAATTAGGGTAAGGATCAAGATGAGATCACACTAGATTAGGATGGGCCCTAAATCCAATGAGAATGTCCTTATAAGAGAATAAGAGACAAAAAGGACATACAGAAACACAGAGAAAAAGGCCATGTGAAGGTGGAGGCAGATTGGAGTGATGCAGCTACAAGTTAAAGAACACTAAGCATGGCCAGGAACCACCAGAAGCTAAGAAAGAGGCATAGAACAGAGCTCTCTCAGAGCCTCCAGAAGAAACCAATCCTGCCAAAACCCTGATTTCACACTTATGGTCTCCAGAACAGGGAGAGAATAAATTTCTGTTGTTTTAAGCCACCAAGTTTGTGGTAATTTGTTATGGCAGCCCTAGGAAACTAATTACAGGGGCCCACTAATTTCCCAACAGTGATATGAGGCTTAGTAATTCTTATCACCATTTGTCTAAGGGGCTCATATTTCCAAAATGCCAGTATGGGACCTAGATCAGGAGAGGATGGAAAAATAGGAGAGGATCTAGTCCCCACTCTCCTCCACTGTCTCTCAATGAGACAGGCTGCTTAAAGAACTTCAGACTGCTGCAGTGAAGAACATGTGCCTCTTTGCTGGCCAAGCTTTCCAGGTTAAGGGTGTAAGAAAGACAACCAATCTTTACCCAGAAGGCTTCCTATCCTGCAACATCGCAGAGCTCAAGGGGCCAGCTTTCATAGCCCACCAAAGGATGGCTTCAAGTCACACACTAAGAAATTCAAAAACTTCACAGAGCCAAGAGCAATTTGAAATAGGTCTTCAAAAGTCAGAATTGTCACAGGCAAATATAAAGCCAAAGAATTCTATCCTAAGGTCATTTTATATAATCTCTCCTTAAAATATTTACATTTCTAATAATATATATAATATAATTAATATAAGTTATTTTCTTACTAGCTAAATATATTTCTGAAAATATCACAGATCATTGAAAAAAATGGTCATATTTGCTCACACCATCCTGAGCTATCACTAATTTTGGTATAACAAAATGTCATGAATAAAGAAGATATTTTCCAATAACATACTTCTTTGCAAAAATCTCCCTCACCAGAGGTAAGAAAAAATGGAAACACATTTATAATTCCAGATCATCAGCTGGAAAGAAATATTGAAATACAAAAATATTATTAATTTATCAACTGAAATAAATACAAAGTATGAAATATATGTTTGGACAACTTGGAACAAAGGCAAAAGTATGGACTAGTTGGGCTCAGGGCAGAAAAGAAGAAATGAAAGGTACCAGCTTGGGCACAGTGAAGAAGAAGAAGAAAAATGACAGAGATAAGCCCCTTAGTGACTCTATAAAGGAACCTGAATACTGAGTGGGTTCCTAAATCTGAAGTCAGTGATACTGGACAATGTCATCTCTATCCTAGCAATTCCATAAAGAGGCCTCCAAGCCAGCCACAGTCAAGCCAGGGCCCCACATTCCCAGAGGTTGTGGGGAGTGGGGCTTGATCTCATCTCAGCAGAGTAAAACATGGGTATATTATTTCAGGGACCCCTCAGCTTCCCCTCCCCAAAAATAAATGAACCAGGGGAGTGGGCATAGCTCAGTGGTTGAGCACCTGCTTCCCATGTATGAGGTGCCAGGTTCAATCCCCAGTACCTTCTAAAAAAATAAAAAATAAAATAAATAAACCAACCAACAAATGAAGGAATGTCCCCACTGTTTGTAAAATTCCTCTATAGCAGGATTGGGAAATTATCAGTCAATAACTAAACTGAAACATGTGCATAATTAAGTCAAAGCAGTTGAGCTATCTTTTATTCAATAAGGTATAAGTGGTTAATATCAAATTTTATCCTATTTTGACAGGAATTCATACACTTTAATGGGAATACTTTATAATACTTGCATTCCAAGTATTACTCATTCATTCAGCAAAATTTTGAACACCTAGTACAAACAAAGTTCTACGCTTAGCATATTAATCAGAGTGCTTGCAACACACACACATAAAAAACAAAACTACTTTTTAAAGAGGGTGAAAAAATTCTACAAGATCCTCCTAAGGCACTCTATCTTTACACCAACACTACTGATATTTTTGTCTATTCAATTCATTCACTCACTTAAATATTTACTGAGTGCCTGCTGAGCACCATTTCCTGCCAACAGAAGCTCACTACCTAATGGAAAAACAAGCAAACATATTATCACAATGTGACAAATGCTAAACAGCATTTATACATGTTTTTATATATCTATGTATAAATGTATACATGTATTTTCGTGAAATTAATCAGCACATCCCTCTGGGCTACACACACCCTAATATTTTCCCTATCACTGGAAGAATATCAGAACTCCTATAATCAGAGGTTAAAATTCTGTACATGGTTGGAAATCTCTCAAATTTCAAAATTGCTCAATGGACACTAATCTAAGATCAGGGCACAATGCCAAGGTCCAAGTCTTTGCTTAAGCCCCTATAGCATAACCAACCACAGTCACATATGTCAGCCTCCTGGGGAACAGGCTGCCCTGCCTCCAGACCATGCGTATAGCAGCCTGACGTAGAACGAAAGAACGTTGGGGGGGGGGGCGGATGTGGCTCAAATGGTTGGGCCTCCGTCTGCCATATGGAGGGACCTGGGTTCGGTCCCCGGGACCTCCCGGTAAAAAAATTAAAAAAAAAAAAAAAAAAAAAAGAAAGAACGTTGGAAGGCCAGGGGTTCTAGTTCCAACGCAGTCACCCATATGCTCCTGGGCTGGTGTCTAAGCCTTTCAGGGACTCCAAATCCTGAAGCTGCTAAATTATATGGTTTCCAAAGTTCTTTCCAGCACTCACATTTTGTCTATGACACTGGACAAATCTATTCAACAGTTCAAATGTTTCTCAGGGGCTGCTTGCCCTTGGGTCTGGGTACAGAAGATGTTTTCATCAAAGTGTTTCCTCTAGAAGGGGAAAGAATCTCAGAACTTTCTCCCTGAAATTCACTATGCTTTCTAGAGGTAAGAACAAACCCATATACTATAAAGCAGCTTTGTATATTATGATCTCTGATGTAACTATTATTTACTTAACTGCAGAAAGGTGAGATCAGTAAAGGAAGGAGAGAACCCCCAATATCAACTGTCACTCCTGTCCTTTGGTGCATTATCAATGTTTTTAAGAAAGCGCAGGTACACAACACCTGGAGTGAGGAATCCTTCTCCACTTAGTACCTTCTTAACCTGGGGCAAGTAGCACAGCCTCTTAGGGCTACAGCTGCTGCTTCTATGTCACCAATTGCCTTAAAGCCAAACATCAAGGAACCTCCTTCCATCATCATGGTCTATTTTTCTGTGATTTCCTTCTTCGAAAATGATAGCAAGCAAGTGAATTAATGAAAACTCCCTTCTAGATTCAGATTAATGAAAACAAAAGGAGGTTTCCTCAGGAACACACTGGTAAGATTAAAATTCACTCCCACAGAAACATTTTCAAGCAGTGTAAATTAACCCCATTATTCACTGGCAAGCCCTGAAGGTAAGGGGGCTAGGCAAATAGCCCACACCACGTGGCTGTGGCTCTGGCAGAAAACGGAAAGACGACTGATCCCAGGGATATGCAAGACTAACCCTCACGTTTCACAAAGCAACTGAGACCCTGAACAGGAATATAATTACTCTAAAACCTGCAGCAATGATCACTCTCTAAGCTCTTGGAATTAAAACCACAACCTTCAATGTTGCCTGCAAGGTCCTGGGTAGGTCTCTCTTGTCTGCCTCATTTTGCACCCCACCCTCATTTTATTTCTGGTAATCTCTGGCCTTGGGATTTCTTTTAGTTTCTGCTGCAGGCCTTTAGCACTTGCACCCTACCTTTGCCTGGTTAGCATTTACTCATCCATTAGGTCTATGTCCTTTCCTAAATACTCTATGTCTGAATATTTGATCAGTATCCTCCCCCCTACTCCTGTTAGACTAGACGCTCCCTGAGAACAGGGGCTGGGTTAAAGTTTGCTCACTTCTAGGACCCTATCACCTGGCACAGGGATGGTTGAGTAAATGAATAACCGGTAGAGACCTGAAAAAATACTTCTTCCTTTCTAATTCTTCTAAGCTATATCAGATATCACGGGGGTTTTTTTAGCTGTGGGTATAAAATAAGACTAAATCAGGGGTTCTTAACCTTTTTTGTTCCACAGACACCTTTGCCAGTCAGGTGAAATGAATTCTACTCTAATTTATTTATTATATACATTCATAAGTGAAGAAAATGCTAGATTTCAGTTAGAGGTCAGAGAAAATAAAGATAATAAGTTGATTTTTTTCGATTCAAGCTCACAGACCCCCTGAAATCTTTCCATGGACCTCCAAGAGGTCTGTGGACCCCTGGTTAAGAAGCCCTGGACTAAATAAACAAAACTGACCCAAAAAATGAGCTGAGAAGGAAGGGACTAGCAAGATCATCCACACCACTCCATGCAAGAAAAGGTTAGGTGCCTACCCACAGTCGGCCTCAACAGTCTGCATCTTTATTACTGGTACGTGCAAATGTGGCCTGCTCAGAAGCAACACTTGAAACCTAAAAAGACTTGGACTTCAACAACACATCATCCAATTCCTTTTTCCTTAGGAGCCCTTCAATTCTGAGTATTGCCAAGTTACAATCATCTTAGGTCTTTGAGACATAGGAACAAAGCTCAACACAACACTAAAGAAAGGTCTAACAGAACAGGGCAGGCACTCTTTTATAAGCCTACCACTCACAGCTGCCTGAAAGAAGAGTTTTTAAGCCTTTTTCTTTATCTCACACTTTTTTTTTTTTAATGTGCTTACCATTTCAGATTAATTCAGCTGCTAAGAGTCAATAATTTGACTACCAGGACTAATGCAAATGCAATATTAATTCAACATTCCCTTAAGGAAGAGAAATGTGTAGAATAAGAAATCAGTTCTAGAAGGATGGCCAGTTCAGAAATCTCATCACGTGGAACTTAAATGAGAGTCACAAATAAGCCAAAGGGCAAAGTCATTTTGTTTCTTCTAAAGGCTGCCAAAAAACCCATGCCCTTTTAGCTATGTTTATAGGAGGGTCGCAGTCTCACTCAGAATCTATGTAGTCTTATTTTGTACCCAATGCTAATAAAATATTAGATCTGGTTTCCCTGCCTATAGACAAGATCATAAGGAGTGATCTCGATGTACCAGTGGCTGGTACATTTATAGCAATGTCAAAAGCTAACCCCACAGCAAGCAGCACCTAGAAAACACTCGACTCATGGTAGTAAGTCATAGTAAAAACTGCCTGAATAAATTAAAACCACTAAAAGACACAAGATGTTAGCAAACAGGGCCATCTGGCACACAAGCAAAGAGCCCTTTATTCCTTAGGAGCCCCTAAAGCTATCCCTGAATTACAGTAAAACGGTACAATCAAAGTGCTCATAATGATAGAGTCTGAGTATTACACATAAAAAGTCATGATCAGCAAATCCTTGAAGAAGGCAAGAGTGTAGGATCATTTTAGAAAGGTTTCCTTAAATTATTTAAATTGTAAGACTATTTTGGTATTTCAAGATGTATTATCCAATTCTCTCTAGAAGCTGCCTCACTAAAATGCCACATTCCCAGATTTTCTTAAAAACTAGATAAATCACTACTAGAATATAGCCATCAAAGAGATTAAATTTCAAATAAACTATTTTTTATAGTTCTCAAAAGAAAACCAAATTTTAAAACAAGTTAACAAGTCCGAACTGGCAAATTCTTCAATTCATCAATAGGATGTGAACATGTTTTCAGACCAAAATATTAAATTAGTTATGAAAAGTGCTTGGCTGAAGCCTTTTATTCAAACTACAGTACCTGGCACAAACTTTTTTCCCCTCTCGTTTTTTTTGTTGTTGTTGACACAAACTATTTTTTACAAGGGAATTCACTGTAACCACAAATAGTTGTGACTACTTACCAGATGTTTCCGAGTTGTCAAGGACTCAGAATATTATGTACTTTCAATAAATAGAGAAATATTTTTGATGGTTCTCATTCAACTTATAATTCTTTGGGCCAGAAGTGTTTAGATGATTTACAAAACTAGCATTTCATTGAAGAAAATTTAGTTCAAAAAAACTAAAGCTTTAAAAGAAAACTAAACAATGAATTGCACACTTAAGTGTAGAAAGCCCAACTCAAATCACAAAGCCAGAAAGGAACTTGAGATTGCCTGTCCCAACCACCTCCCCAGATTTTAAAACAAGTAAATATTTAACTATCCAGGAAGGGCATTGTTTATTTTCTGCTTAAAGCTCACCAAAGACAGAGATTTCATTATAATAATACCTCTTTTTTCTTCTGCTTCCCACCCCTAAAACAAAAACAAAACAAAAAAGGGCAGCCCCTCCTTCTGACTTACATACTTCGCCTATTAAAGATATTACTTTCTCCTAGTCACCTAAGCCAGAAACCTTGCACCCACCTTCAATTCCTCCTTCCCAACCTGGTCTGGTCAGTCCCAAATCCCATCAATCCATCCTTTCTAGCCTCTTCCCCATTTGGCCCTTCCTTTCTGTTCCCACTGAGACAACCCTAATCCAAGTTTTTATTACCTCCCTTCTAGATTCCTGACATGGCCCAACATTCGACCTCCCAGCCATCACAGTACTCTTCCTAAAGCAGAGCCTTGATCAGCCTCACTCCACTGTTTGTAAACATGCAGTGCTGGTTGAGGTCCAAGAGCCACAATCCAGTCCCCAAATACATGTCCAGCCTTATTTGTGCCCACTCCCTTATTCAAATCTTGTCCCTCACCTAACAGAATCTTGCTGTTCCCAAATACCTCTTGTGCCTTTTCTCATGCCTCTGCCTAAAATCTCTTCTTTCCTTTCCTCCCTTCTTTTTCATTCACACATTCATTCATTCATTCATTCAACTAAAATTTCTTGAGCACTAACTCTAAGCCAGGAACTGTGCTAAGGAGTAGGGATACAATGTTGATCAAAAACAGGTAGGACTTGTCCTCCCAGAAATAAAATATATACTCTGCTCGTCAAACTCTTACACTCTTCAAAAGCTGGTTCAAACATCACTTCTATGAAGTCTCTATCACCCTGGGCAGTAATGATCTCTTCCTTCCTTGAGGTCTTGCATTCATTTGCATCCTTGGTCATATGTTGAACTGCGCTGTATTTGTTTTCTCTTCCTTCTTTACACGTTTTTTGTATCCTCAAAGTATTAGCACAGTGCTCTGCATCAAAATGTACCCCACCTAAATGTTAGTTTCTTCTATAGCAATTTCTACTTACAGGTTTTTTACAGGTCATGCTTTTCACTTCTGGTAAAAATGTGTCTTCTCTTTTCTTTTTTTTTTCTTTCTTTCTTTCTCTCTTTCTTTCTTTCTTTTTTTAAGGCTCAAATGTATTGAGCTGTGGCTAGAGTAAAAGTCATTTACTTTTGGCTTTGGAATGTGTTTATGAACTTACAAATGAGAACATCTGATGTCTTAGGAATTTACTTCAAGCAAAACACTGAAGCTGCCCTGTGATGACCTGGCTCAGAAAGAACTTAGATCAGGGGTTCTTAACCCTTTTTGTTCCACAGACCCCTTTGCCAGTCAGGTGAAAACCATAGACCCCTTACCAAGTCCATGCTGTACTGTGTGTTATTTAATAAATATATCATACCTGTACCAACATGTCCCCACAAGAATAATGTGTTTTTGAATTTCAATTCAAGCTCATGGACCCCTTGCTAAGAACCCGACTTAGATGGCACAGTTTCCCATTTGGCTCCCCTGCAGCCCACATGGTTACTCTTTAGGTAGCACCTCAGTTAAATTTTGGGTTTTCACTCAAGCAAACTGAAATAATTGAGTAAGAGTTTATTGTTATTAAGATTAGAGACCAACAACACCCTTAGAATGCCTAAAAGTTGGGCAAAAGAGCAAGTAGTTAAATAAACCAATATCTAAAAAGTAAAAATTGGCTCTAGAGGGCAATGGAATTAGGAATTAACTGGAGGATGTATATTGATACATCTATATACTCATAATGTATATTATATAGTAATGTTGGTTATATGCATAGGTATACAAATACTAAGCACACATCTGAAGTACATGTGTTCAAAACAAAGGATGAGAAAAAGTGGCCCTGAGCAATATTGGGTTATTTTTGCAAAGTTGGAATAGAGGAAAGGAAAAAGGAAGAAGAGAGTATAAACCCATCATCCTTTAAAAGCTGAATAGTTTTCTGCTTTTAGGAAAATGATTTTTGCAAAATCATTACATCTTAAGTTATACTAATTAAGCAGTGAGACCATCACCAGCCCGCAAAAGCAGTTTTCATAGGCTTACAAAAACAGAGGTTCTTTTGTTTTCCCTTGTCCTACCAATATATAATTACAATTAACTTGATTTACTACTTCTTTTTCTTTTTGGCAGTTCACAGTAAGAAGAGAAAATCAAAATCATATTCACAAAAAAAGTAAAATTGTGAAAAAAAATTCTAATTACCACCATATATTCTCAGACAGGGCCTGGACATAAACTTTGTACCTATTTCACCAGTGGCACATTTCTTACCAACACCAACATCCACTAAATCAGAGGGAACAAGCCCACCAGGAAGGGCAAATCTGCTCTCCACCTGTTCCTATCAGCCTCAGGCTCAGGACATCTGGGAACTTGTTTAAACGCTCCCTGTGAAGAGCAAGGACTTCTGAACAGACTGCCTGGGGTTTGAATCCCAACTCTGCAATTTACTAGTGACCTCAGCTGATTACTTATACTTTCCAGGGCCCAGAAAGCAATTCCCACCAAAGCCAATTCTTCCACTCTACTTCTTTTGTGTAAGTTAATGGTGCCAGCATGCTCAAGGCAATCCTACATTAAAGACTTCTTTCACTCCTCGTTTCCTTTAGCTGCCCCCTCTTCCACCTATCCACATACCTGATCTGTTGTCAAGTCACAGGGATTCAGATCTCTTCTTTCTATCACCTTTGTCATCATTGTAATATAGGCACTTGTTTCTTCCCTTTGAACACCTCAGAATTTTTCTAAGTAGGTTCCCATCTCCTCTCTACTCCATCTTAAGTGATGCTATCATATTAATTTTTTAAGAGAGTATATATGTTCTCCATAACCAGATGGGTTAGCTTCAAATTCCAGATCAGCAACTTCTTACTTCTGTGACCACAGGCAAGTTACCAAGCCTCTCTGGGCCTGACTCTTATCTGTACCATGGGAAGATAATAGTTCCTGCCTCCCAGAATGGTTGTGAAAATCAAATGAATTAATATTTGTAGAACAGATTCTGGCAAACATTTAAATAGTTGATAAGTGTTTGTCATTATTTGCAATTCTATAGTGCAAATCCAGGCATACCATGGACTGCCCCCAAACCCTCGAAAGGGACCCATAGCTTACCAAGGAAATTTCAGATTCCTCACCCTGGTATTCATTCTGCCCCTATCTGACCTTTCAGTCTCCTCCTATTCCACATCCTCCCACGTGTGATCTGGACACACACCAGACAAACTGGAGGACTTACTGTTCCTGAACATGTGTTGAGAACCCCTTTCCTCTAAGTTATTGTCCTTGCTATTCTCTCTTCTGAGTTGCCTCCTCTCACTTCTCTACCTGATAAAACCCTGTCCATCCTTCAAACACTTTTTAACTCCTCCATGAATCCTTTTCTCAACACTTCAACCAGATAGGCTCCCACGCTCTGAATTCCCCCTGGAACAGGGGTTATGTTTCTCTTTCTGCAGTTACATTTTCTACACCTCTAATTACAGTCCTGCTATTCCCCCCTACAGATCTGGAGCTCCTTGGGAGCAACTTATGCATTCATCATTGTTTTATTCCCTACATTTCCTAGCTCTGTGTGATATGTTGGGATTACAAAATAGAAGGAGATGTGAGTAGTCAGAACCACAGCCACAACTGCTATGGAAGTGCAAGTCCAAGCTAAGAGAAGTGTATGTGCTGCCCAGGCTGGATCCTCGCCCTAATTTCAAATGACATCCAAACTCACAATACAAATTAGATGGCCTCTCCAGCAAGTCTTGTCTTACAAGACTCAAGAAATACACGGAATAAATTCAAAAGGAATGTGGTTTGTAGCCCTTTCCTAAAAGACAAACATTTAAAATCACAAAATTGCTTTCTTGATGCATCAATATAAGAATCAAAAGCCCAGTGTGCATTGCCCTAGTTGACTAAACATAATTTTCTGCTAGATCTACCACCTAGAAGTCAAGAGAAGCAACTAAAGACTTCAACGCCTTGAGCTTAAATAATGACATATGAACAACTTCCAGCATGTTAGTCACTGCAGAATTGAACATAATGACATATCCACACTCCCTACCCTCAGACTCACGAGAGGTTCCCAAACTCTAACCTCACAAAAAGAAAGTCACAAAAATGCACCTTCCCAACAATACACTGAATACTCAATAAACACTGCTTGGCAGTGACATCATGCAGATACCTGACAGGGTCAGGGAGTAGGCTGTGCATAACTCATTCTATCTAGGAGCAGAGCTGTAATCTGACACCAGGGATTTAGACCTCTTTGCCTCAGCAACTCCCAGCATTCAGGAACAGCAAAGGGCTCTTTCATTCCCACTTTCACTTTAGCCATTCAAGAAGAATCCTCCCCCCAGCACCACTAAGAGAAATGTCCTGAAAACATCAGTTTCAAAAACCCTTATGATAAAGTGATAAAGACCATTTTCCCACAAATAAAAGATATGTTCTTGAGAGTTTAGAATACTATCATTATCTGAATGCATGTGGTATCCACAAATCCATAGGCAGAACTGCTAATATCCTTTTTAAAATATCTCTAGAAAGCTTACTAAAGTGACTGTTTCATTTAACTATGTTCATTTTAACTGCATATTTAAGACAAAAAGAAAATAAAATTAAATGTTTAAATCAGAATATATTAGACTCCTCTGAAACACCAACTCTTTTAATAAAAGAAAGTCAAGTCAGCCGCCGCCTTATTCCTTATTATCTGTTGCTTTCACTGAATGGAGACTTCTCTCTGATTTTTTACTATGGCATATCCACACTCCCTACGCTCAGTAGGGATTAGCTACTTTTTCCTGAAACAGTATTAGCTATCTTTCTCCTGAAACAGTTCCCTACTCTTATCTTACACTCTCAAACCTTAATCCCGCAGAAACAATAGAGAAAGTAAGTCAGCAATCTTACGCCTCAAAGGCTTATTTGCATTTTATTTTATTTAATAAATGCCATGAAACCTGGGGCACCCAAATAAAAGAACTCAATAATTTGCCATATAAGCAAAATCTGACATAGATATGACTTGGATACAGCTCCCTACAGCTAAATTGTCCCACTTTCCAAAAATGAACTGTATAAACAAAAACATCCTGAGATACAATAAGAGGTCTTGTGTACTGTAAAGCTTAAACACCTGTAATACACACACTGCCCTGGCCCCTATGGGTCTCCATAAATACTAGCTGACTGAGTCACAGGGCAATGACAGTCTGGCGATGAGTGTGTCTGGCTGGACCTAATCTGGGAGGCGATAATGAGTCTTTAGCTGCTGTTTGTTGTATGTTATAGGAAGACCAACATAGATATAGCCTGAAAGAACTGAACTGTTGACAGGTTCAAATTATGTTAACTTTCCCTGACTCTCTCCCCAAGTATCTGAGCCTAAAAAAATTTGGTATTGGTACTTGCACCATTGGGCAAAGTGACTAAAACTACCATAAAGGTTCGTGGTGTTTCCTCACCAAAGAGCCAACAAGCTAAATGGTTGAGAGAAAAAAAAAAAAAAAAAAAAAACAAACTTACTTTTCATAGACCAGCTCCTCATCGATGGAAAAATAGTGGGTATTTACTGTGCTTTTTGGTCTATTCCTTAAAGTAGCAAAATATAACCGATCTGAAAGACAAGTTTAAAAGGTGGGAGAAAACACATGAGAAATAGGGAAGGTGGAAGTGGGGGTAGTGATAATACACGATGGACTACTGCAACGAAAATAACTGCTGCCCATAATTTAAAGACCCCAATAACACGTGAAATTCTTGTGGAATACCTGATCCTCCCAGAAGGCGACAGAGACCCAAGGGCACAACAGTTAAAGAGGCAAGAGGAGGGCTGGTTGGAGGGGCTTGGTGGGGAGCACAGTTCCCAATGTCTCTTGTTTCAAGCCAGTGGGAGTAGATAGGAGCTAGGAGTACTCCCAGAACTGGAGATGCAAGTTTGGTTCAGAAATCCCCAGACCTGAGCAGCTGCGGAGGAGGAAAAGGCGAGCCTTCTCCAGCAGCTCCGTAAACTTGAAAAAGAGGAAGAGGGGGGTGTGGTAGGGGTGTCCGGAAAACCAAGGCCAGCAAAGGTGGGATAAAGGCGGCCGAAGAGATCTCCCGGAGCAGGATCCCCGGGTTGCTGAGTGCAGAAGCCGGGCAGAAGCAGGCGCTGTACCACCACGGGGCGGGGTGGCGATCCGAGGGAGCTGCAAAGGGAGCGAGGGACGCAAGAAAGACAGAGAAGCCGGAAGCAGGGGGTCCTCTGGGAGAGGAGCGTCCCGAGTGGAGACAACAGCGCGCGCAGTGGCTGCAGGACCTGGGGGCCCGGGAAGGAACCCGGGT
This sequence comes from Tolypeutes matacus, assembly GCA_026826555.1. Taxonomy (NCBI): domain Eukaryota; kingdom Metazoa; phylum Chordata; class Mammalia; order Cingulata; family Chlamyphoridae; genus Tolypeutes; species Tolypeutes matacus. The sequence goes on from JAKSZT010053881.1 coordinate 18,889,481, forward strand.
CAGTGGTTGGGACGTAGGGACGAGAAGTGAAAAGGTGGGATGAGCGAGGGCTGAAGGATGCTGGACGGCTGCTCCTCACCTTTCATGAACTCGCAAGCCCCGATTAGTTCCCCAGACTCCGCTGCCATCTTAAGGGAGATATGCACCGGGACGGGGCTGGATCGTGGCCAGCTGAAGTCACCCACCCCCGGGGGCTTCCCCACTGCCCAGGAGCCTGGGTGTTCGCAGTCCCGAACGCTGAGCCGACCCGAAAGACGCAGAAGGCGCCGAAAGCGGAGACGGCTGGGGGGTCAGTGCGCCGGGCGCCCCGGGGACATTCCGCTGGGAGCCCGAACCCGCTCCGCGCGGGGTGCACACGCCCGGGGCTGTGGCCACTTGGAGCCCGGCCCTGCTGCTGCTGTTGCTGTTGCTGTTGCTGCTGCTGCTGCTGCTGCTGCTGCTGCTGCTGCTGCTGCTGCTCTGCCGCTGCCGCGCCTGGGAAACGCAGACCAGCTCTCACAGCCGGGCAAAGTCTTCCCCCGGCTCCCAAAGTGATCATGGAGGAGCAGACGTCTGGCCCGGATCGCGCCCGTGGCTACTTGTGCGGCAGCGGGCAGGACTCCGGTGCCCGCGGGCTGGCAGCAGCTGCTCTGGCTCCTCCTTCGCCACCTCCTTTCAGCAGCTCCTCTTCCTCCTTCTTCCCCTAGGTCCACCCCCAGACCTTCCTCTCCGCCTTCCCCCGGCCCCCTCCACTTTTACGGCTCCACGGCCATCCCTTAAAGGGACAGCCCCGCTCCTTTCCCCGCGCCCCAGTTACCAAGCGCCCCGCGGGTCACTAGGAGCCAGTTGCTAAGGCTTTGTTGCCGTTCACCAATTACTGTACAGGAAACTGGGCCCTAGGAGGAGGGGAGCCGGGCGGGGCCTCCAGGCCAGAAACTTATGAATGAAACGGTGGAGTTGAGAAGGGATGGCGCGGAGGGCGCTGTGGAGGCCTGGGAGGCAAAGATGTGCCGGCGCGCCCTTCCTCTTCTGCACCAAGTCTTCTTCTACTCCAGATTTTTTTTCTCAGTCTCTCATTCCCATTCTCTCTCGCCCAACTCACCCACGTTCTTCCAAACTTTTAAATGCATGCACACACTTAAAGACTTCAGATCGTCTCCATAACCTACCTTACCTCTAATTAACCTTCCAACCAACCTCCATCCCCACCACTGAGGGTCTCCATCTTGACAAAAATAAAAGTTCTACCTCCTAGCTCAGAAGTACACGTACTGGTTTCCTCTACACATACTAGAGTCTGATATAACTTGTGCTTTGTTCTCACGGGGAAAAACGTTCCCATCCGGTTCCCCAGGTCTCATACCGGCCGCCACTGTTGGCGCAGTCATCACAAATGCCTAACCTTTATATTGCTGTGGTCGCCCGAGGGGGGCGGGGCGGTGAAGCGAGGCCAGGCAGGAGGGAGGGGAGCGGAGGGGGCCACACGTCAACCCGGGAAATTAACACAAAGCATTTCTTTACGTAATCCCCGCTGAAGCGCTGAAGCGCTGCAGCGAGTGGCTCCTCTCAAAGGCTCTTCGCTTGTTTCTGCGAGGCGCTTCATACTACGTGAGCAACTTCAGTGCCGGATGTCCTAAGGAAGTGTCTAATTAGTGGGCAGTCCCTAATATACGAAAATGGCGCTACTGACCCATCAACAGTGGAGCATGCGCTCTGAGTGGTTTCTCCAGAAACTGAAAGGGATTTGCGCCGGCGGGGGGTTCGGCCTGACTTGTTTACCTCTAGGAAAGGAGGGTGCGCGCACGTGTAGCGCCTCCTGACTGACTTTGAGGGAGAATTCTGACGCCAGGCAGTGAACCTCGACGGTTTTGTTCTTAGCCGGTTATCTGTTTCGCTGGCTCTCCAAAAAGCTGAACGATCAGCGAATTATTTTGCTATTTCGGAAAAATGAATTATTCGGAAAATCTCAGTAATTCTAACCAAACATGCCCTTTTAAGAGCGTTAAAACAGAACCTGCCCTAACATCCAAATCTCTAAACTCCTCAGCCCAGAACCGTAAAAATTTCACCCTGGAAGAAAGCCTAAGGATCACGGCTTACTATTCACTAATTTTCACCAGAGGAAAATAGTCTCAAAAGAGATTTTAAAACTGAAAAAGTTCTGAAAAGATTCGTTGTAATGAGTGTTCCACAGCTATCCTGAGATGCATTCCATGTTGTACAAGCTACAGGCCGTGGCTGTAGAGTTATAAAGAATGAAACAACTCTCAAAACATGTTGTCCTCACTCATGATTACTTGAATTTTGCCTAATGTTTATTCCCCAAAATCTTGATGTTTATTCCCCAAAATCTTGGTTTGTCAATTCAAAAATTTGCATTTAAAGGAAATTTTAATTGCGGTTTTATATGTGAAAAACATGGGAAAGTAAAGTGAATGATCTCTCAATAAATTTACCTACTTTGCTTTAAAGGCTAAAATAATCCAGAGAAAGCAATCTCTTTCCAAATTTGCTGACTTAAAATTCTTGTAGAATCTAAATTCACTCAACATATTTGCTAACAACTTTTCAGTGGAATGTTATATTTGAAAAACTAATTTCACAAAGTAAATACAAATAAGCCAATGAAAAGAACCCCAAAATCTACACTTTAATTGATTGCCTTCTTATTTTCTAATATAAATTTACAAAATTTTCTTTCATGTAATTCCATTGCTTAAGAAATTTTGTTCACAAGTGAATTATGACCTCAAAAGTAGAAGTTCTTAAAATCAAGAACTCAAACTGAACTCAAACTTTTCCTTACCATACTTATAATATGAATAGTAGAATTAAATTTTGAAGGTTTTAAGTCTCTATAAGTAATAGTTTTTTTAATGTTGCATGAAAGGAAAATTAGTGATCGTCAATCTAATCTAATTGGTTTAAGCCAAATCTGCACACCCTAATGGTATAGAAAATTCTATAAGAAAAATTGTGAATAAGATTGTACCCACCCAGCAAACATACATATGAAGGTTCTAATGAGATCATAAAACACTTTATTCTCTCAATTATCATGAGGTCAAAGTTTCTATTGGTTATAGTTTCATAATAAAGGCATGCTTTTACAGTCCCTGGAGGAATATAATGGAAGAAACTATTTCTGATCACCCAACTTAATATAAATGTAAGGAGCTGAATTATATATTAAGGAGGAAGATGTTTTCGCACATAAAGGAAATACTAAGAGAATTAAGCTGTGACTCTTAACTGCAGGAAAGGAAGGCAATATTGTACATAGAAATTTGGCAAATATAGAAGAGTTCTCCAGTTTGAAAATGACAACATTTAGTCTGACTCTTCAAACATTGCTTAAATTCTTCTTATGAGGCAGTCTTGTTGCCTATCTGCAGAGCTAGGAAACTCAGTCCCTATCAGTCCCAAAATATGTGCCCACCCTTTGGTTCTAATTCTGAGAACTCTTCAAAAAATACACAGGCAATTCCTTTGGACCACCCCTTCCCTTTAATCTTCCCCAGATAAAATCCCCTTTTCTTCAATCTTTTCTTACTTTACAGGACTTCAAGCCCCCCTTGCTGTCCTGTCACTCTTTTGCAATGAGTCTAAATTCTCCATAAAGTATGTTCCAGAACTGAAGACAGGCTAGTGGTGACAGTGTGAGCAGTTCTGAGATCAGAAAAAAGCATTCATGAAGATCCAAATGTGAGCAAAATCAATGAAAAACAAAAAAGATCTAAGTTTTACCCTTCAGTTGCAAAAAGGGGGGGGGTAATTTCTCTCTTGTTGGAAGAGGTCAGGGAATAATGAGCTCAGGATAGTCAAAGGCTGACAGCTATGAAATTTACATATTCTAGTCTTATAAAATTATTTCTCATTAGAATGTCTGCTTTTGGTTGCTTGCTCAACAGTGGTGATAAGTTACCTAGGCAAGTAAAAGAAAATGTAGAATAAATACTTTGAATTTTTCCTAGAAATTAAATTTCAGATTATCCATGAAATAAGAAGCAGTAGAAACTTATACTTCTGAATAGTTTGAAATTGAAGGTAATTTGAATTGTACATTTTTATAATTTCTTGTCTGATGCCAAAAATAACTTGCAGCAGTTTTTAGTAATATAGTGTGTGTGTGTGTGTGTGTGTGTGTGTGTAGACACGATGTTACTACTGTCTGTAGAACCAAAAAAGCCAAAAATATGTAGACAGTATGGCTCATATAATATGCTGCCCACAGATGGATCTTGGCTTAACCTTGCCAAATTCTCTGACACTAAACACCAATGCCTGGTTAAGATTTCCAAACCAGAATCAAAGACAGTTAGAACTGGAAGGGACCTAGAAGGTTAGCTAGCACCAGAGTTTTCAAACAGAATCCATGGAGCCAAAGGCATTTGGCTGAGGCCCCAACTCAGGGTGGAAGTAGAAGGCGATGGATTAGTAGGCAGGGCTTCTACAAAAGATTTCATTTGAAAAAGATTATATGGCAAAATAGAAGAGGTAAAGGAGAAGAGAAGAAGAAAATGAGCTCCATTGTGGATAGTTGATCTTCCAAATTCATATAGCTGGTTGTTCAAAGATCAAGAATCTTTTCTCAATATTCTCCTAACTTAGCTTAACTTATACTGTTTAGCTCATTGGTTCTTAAACTTTTGAGATGATAAAATATCAAGCAATAATAATATACATTATTATATCTATATTTACAACTATTTTCTTCAAAAAATTTAGAGAAAAAATGGAATAATTTAAGCTCAGAGTTCATCAATAAAAGATGTTGCATTATCTGCTATTGCTATTGTTGTCATGTGGCTTCTATAAAAATTTTATTTTTCTAACCCTGTGATTTATTGATAGTACACCAGCATTCTATAGAAAATAATTTAAGAAATAGTGGTTTAGTAATTAAATAAAACAATTTAATTCCAATTAACATCTTCCAAATAAAATTAAAGAAATGGATCATCTTTGACTAGTGCAGACAATAAAGAATGGTTCAGTTTTAGAAGTTAAAGAAAGTCCCAAGACCAGGTCAATATATTTAATAGTGGTCAATTTATTGACCAGCTTGCCATATTTTTCAAATAGGCTAAAAATCCAATGCATTTTAAAATTTTTATAGAATTTATCCATCTACATTTATTCATCATTCCTACTCTTACACGAAAAAAATTAAAGGGAACATTTTTTTCTCCAAAAATATACAAAATAGCATTCTCTACACCACTCCTCTCTCACCATCACAACCTCAACTACTACCACCATCTACCACTATCACACTGCTGAGATACACTATTAGTGAGCTACACACTATAGTCTCATTTTGAATATTTACTTCCACATGCACATTTAATGTCTGTACTATGCTGTGTACATATTTATATCAGGAAAATAATAATAACTAATAGTTAAGTTTTACTGAAAACCGAGCACAGCAATTTATACTCAGCTCTTACATCAGTTACCTAGGAGGTAGATAGTGTTATTTTCACTTTATAGATAAGGAAACAGGCACAAAACAGATGCGCAACAAATATTTGGAGAAAGAGTAAATAAATGAATAAAAAAAACATGTTAAGAGATGAATGTGCAGCCTTGGGTCAATGGAAAAAGGGACTGGATATATAGTCAGAAGTCTGGATTTCAGGCATTGCTCTATCACTAACCATATGTATTACCTTGGACTCAGTTTCCTCATGATGTTGAATAAGGATTATAATAATTTCTAATTTGTGGGAATAACTATAGAATTAAATAAAAGTATTATGCTATAAATCTATAGTGTAGAAATAGTTGTTATTGTTAAAACCTAAATTAATAAATACTATATTATTTCCAAAATATGATTTTCACAAGTCTCAAATGATTACATTTGCTTGTATCTGTGTATTGTTATTTGAATTTTTTTCTAGTTAACAACATAAGCAAAATATATACTCACAGAGAAGTGCTCCACAGGTTACAAGTTAACAACCATCTTTCATTTCTGATATCCTGTGACCATGGCAGCTATCTCTAGGGTGTGAGTGGGACCAACGACCCCATTCAGGCATCCTCAGTGGATTCCTAAATTTCCCTTCTCTGGCTCACCTTGTCTCAGTCATTCTGTTCCAGAAGGCTGGGACACAAATGTCGTTGTTCCCTGAGTTCCCATGGTGACTCTTGATGCCCTTTTGGAACACTGTTTCCTGGTGCCTATTCCTGTGCAGAAACTCCAGGAGAAAATAATGTTTTAAATAAACTAACATGATACCTTTGGTTTTCATTTTTCCAATCACAAAATACTATATACTTATTGATGGTTGTTTTTCTGTTGTTCTTGTTATTAATAATACTTATAATAGTACTGGTTCCTTTAGGGATTAAAAAAAAACCCTCTTTATATCTTCTATGGACAAAGCTCTCCTGTATGAGGAGTCTCTGTTATTCTTCAAATTATATTTAAATTATAATTTGAATTTGTTAATGTAGGGTAAGAGTGATATGAATAATCTAATACACAAAACAAAAATAAATTCTACTTATTCTAAAATATGCATATTTTAGGTAAAATGTTTTTCCCATAACTATGTTTTTTTTGTTTGTTTGTTTTTTGTTTTTAGTTAGGCCAGTAAAAAGAATTTATTGAGAAACGGGGGAAAAGAACAGAAATATGCACCAAGATTTGGTACGGTCTCTAGGTAGAGAGAGCCCATAACTATGTTTTATTGCCCTTAATATAAAATATATTTTTTCTTTATATTTATCCATTCACTCAGCAAATACTCACTGTCTACTGTTTGCCTGCCACTGTGCTAGGTGCTAGGATTACAACTGAGGGCAAGGCTGAGTTCCTTTCTTTACAGTATTTATAGTCTATAAAGGGATATAGGTAAGCAATCAGGCTTCATACAGCAAGATACATGACATGTTGGAGTAAGTACAGAGTTAAGGAGCTTTTGTGAGGAATGTCATTTCTGAGGTGTCAGGAAAGCATTCCCTGGAGAATCTTAGACTAAAGGTTGAATAGGAGATAGCCAGGTGGAGGAAGCCTATTGTGAAGGAACAAGGCAGTGGGGGAGGTAGGGAGGAGGAGGACATGAGTCCCAAGCTGAACGAAGAGTATGCACTAGGCTGGGAGGCTATAGAAAAGCTAGTTCAAGAATTTGAAGTAGATCCATTTGGCTCCAGCATAGAATATGAAGTGAGAAGGAGAGGAGCAAGGTCTTAGTAATAAGGTCCAAAGGACAAGGAGGCACCAAATTGAAATATAAACAGTGTTAACTAATCAGATAGGCATTTTAAAATTGCCATAATTTTTAAAATTAAATAATCCATGGACCTGCACAGCACAGTGAACTCTAAGTTAAACAATCGACAAGAGTTGATAATATAATTATAAAAATGTGCTGTCCTCAATTGTAACAAATGTCCCACACCAATGCAAGGAGTTAGTAATAGGGTGGTACATGAGAATTCTGTATTTTATACATTATTTTTCTATAAATATATAACTTCTCTAAGAAAAAAAATGGTGATAGGAATAATCTGGAAGAGGAAGAGACAAATGAAGCAGACTGAAGGAAAGAGATGAGATCATTACAAGAACAAAATTCTAGAGAAGGCAAGATAGGAAGGGATTCAGAACTCAAGTGAAGGAGTTGATATCTGATAACACTTTATCTATAATAGTGGAAGGGATAATGGGTATAGAGGTTGGTAGATTGGTGTACTGCGGGATGGTAACATAAGGAAGTTCCTATCTGATGACTTCTGTTTTCTCAGTGAAGTTTGAAACAGTTCATCTGCAGTGAGTGGCATGGGAAGGAGGCTTGAAGATACATGAGAAAATGTGAAAGTCATTTTGAAGAGGAGAAAAGGAAACGCACCAGGATTGTCAGGCATGTTGCACACCCACTTAAGATATGTTGCCATAAATTAAGAATGGCATTATTCTGCGTGGTTTTTCTCAAGCAACATTTGATTGATTGAAGTCAGGTAAGTAATAGATGCTTATCTAGGATTGAGGCTTTGCCAGACAAGTAAGATGGAAGAGAAGGGTAAAGTGTGTTTGCCAATGAATAATCACAGTAAAAACCATAGAATCTAAGCCTGCTGAAGAAGGAAGTGAATCCCTGAGGAGATCATAGTTGATATGAGGAAGTGACAAAGTCTGCACTGCAGCCCTCAACGATGCGGAAGAACCTAAGGAAGGTGATCTGGAAAAAGAGGATTTGATGGTAAAAGGGTAGGACACTGGAACTGGAGATTTTGAAGGTAGTATAGTAATATGTGCTTCTCAAACTTTTTACATTGAGGACACATTGGAAATTGTAATTTTATAGCATATTGGGCTAAAAAAAACATATTTGTAGTTTTCTCCAAGGACTAAGGGGGATCAATGTCTCTGTCCACCTGAAATCCATTTACAGCACACCAATGTGTCCCAGCATGATATATTTTAGAATATGACCATGGAAACAAGGAGCAAAGAATAATTAAATTAGTTAAGTACCTAGATGATAATAATTCATATTTTTTGGTACAAAGTTTATAATACTATATAAGTTTATAATCCTCCTTAGAGTCTAATTATTATGCTTTTAAAGACTCTCCCAAATCTCATCAGTAAAACTTTGGTCTCATGACATCTGGAAACAGACATTTTTCAAAATTCCTTTCAGCAGAATCGTTTACAAAAATTTTGCATTTGGAGCAGATGTAGCTCAATTGGCTGAGCACCTGCTTCCCATGTACGAGGTCCCAGGTTCAATCCCCCGTACCTCCTAAAAAAAATTTTTTTTTCATTCCTTCAGGACCTAGAAGAGTATATAGATATTGTAGAAATGCATGTCATAATTATTATTTAGAGCATCCCCAAATACAAACTAACATCATAGTTGCTTATAAGAATCCCCTTAGAAAGAGAACTATTCATATTATAAGAATATAAATGCTATCCATCTCCACTCAGGAGTGGTGACTGAGGTTTATGTAGATAGGGAACAAAAAAAATTAATTTTGGGAAGGCAACAAAGCAACAAAGTGACCCTCCTATGTTTAACTTGGATACTTGCTATTGTGCCAAAGAACAATTTCTAGAATGGTTTTGAATGGGTTGTCCCACACACACCCCCAGTTCCACAAATTCTGAAGCCAGTGTCTAGCTTACTAAAAGGAAAAACGTGTGTGTAATATTTAAGATGCTGAGTATTTCATAGGAAAGCTGAATGCTGCTATAAGGGGCTTTAAAGTCTTTTTAAATCTCCTCATGAATGAAATTAGGGGAATTTCAGGAGACAGAGATGGAATTTGCTGTATAACAAACCCTATGTAGTTTTACTCTTTTCAGTATTGAGAAGCAGTGGTTGGGTCATTTTTTAAGATGACTGGCTACATTTTTTTTCCCTCATGACAGTAAATTTTTCATAACTCAGTAACATGGACTTGCCCCCAGAGGTATTTGTTAATAATTTTGAAATATTAAGGTCTTTGCCAAGGTCTTGCCAAGGTCTTGCCAAGTTTACAGATCCAAACCTGTACTACTGAAATATTAAGCAGGACAAACTAAGCTTTCTGGTGCAAATGCCTTGAAAGAGAAAGTAATTATTAAATATACAGAGAGGTAACTTGACTGTATATGTTGCATGCTGTGTCACCTCCCTCCATATTAATATTTGATAAAGATTTTAATTTATATGAAACTTCTAAAGCAGAATCAAAGCTCCTCTTGGGAAAATGCCCAGGCTTCAGGAGAAACGATCCTATACAAATAGTACCTAAGTATTACCACATAGTAGAGAACACACACTGCTAAAAATCTTAAACTATCCGAAAAATAAAGTGTGCAAGTCTTCAAGATGGCACAAAACAAAGATGAATGCTTCTCGGGGCACATTTCTTAGAGGGCTTTCAGAGTGTATATATAATTGACTTTTACTTGTGTTATATGACTGGTAACTTCACTGAAAATCTGAACAGCTCACTTTTAGCTCTGTTTCACTATATTTAAGGTAAAATTCTACTTGAAAAAAAGAGGGGTGTATTAATGCTGAGTGGGTTGGTTTTGGGTTTGACTTCTTTTAGTCAGGCTTTCGGAACATTAGCATGGTAGGTGATAAATAAATCCTGAACATGGAGCTCTTCAGCTCTAAAATCTCCATTAAAACCCTCTCATTTGAATTAAAAAAAAAAAAAAAGAATATAAATATTAACATTTGTTATAGGAACATAAACAAACAAATACCTTTATGTATTAATACATGATTGGAAAACTATGCAATCTAAATTTGAGTGAGTTAGTGAAAAATTTGACTCAATTCCTTTCTTACATTTACTAAAGATTCAGGAACTTTTAAAAATTAGCCTATTGTCTTAAAGTGTTTCTCACCTCTGAACACATCAGTTACCTCTTTAAAGCCAACCACCTTGAGTCACCATACCTTAATACTCTCGTGCCAAGACTGGTCAGTGTTTTCCCACCTCCTCTCCCTAGATTTATCCACATACATACACATACACACTTTGGGCAAGGGTCTCCAGGGCTCTCTTTCCACTGCAATATGCACCTTGTCTTCTACCTCCCAGCCTTAAGTGAAATCTGGCTCTCTTGGACAGTATCCATATTGGCAGTCTTCATGGGTGGAGGCTCTTCAACCTCACATCCCATATTCCAAGGGACCAGAATGTGATGTCCACACTCTGCCAGCTTCCCATTACCACTTCAAGCCTAACCTTATGGAAAATCTCTGATGTTAAGAAAAAATCAAGATCCTTTACCATAGCTCTAACTCTTGGTAACTAACAAAACAGTCTACATCTCTTCTAATTCCTTAAATCTGAATCTGACCACCACCACCACCACCATCATATCTTCATACAAATGAATTATGGTTTGATATTATTGAACATTTATAGAAAATCATGATGATGAGCTATTCATTGATTGCATTTCTTCCCTACTAAATAGCACATAAAAATTGCTGTAGTGGACATCTGCACACCTATGTTCATAGCAACATTATTCACTATTGCCAAAAGTTGGAAACAGCCCAGGTATCCATCAACAGATGAATGGATAAACAAACTGTGGTCTATTCACACGATGGAATATTATGCAGCTGTAAGAAGAAATGAAGTCGTAAAGCATCTGACAACATGGATGAACCTAGAGGACATTATGTTGAGTGAAGCAAGCCAGAGACAAAAGGACAAATACTGTATGAATGCGTTACTATGAACCAAATATATTGTGTAACATATTGTTTGATTCAAAAAAAAATTTATATGTATCCATTACATTTAATTGAGAAATGTATATATTTATTCATCTGTGTTTACTTTTTAGTTTTTAATTGTTTATATTTTCAATTATTAAATGTACAAAATAAAGTTTTAAAAAAATGCTGTAATGTACAAAGTAAACTTAGTGTAAATAGATTGGCATTTACTCTATTAATCGCAAAGAAGCAAGATATTATAAAAGGAATATAGACTAAGATCCACTTAATAGGATCTTTCAGTCTTTCTTTTTACCTCTCATGATTAAAAGTAAAGTATAACTTGCACATTTTTGTAGAACATAATTAAATTCATAACACAAAGTGTTCTCTGATTTCTGAAAGTTAATTTTGCATATAAAGGGATAAATGTGGATAAAATAATGTATATTTCTTCTAAATTGTGACTATTTTCATTAAAATGTAAAAAAATAGAGTATATAAGAAGTGTACTTTATTTTAAATATTTTAATTAACTAACAAACATAATTTGGACTAAGTAAAAAGTTCCAAAAACCTTTTAAAAAAACTTTCAAAATGATAAATGAACACTAAAAATTACCTGACTTCTTTTAAGAATTTTTTTTTTAATCTTTTCTTTAGCAGGCACTGGGAACTGAACCTGGGACCTCTCATGTGGGACAGAGGCGCTCAATAGTTTGAGCCACTTCCCCTCCCTACTTGAATTCTTAGAGAATAAGTAAGTTCATTGTCCCTAACAACAACAGGAACAATAAAAAGGCAGAAAGGCTATACTACCTGACATGGCGATGTGCCCCAAAGCCCTCAGAGGGACAGCCAGTCCCAGCATAGCCCATCTCCTCTTGAGATAAAGCATTTGGCAATGTGCAGATATAATTTTTATCTAGCATGCACTATCTGTGTTTCATATCTTTCTTCATGCTCTTGGGTAGTTTGCCTAGTCACATTATTTGTTAAAGAAATGGCTTCTTAAAATTTTATTAAAGTGTATCATTCATACATAAACATACATAAACAATAAGTATATAGTAAAAGTTGTGAACTTACAAAACAAACATGCTTATCATCATACAGGGCTCCTGTACATCACCTCACCACCAACACCTTGCATTGTTGTGAAACATTTGTTACAAATTATGAAAGAATATTGGCAAAATAGTACTACTAACTATAGTCCATATCTTACATTTGGTGTATTTTTCTCCCAATCCACTCTATTATTAATTTTTAAATATATTTTTATTACAGAAGTTGTGAACTTACAAAACAATTATGCACACGTGTAGAATTCCCATACAACACCCATTTGCCAATACATCACACCATCATGGAGCATTTGTTACAGATTATGAGACATTATCATCAGACTATTACCACTAACAATGGTCCATAGTGTATATTTGGCATATTTTTTCCATACCACCCTATTATTAACAAAGTACATCTTTTGGCATTGATACAAGGCTATTACAGTATTGCTGTTAACTGTAGTCCATAGGTTACATTAATTGTATTTTCCATGCTTCTTTAGTGAGCAAAATTTTTATTGCTTTATTAAGGTTTAGAATATATCTGAGTATGCAGTGTCTTACTTTAGGTTTCCCAGGAAGAAGACCCTGAAACAAGGGTTCAAGTGCAAGCAGTTTTTTTGGAAGGTGCAGGGAACACCAGCTAAGGAGTGAAGAAGTGGGACAGAGAAGAGAAAGCAACCAATAGAGAGTGTATCTTCAAGCTTTACTACCACTGTGAGCAACTGGAGCTTATTGCAATGGGGAAGCACTGGGTAGAGGTGTAAATCACTAGCCTCAGAGGTGCTCTCAACTGCCCAAGGGGCAAAGGAGCTGTGATAACCCATTCCCATTAGCATTAGTTGAGAGCTGCTTCCAAGGATGTTAATTTCCTGGCACTTTCCCTTTGTTCAGCCTTCAGAAAAACCCCTTAGGCACAGAGATACAGGTATTGACAGGTGGAAGTCTTAGAAACCAGGGGGAGAGAGAGTACAGAGCATCAAAGATGATAGATAAAATCAGAGATGACAAATGTCTTTGGATTTAATTAGTCTATTATTTCTCTGCTGCCTTTCAGAGCAAAACTCCTCAAAAGTAGTCTATCCTCCCTCTCCTCTCATTCTCTCTTGAAACTCACTCCAGTCAGACTTCTGTACCCACCATTCCACCAAAATTGCTCTTGTCAAGGTCACTAGTGATAATGCTAACTTCAACAATCAGTTCTCATGCTTCATCTTACTTGATGTATTAGCAACATTTAACTCTGTTGTTTGTTCCCTACTCCTTGAATCACTTTCCTCACTTGACCTCCATGACACCATATCTCCTGGTTTCCCTTCTGCCTCATTGGCTACTACTTTTCTGGATTTTGTTCCTCCTCATCTCCTCAACCTCTTAACATTAGAGTGCCCCTGAGCTCAGAACCTATACCTTTCCTCTCCTCTCCTCTCCTGTCCTCTCCTCATCTCAGCAACTTCCATGGTGAGCTTTTCTAGTCATCTGGTTTTAACTACAATCTATGTGCTGACTTCCAGTGTTTATCTCTAAAATTGACCTCTCCACTGCCTCCTGAGTTACACATCCAACTGTATACTAGACAATTCCACTCAAATACCTAAAAGGCAGCTCTAACTTAGCATGTCTCCAAAGTCTGATCTTTACCCATAGACTTGCTTCTCATACAATCTTCCTCATCTCAGTTAGTGGCAATTCTACCTTTCCAGCTGCTCAGACCAAAAAAACCTTGGATTCATCCTTGACCTTCCCTCCTTCTGTCATATACCACATCTAATCTGTGGAAATCCTGCCACCTCTATTCAAAATATATTCAGAATGGAATGGTTTTCCACTGTAGTATCACATCCAAACCACCATCATCTCTGGGTAATTGCAACAATCTCCTAACTGGTTTCCTTCCTTCTGCCCTTAGCCCTTATGGTCTAGTATTAACACAGCAGCCAGAGGGATCCCTTTAAAATGTTAAGTCAGATCATATCCCTTCTTGGCTCAAAACCCTCAAATAGCATCCCAAATCATTCATAGTAAAAGGCAAAATCCTTAAAATGGCCTGTAAAATGACATAGCCCTTTGCAGAAGATTGAGACATGTACTTCAGTTATTGTACCCCAGAAAACACATGTTCTTAATTTTAATCCGTTCCTGTAGATGTGAACCAATTATAAATAGGACATTTGGAGATGTTATTTTTAATTAAGGTGTGGCCAACTGTATCAGGATGGGTCTTAATCTTATTTCTGGAGGCCTTATAGAGAAGGCCACGGAGAGAAAAGCCACAAGGAGCAGCCAGAAGCTGGAAGTCAACAGAACCTGGAAAAAAAGGAGACAATACTGCCAGGAGCATTGCCATGTGGCAGAAAAGGCAAGGAACACCAAAGACTGCCAGCCATCCAGAAGACACCAACCCCAGGAAGAAGCAAGCCATCTAAGCCTCTGAAATCATAAGCCAATAAATTTCTGTTGTTAGGGCAAACTATTGTATGGGATTTGTTGCTTTTTTTAAGCGGTTTTATTGAGATGTATTCACACACCACACAATCCATCCAAAATATACTATCAATGACTTTTAGTATAATCACAGAGTTGTGCATTCATCATCACAATCAATTTTAGAACATTTTCATTACTCCAAAAAGAAAAAACCCCTACCACTTAGAAGTCATCTTTCAATTTCTCTATCCCTTCCCCAGCCCTACATAATTGCTAATCTAATTCATCTCTATAAATTTATTTATATTTAGATTTTATATAAATGGAAACAAATATGCAGTACTGTGTGACTAGTTTGGTATTCTTTTAGCATCTATGAGATGCCAAACCACTGTATGGTATTTGTTTTAGTATATAGGAAATTAAGACACCCCTCATTATTCCCTCAACCCCAACTCTTATCTCTCTGTCCCTCACTTCACTCCTGTGACACTGGTCTTTATGGTTCATTGAACATGACAGAAACACTCCCACCTCAGGGCCCCTGCCCTTGCTTTTCTCTCTACCAGGAATTCTTCACTTTGATATCCCCATGGCTCATTCCCTCACCTCTTTAGATCTTTGTTCAAATGTCATCTTCTCAGTGAGGCCTTCCTTGACCACCTTTTAGAAGTCTGAACCCCACATATCCTCCCCTTCCAACACTCTCTGTTGTCCTTTCCTGATTACTTTTTCCATAGCACTTTCACTTTCTAACATACTGGATATTTTACTTCTTTATTTTTCTCATTGTCCAATGTATAATCCTTATATTATAAGTTCTATGATGGTAAGAATTTCTGTCTATTTTGTTCACTGCTCCCTGCTCTGTCTTCAGAGTAGAACAGAAGTGGGCATATAGTGGTCCCCCAACACATTTTGTAAATTAATCAACTAACTAAACTGATTAACTAACAGAGGCTGGGTTGGTAAGGACAAGAACAAGACTGAAGTGGTTTGAGAAGTGTCTGGAAGGTGAGGGATATAAGTGCAATCATGATAATAATATTTTCAAGAATCTTGCAAGGATGGGAAAAGGAAAGCTGAGGCAGGGAGGTGAGAGTACAGAAAGACCAAGGGAATGTTTTGTTTTGTTTTGTTTTAGGCTAGTATCTTTGAGCACACTGATAGATTGAGGGAAAGGGGCCAATGGAGTTGGAAAGGCTGAGAGCATCAAAGAGGAAAAGCCTGAAAGAACTGAAGAAGCAGAGGAGGACAAGATCAAGAACAAGAAAGATTAGCCTTGGTCAGGAGGAGTATCACCCTATCTTCAAAGACAAAAATCGGCAAACTTTATCTTAATAGGCCAAATAGTAAATATTTGCAGTTTTATAGGCCGCAGTAGTCAAGGTTCTCCAGGGAAACAGAACCAACAGGTTGTTGATAGATATAGATAGATAGAGATAGAGGTAAAGGTGGAGAGAATAGAGATAGAGATAGTGATAGAGATAGAGATGATAGAGATAGAGATAGAGATAGATATAGAGCTAGAGATATAATGTAAAGATTATGAGATTTATTATAGGAATTTGCATGGTCATCATGCAACCATGGGGACTGGTAAGTCTAAATTCCATAGGGCAGGCCGCAAGCTGGGAACTACATTGAAGTTTTCAGTGAATTACCCAGGAGAAGCTGGCTGGCTGAAGTAGAGAGAGAAATTCTTCTTTCTACAGAAATCATTGTTCTGCAGAATCATTGTTCTCCCTGCAAGGCCTTCAAATTATTAGATGAGACTTCTCTCATTGCTGAAGACAATTTCCTTTGTGGATTGTACATGTAATCTGCCATAGATGCAATCAACTGACTAGTGATTTAAATCCATGAAGTATCCTCATAGTAGCAATTTCAGGCCTGTGCTTTCTTGACCAAACAACTGGACACCATAACCTAGGCAAAATGATTCGTGAACTTAACCGTCACATAGTCCATACAGTCTCTATAGCCCAAACAGTCACAGACACTACATAAATGAATTGCTGTAGTGTTCCAATAAAATTTTATTTACAAAAACATGTGGCAGACCCTTAAGCTATAGTTTGGCCAATCCCTACTCTAAGATTAGAGGGGAATAGATAAGCAGGTACAAATGCAGATAAGTGTGTGAATTGGGTAGGAAAGTGGCAAGGTGGTAGAAATGGCATTTTTCTAGTTGCTTCTTTTTCTCTATGAATTAAAAGTTGAGATCACCTGCTAAGAGAGGATGGAACTAACTAGAGGTTTTGTGGAAAGTGGTGGATATATGAAAAGAACGGGGGAAAAATTGTCCACTTAGGTTAAAAACCAGTCCACACAGCTGTGGCCCATCATAACCAATCTTGGGGACAGAGGGCAATTCCAGAACTGGAAGAGAAATCCTGGAACTCCTGCTTTGTCTTGTGTTGGCTACCTCCCTAATATCTACTTTCTCCTTCTTCCAATAGTATCTTAATTTTCCTTTGAGACATTTGCCTTCAATTTCTCTCAAACACATGGTTTTGGTAACTTTCACCTCACCCCCAGCTCTACGGATGGGCCCTGACTGGCTTAGCCCATCAGCATAATCTATCCCCCTTGGTCACAGTAACTAAGTCAAGGATGAAGAGGGGACACAATTTAGGCCAATAGAGAGAGAATGAATCCCATGCTCTGTGCCACAGCAATTTCAAAAAACACTATTTTTCATTTGAGGATGAATGGTGTGGTAAGAAAATATAATGTGTAGAAATGTAGCTGCCATTTTGCCACCATGTGGAATCCAAAGATAAAGCCAGCCTATGGAAGTCAGAGCAAAGGGATAAAGACAGGACCTGGTGACCTATTGCTTTATCCACTGTCAAACATTACATGATAGAAAAACTACAGGTGAAATTTTCTATTTTTGTGAGCCACAAAAGTCCCCTTTCCCTTTGAGTGTGAGTTGCATTGTCTATAAATAGCTACATAAGAGTCCCAACTGACACAGACCTTACTGTTTTTAAACATGTCGCTTGAGAATTATCGCACAATGATCTCTGAAGGTGGATATTAGGAATCTCTGTTTTCTAATAACCAGGTGATTTTTATCTATATTGCCTTAAAAGATAAAACAAATTTAATAAAATAAAAGGAAAAATACATTTTCAGAGGCAGACAATTCAAATTTTAATTTATCTGTTAATAGAACAAATATGTATTTAGCACTTTCTTTATGCTTGATGCTGGGAATATAGCAGTAAACAAAACATATAAAAATCCCTGCCCTTAAGGAGCTTACATTTCCTTAAGTGGGGAAGAGGGAAAAAGGATAGAGAAGCCATATGCAAAATAATATATCAAATGCTGTTAAGAGCCATGAAAAAGAATAAAATAGAGTACAAGGGATAAAGAATGCAGAGATGCTCTTTTACGTTGAGTAGTCAGGGGAATCTCTCTGATAAAGTGCTATTTGCACAGACCTGAAGTTTATAAAAGAATGACCTATATAGATATGTGGGGAAGAATTTTCCAGTTAGCAGAAACATCAAGTGCCAATCCCTGAGATGGGAGCATGCTTGGAGTATTCAAAGGTAATCAGGATGGTGGAATCATAGTGAATGAGGGAGAGAGTAATAGGAAATGAGATCAGAGAAGTAGAGATGGTGGATGAGGCAGATCTTAAAGAACCTGATAGACTTTGGTAAACTCTTTGGATTTTAAAGGTATCTATTGCCTTTAGAACAAAATCCACCTTCCTTATCAGGAAACATAAGGCCCTTAGCCATCCATCTCTGACCACTTTCCAGGCCGGTCTTTGGCCATGCTCAATCTTACACCTTTCCCTGCCCACACCATATAGCTATCTCTTTCCTGGCTATATCAGGCCATTTACAGCTCAATGTCTTCCATGACACCACAGCATTGGGAATGCCTAGAATCCCCTTTTCACCATCTCTCCCTCCCAAAATGATCTCAGTCAAACCCAGCTCAAATGCTATCTGCCACATTTAGTCATTTCGTCTTCTGTGTTCCTGCAACATTGTATCTGTACTTCTCTTTAGGGACCCTCATCATACTAAGATCTATAATGAAGGCATCTGGGTCCATGACTGTCATCACCACTAGACAGTGGAACACCTATTCTTTAAATTTTCCCAAATTTTAGTGCCTTCCATGTATCTAATCCTCAACAAATTTGTTACATAAGAAGGTGAGACATATCTGAGGTACAATGAGTAATCCAGTGTGGCTTGAGCAAAGGGTAAATGAAAGGGATATAACACTAGAAAGATCATGGAGAGTTTGCATCTAAGGCATGTGGAGTATTGCAACATAAACTCATGTCTCCCAATTCCTTAGTGAAAATATAGTAAATAAGGCTAATAGTATATATTTTTTAAGTTATACATCTATGCTGGGGTTGAAAAAAAAGAGCATTCAGATTTTTAGCAGAGAATAAAAGAAAATGCTCTCATACATTTCTTCCTTATTAATCTGAAGCCCAGACACTATTGAGGTGAAATGGAAAATATGGACAGGAAGTCAGACCTATAGCTCTGTCACTAACTGCAAATTGCGCTAGTTTCCAATTCCTTTAAATCTCAGTTTCATCATCTGTGAAATGGGGATGACACTAGTACCTATGTATAATGTTGTGAGGATGAAATGATATATTGTGATATGAAGTAACTACCCTTAGCACAGAGCCAGATAGGTGAGTGTTCAATAAAAATTAGCTAATATTATACATTACAGTGAAGTATCAGCTACCTAGCTGCCAACTCTACAACTATTTTTTGCAGCTGAATCAGGTGAAAACTCTGCAAGTATAACAGCTGAATCAAAAGCAAGTGAGATGATGAATGCACAACTATGTGATTATACCAAATATATTGATTGTACACTTTGGATTAATATATATCAATAAAATTGATTTGTTTTTTTAAAAAGCAGATAAGAGTCAGGAAGTATTGGAAAACATTAAAAAAGAATCTATATTTCCTATTTTCCCCATAGATTTATGATCTGTGCAAAGACTGCAAAGCTTAAGTATTGTGAAATGTCCTTCTGAAGACATATAGAATTTTGGATAGAAATTATACTGCAGTATATTACATCTCTAGTCAAATTACTCCTACACTACATAAAGGGCAAGGTAGGAAATTCCATTTCAAATAAGTCTGAGATCTAGAAAAATGCTTTAGATGCATTGCCTTTGAATATAAAACTCACAAAATATTGTATTATCTATTAGAAAGTGGAATCAGTTTTCCTAGGGCAATTCGCCACTTTTAGAACTGTTGTGAAATACTGAAGCAGAACTCAGCTGGGAAAAATTAGAAACAAATTGAACTTCAGTGAGTTTCCTGAAATAAAGTTCCACTCCTTTACCCTGACTCTGTTCCATTCTTATTCTCTGTTCCCTTCTTATTCCATTGTCTTTAGGCTCTACAATCCTTCACTAAACCCTGAGCCCAAGAACAGAGTTCCCAATGCAAAAGAGTGATTAATCACATGAACCTTGGTATCAGCCAACCTGCCTTCAAGTCCCAGTTTAACTGCTTTCCTACCAGCTGTGTGACTTAAACCAACCTGCACTGCTTAATTGAAACATCAGTTTTCTCCTCTGTAAAAAAGGAATAAGTGAAAGGATTGTGTGGATAAATTAAAAGAACATATTTAAGACAGTCAGCACTATGCTTGGCACATTGTGGTTGGTAAATGCTATTATTACCATATTATCAGTCAGTTTGGACCATAAGTATTTCTAGTGCCAAGCAGGGTTTACAGTATCAAGGGACATTTCTAGAAGCAGATTGAATAATTGTAGACTGACTACAAGCCTTTCTGAAGATTCTGAAATTTAAAGCTACTCTACTAAGCTAAACTATTGACTTGCTGTGAATATTTAAGATATATAACCTTTCTGTGACTTTTAAAGGCAAATAAAAACAAAAACAAAAAACCACCAGACAACCACCTACCATCCCAGAAATTCAGCGAAGGGATTAATGAAACATTGTCTGTGAGACTTGTTGAATTATATGGGAGGAAGGTAATACACCAGTCTTGATAACAGCAGGGAAAGGGTGCTTACCCCAAAAATATCTTTGCCTGCCAACCTTCCCTTTGGATTATAATAGTTTATAACGCAGAAATCATGATTTAAAAAAAGAAGAAACTCAACATCCTTGACAATTAACCCCATAGCTGTTGCCCTGAATACAAAGATGTTTTCCCTCACTGTCAGCCAAAGAGATATGAATTCCAGGTAAGTTACACTTTCTAAAAACGCCTTAGCATGTTCAAGATGTCCATACCCCACACATGCCTCAAGGACCCAAAAATGAAACAGCCAAATCTAAAGGTTCACACATATATAGTTTTCTGAGCAAATCATTTCAGAAACTTACTGGGGCCAGAACAATACTAACTTCACACTAACCTGCAATTTGTGGGGCCCATACTTCCTCTTCTTCATAAGGATATCCTCCTGGGCTATAAGGACCCCACATATTCTGAGTTACCTTTTCATTCTTCTGGGTGGCACAAGCCTGTTGTACTCAGGTGAGAAGACAGAAGAATTCTGCCCTATCACATGGACAGACATGGTGTTCGATTACCTTCTATCAGTTACATTATAGGGTTAAGGAACTAGATCAAATTACAGTCTGGGCATGTTCAAACATTGTAATGCTAGTAAAGGAATGGATAACAGCAGACCGCATTTTGTATTCAGAAAACACCAAACTTTGTGGAAAAGTGCAGTATGGGTCCTAAACATTTTATCAAAATCTGCCCAGAATCTCTTAGTAGAGCAGAAGCCAAGCAGAAAATAATGAAAGTTGACTGCATCAGAGCCTATTAGCTCGATTCTGATGTTTATAATATTATGGCTTACTGTGTCAATACAACCATAGCTGAGATGACTAATAGTTTTGGTTGATTCTGTTTAACTGGGTCAGATTAATGTGCCAGCCATACAACCGTGTGGGAGGACTACAATCACAAACTCTATGTTGATGTTTCAAAATATAACATTCTCTTTTCCCAAATTATACAGGGTTATGTCAATTTTTCTGCCCCCCTGCCTTAGGCTTCCAACAGAAGCCTACTGTCAAGAGCGCTGAGCTAGCTCAGTCTATTAGTAAAGCAATTTCTGATGAGCTAACATTTATCTGAAGGGAGGGCCTGGCATTTGAGTTAGAGATGCCAACTGCCTGTGGTGGTGAAGAGTGAGGGGTCAGACCTGGTATATAGTAAGCACTCAAAAAATGTTAGCCATTATTAGCACTAAATACCAGGCTAAAGAAAGGTTTGCTGATAGTTTGCTTTCTCAGGAACATTCGGATTGATATTTACACTAGCTAGGGATTCTAGTCTCAGCTCTATTGGCATTTTGGACTCGATAATTCTTTCTTGTGGATAGCTGTCCTATATCACATGGGATGTTCAGCAGCATCCCTGGCTTCTGACCACTAGGTAGCACCTTCCCGGTTGTGACATCCAAAAATGTCTCCAGACATTGCCAAGGGACAAAACCTCTGGAGAAGAAAAATCACCCCAGTTTGAGAACCACTGTTCTGGACTGATTAACATCTGCTTTTAAGGATACGCTGTATTTGTCAAAACCTCTTGCCTTAATGTCCAGGCAAGGACACTATGTAACTACATGATAAACAAAGCACATACCAAAAAAAAAAAAAAAAAACTGCCTTGAAAGTACTTTCTCATTTGCTATTAACTCAACTCAGTGAAGTGAAGGCAGAGACAGTATCTGCCTTGTCTACCTCTGTGTCCTCAGTGCCTGGCACACAATGGACAATGAATGAATGAATGAATGAATGAATGAATGAATACACCTTTGACCTGTTTAGTTTTGTTATGCAACTCTGAATAGCATTTAGCTTTCCTCACTCTTTGACTCCAGGCAGTGGAGGAAGGAGATAAAAACAGATCACGCTCTCCCACACTCACATACCATGAGGAAACATGGCAAGCTGGGCCAAACTGGATCAAGGCTGCAGAAGCAGGGGAAGGGAGGCGCATCAGGGCATGGAGCCAAAGGCCGAACACCAGATAATATCCAGGAAACGGCTCCACGGGCCTAGCAGGAGAAGTGGGTCCAAATAGGTCACTAAGCAAGAAGACCTGCAGCCAATCCTGGAATGAGAGGTGCAGAGCAAGTAAAGTCCGGGGCATGGGGGATGGAGACAGTGGGCAAAGGATCAGAACTGGAAGAGGTCTGGAAAAATCCTGCAGACAGGCAGATATGCCTTTGTCTGGATTTTAACGTGTTTCAGACCAATGGAGATTTGATCTTTTAAAGGGCCTAATATGGAATAAGACTCAGATTCTGTCATCCATCGTCTGAATTAATCTGCCAGCCTCATGTCTATTACAGTTTTAGTCGGTATTCTTTCTATGTCTTCATCCAGGTCAGTGAAAAACATGCTAAACAAAACTTTTCCTTAAAAGCAACTATTATTTCCCCAGTGCCCCATTAAACGATGGTATTTAATGTTGTACAGAACAACTTAAATATGCTATAGAAATAACATGAATCACTAAGTTCAGCAAACAGAATTGTCAAGTGTACATCACTTCAACTATTTTCATACGAACCAAAAAATGATGTAACTGCATCAGGTGATTGCATGATATTTCCAAAGTACACGCATGAGGATTCTTAAATCCCTAGTTATTTGCTACTGAGATATAAATTGTTAAACAAATACACAGCTCTCTCAAGCCATGTCAGCTACACCTACTGTTTGTTTCATTTTTCAGTGTATATGTTAACTTTTTGATTTTTCAAAAATTAATTTTATTGATAAGTATTAATAAAGCATACAATCCATCCAAAGTGTACAATCAGTAATATTTGGTATAATCACATACTTATGCATTCATCATTTCAATCATTATTAGAGTACTTTCATTATTCCAATAATAATAATTTTTTAAAAAACAAACAAAAAAAGCTCTACCCATTAATAATCACTTCTCAATCTCTCTCTGTTTCCCCTGCTGTACATAGCTGTTATTCTGTTTCCATCTTTCTAATTTATTTGTGTTTATATTTTGTATAGATAGAGTCAAACAATAGGTAGTACCTTTTGTCTAGTTTCTTTCACTTAGTATATTTCCTTTTTTTAACCCTTAATGTAAGATTATTAATATATTACTATATATTACTGTCCATATTTTGCTTTGGTTGTGTTTTTGCCTGATATTGAAATTAACCATTTGATTTTGATTCAGCTAAAATTTCTTTTCTTTTTGACTTTGTGGTCTTTATTATGCAAAGATATGTAGAATCATTGCTAATAATAAAAGCTTATACCTCTCATGTGAGAAAGGTCTTCTAGAATTGTGTGTTAGAAAAAACTATGTATTTATGTATTTCTGTGTTCATAGTGAGCTTTTTCTCTTTGACAATATCTAGTGACATATCATGTCTTGCCTTTCTGCTTTCCTGCCAGGGATACTGGACCTAACATGAAATTCAATTCTAGTTCATTCTAATTCATGTATTCTACTTTTATGTCTACTCTTGACTTTCTACTCTAGTTTTTATTTCTCTGGGACTGATTTTTAATTTCTTGTTTGTAGCTTACCATTTTATGGTGTGTGCTTTATTATAAGTCACCTCAAATCCTTTGTGAAATGAAGCAAGGTATGGACAAAAATTGAATAAAACAATGATCAAAATTTCATATTATATAAATGACATTGTAAAATTAGAGGCAGGATCAGCTTTTAGTAATTAGTCAAATCGTATAATGGAAAAGACATAGCATCTGAAACCTCACCAATAACATTTATTTCTTTGAGTTGTGAGAGATGTTTGATTTTCAGAATTTCTGGTAAAAATGCAGAACCCCCTTGGAAGGTTAATACTTTAAGGTTTTATCAGTTTACTGAAGACTAGCTAACATGTATGGAGGATTATATACAGGAACAGTTCCTGACAGGAAAAGATACAGAAAAGGGAGGTAAGATGGTGTCAAAGATCAACCTCACTGTATAATTTTACTATGGGACTGCTGCAGCCATCAATTCAACCAGGGAGTATTTTATAGGTTCTTTGTACTGTTACACCACCAAACATATCAATCATGGGACTGTCCTATCCAGAGCCTACTCAAGGGGCAGCCCTAGCAGCCATGTTTTACCCCAGCAAGAGTCAGCCCTTGACCAAAGTGTAATCAATTTTCATTCTCACCATAGCTTAGGATAATGCAAAAATGTGTTAAATAGCCTTATTTAGCACTGGATCACAAAATACAGGTATAGTCATTTCCACAATCATATTGCTACTATAAAACTTAACCCCCATTGAATCAGGACAGTCATATCAGAGCCAAACACAAATTTCTGCTTTTTATTTTATATATATATATAGATAGATAGATAATACATGAGCATGGTTCTGAATTCAAGAGACAGTGAAAAGTGTATTTCCCTCCCTCTTCTGCCCAGGACTATTCAGTTCTCCACTGAAGGCAACACTGTTGCCAGTTTCTAGTTCATTTTCTATTAATTTATAACATTTTAGTCTCACAAGCTAGAGAATGGAGTAATCCTCAGTTTTTCTTTTCCTTTAACCCACCACACTCAGTTAATTGAAAAGTCTTAAATTCTATTTCAAAAAGGCTTGTGACCTTTTTTTTAAAAAAAGATTTATCCCCGCCCCCCCGCTTTACCTTCTCACCCCCCACACACACACCCTGCTCTGTCCCCAAAACTTGAGAAATTTATTAAGCATTTAAACATGTTCCTGTCTTCAAGGTACTTATAACACACAAAACAAGCACCAAGCTTACTGACTGTCACATAAAAGCCACTCAACAAATTTCATTCATGTCGAGAGAAAGAATGAAAATAATTAGGACTACCCTGATAAAATGTATAATTCTAAAAAACAGTACATAATTAAGGACTTAAGTCCATGGTACATTGGAAATTCAGAGAAAAATGAAGTGGGTCTCGAGAAGTTGGGAAGGTTTTGTCGAGGAAGTTTGATTTGAGTCATGCCTTGAGGAATGGGAAGCAACTGAAAAGGCAGAGGGAAAAGAGAAAGTCCAACTCAAGGAATTAACAAGGACAGAATCTTGGAGGCAGGAAGGAGAATGGTATTTTCTAGGGCTTCAAAGAAACCACAATGACAAGAGAGAAAGTTCTGTGCTAGCCTTGCTGATGCTAAATTATGAGGCTCTCAAGAGCCAGGTGGAGAAGTGGAGGAGTATATATTTGATTTGGTAGTCATTGAGGTCCGTGAAGGCAATGTAAGAGGTTAGTTTGGCAACAGTGCTAGGACAGGTTGGAGAGAGAAAAATTTAGAGACAGAGACACCATCAGAGAAGCCATGTTGTTTTCCAGGTACAAAGTGAACAGGACTCAGTCTAGCATGTTGACTGAAGAAATAAGAAGGAAGGTATTAATTGGTTGATTATATATGGAACTTAAAGATATTTTCTAATCTCATGGAATCAACAACACTTTAGTACACTAACTTGTAAGGTGTCTCCCTGGCCACCTTCCACACCTCTACCAACTGGGCTGTTAATGCCCCAAGCAAAGATAGGCTTGGTCTTAGCCTCATATCTAACACAGCATTTAGCCATATGATAGGTGCTTAATAGATGCCCTGTAAATGAAATTTAAAAAAATAAATAAATAAATAGCAGAAGTTGAACTTGGGTGGGTGGGGTAATTTTATTCAAATCAAATATCATATGAACTAGGAAATAAAATATGAAGTTGATGTCTGATTATTCATATAGAAAGAAGGCAGAGTTGGATATGGAGTACGGGAATCAGTAATTGAAGTTATCTCTCAATGCTCCTTCCCATTTACATGGAGTGAAGATGACCTTTATGCAACTTTTGGGAGTTCATATTTTTATGGAAGACTAAGAAACAAAGTCAGAACTAGCAAAAATCCCAGTTCTCCTGACTCCGTTGAGTGTTATCAAGTAAAACAAACAATCAAATAAACAAAAATTAGGGCAGACTTCACTGTCTATTCTGGGATTGTTCTTTCTTTACTTTTCTTTCTCCTCAACATCCCCTTTTTTTGACCTACTCTTCCTCTTTTATAATATTCTCTGTTCCATCCTTCCTTAGCTGAGGAGCTATATCTTCACCCCAGGCCTGGGACTTCCAAGGATGAATAAACCCAGAGCACAGACAAGGGCACAGTGTCCTTTCAAGGAGTAGCTCAGGTTTCTCACAGCATCATGGGTGGAGCCTGCAGAGACTCAGTGTCTGAAGACAATACAGGCTTTATCTCTGCTACTCTGTTTAAGATTTTATAGCCCTGTTTACCCAAAGGGAATTAGATTCTTCTGTAACCTAGAAGTCACATTGGTCTGGCCAAGTGAACCTCTGCTTCTGTTCCAGAATGTTAGATTTAAAAATCTTACCATTAAAAATAACATTTTAAAAGAATTTATACTTATGTAAGGAAATGTTCATGATATAAAGGGGAAAATATTATACATGACTATATTAAATATGATCCCAATTTTATTTTTAAAATATTTACTTAAATTCACACAATAAATTCAGGCTATGTCCAAAAATCCTCTTTTTCAATGGAAAACTGCTAAAAATGTAATGGTATAATAATTGAAAAGGAAGAAACAAAACTGCCACTATTCACAAATAATATTATTGCCTAAACAAAAAACTCAGAAAATCTACATGCAAATTATTAGAATAAATAACAGAGTATGGCAAATTTACTGACTCTAAGTTCAATATACAAAATCAATACAAAACAGCAACTAGAAGTTAGAAAATAGAAATTCTAAAAATATATTATATTCAGTGGTAACAAAAACATAAAGTAACTAGGAAGAACAAAAGAAAAATAAGTCCTGTATGAAAAAAAAAACTTTATTAAAAGATTTTAAAGAAGACCTAAATAAATACAGAGATATACCAAGCTTATGAATAGAAAGATTCTAAATGGATCTATAAGTTTAATGCAACTCCAGTCAAAATCCCAACAATTTTTTCAAGGAGCCTGTATCAGAGTACAATCACAGAAGCAGAACCAATTATATGTGAATTGCTTCACATATAGTAAAAGAAACTTACAATAGTACATTTTCATTTCTCTCCTCCTAGACTTTGTGCCACTGCTGTCGTACAATTTACTTCTCTCTTTCTCTTTTGCTCTTTATATATATTTATATACATAGTAACCCCCATACTACATTGTAATTTTTGCTTTAACAATCCATTCTCTTTTGAAAAGACTGAAGCAATAAAAAATTAAAAAAATTTAAAAAACCTACATATTGACCTACACAATTATCATTTCTGATGCTCTTTATTTCCTTACATAGTTCTGGGTTATCTTCGGTATCATTTTCCTTCTACCTAAAGGACTTCCTTTAATATTTCTTGTAGTGTAGGTCTATTGATAGTTCTTTCACCTTTGGTATGTCTGAAAAAAAATCTTTATTTTATAATCATTTTTTAAAAATATTTTTGTTTACAGTTTTCTTTCTTTCAGTACTTTAAAGGTGGTGCTCCACAAACTTTTTGTTGACTGTTTCTGAGATAAATCTATTGTCATCCTTAACTTTGCTCCTCTGTAGATAATGTGTCTTCTTTTTCTGGCTGCTTTTCATTTTTTCTTTTTATCACTTGTCTTGAGCAATGTGATTATGATGTGCAGTGCTATAGTTTTCTTTATGCTTCTTTTGCTTAGGGTTTCTCGAGCTTCTTAGAACTGCTGGTTTAATTTTTTCATTAGATTTGAGAAAATTTGGGCCATTATTTCTTCAAATTCTTTTCTATCACCCACTCCATCAGGGACTCCAATTACACATATATTAAGCCTCTTGAAGTTATCCCACAGCTCACTGATATGCCGATCTCTTTTTAAACTTCATTTTTCTCTGTGTGGTTCATTTGGGATTGTTTCTTTTGCTATGTCTTCAAGTTTACTAATCTACTTTTCTGCAATGTCTAATCCACCTTTAATCCCATCAATGAATTTTTCTTCTCAGATATGATGGTTTTCATCATTCAAAGTTCTATTTTTAGGCCATTTTTATATCTTCCATGTCTCTGATTAACATGGTCAATCTTTCCTATAGCTTTTTGAGCATAAGGAATATTAAAATAACTATTTTTAATTTTTTTTTTTTAAAGAAAGCTTTAGATTACATAAATGTTACATCAAAAACAGTAGGGGATTCCCATATACCCCCACCCCCTTGCCCTCCCCTACTTCCCCCATTAACAACATCTTTCATTGGAATGGTACATTTGTTACAATTCATGAACACATATTGAAGCATTGCTACTAACCATGGACTATAGTTTACATTATAGTTTGCACTTGGCACTGCACAATTTTATAGACTTTGACAAAATGTATAATGGCCTGTATCCATCATTGCAATGTCATGCAGGACAATTGCAATGTCCCAAAAATGTCCCATGTTACACCTTTCTTCCCTCTCCCTCCCCTCAGAATCTCTGGTGGCCAATGCCTTTATAACAATGATACAAGTTCTTCCATTGCTAGAATAATAATGTCTACTTTAGTCCTTAGTTGCATTCCCCCCTTATATTTGTTCATTCCTCAATATTGAGGATTTGGAGATGGTGATGCCCACTCTGTTTCTGATTGAGAGGGGGCTTAGATCCCATGGGGCAGATGGATGGAACTGTCTTGCTTGCAGCTGTGGATACTCCCTGTTTTGGGGATAGGCGTTGTCTATCATCATCCTTTTGTTATTTGTCCTGGGCAAGTCCAATGAACCGGAGAGTAGGTTTTACAACTCTGCTGAGATTCAGGTCTCATCTGAAAACAATAACTATTTTAACATCTGCTAATTGTTACATCTTTGTCAGTTCTGGGCCTGTTTCTATGGATTTATTTTTCTCATAATTATGGGTCAGATTTTCCTGCATCTTTGATTGATTTGCATATATAACCACCACACAACTAGAAAATTAAAACAAATTTATAAATTAATTATAATCAAACCCATAAATGAATAAAATTTTAGTTTATAATATTAACTTAAGGTGACAAATGTGATTTGGTGGAAACTAAGTAGGTACTGATTGCTCCAGTACAGATTTGTTTTAGTTTGGTAGGCTTTTATATGTTATGCTATGTGATAACTCATTTCTCCCATTAGTTTTCTTTATTTGAACCCCTGAGAAAACTTTCGTCTATAAAATACACCATGATGTCATTCAGCCTGTATTTAATTCAAGTGCACCACTTACATATTAAATCCACCTCTGTTCTCTTTGGTGCCTAGGCAATTACATGTGTGACTATAAATATGAAAATATTGTGACAGTACTTAGCTGTTAAGTGGGTATGCAGATAATCTCAAATACGCTTATATTAATTTTTTAAATAATAATTGAATTGGAAAAACAAATTTTTTAAAATTTTTGTAGAGAATATGCAATTTAATATACACTGTTTTAATGCAAGACAGTAAAACTCTTCTCAATTGGTAAGCCAAGTTGGAAGCTAAAGCTGTGTTTGAGCCAAGAGATTATTAAGAGAGAATTTCTACTTTGCCCAAAGGATCAGTAATAGGGAAGAGTCAGAGAGTGAATTATGATGAGCTAAAAAATATACCTGCTAGAGGAAGGAGTAGGAAACACTAAGAGAATAACAAAAATATCTGCCAGAAAAAAAGCACAGGGTGGAAAACACAGTGTGACAGCAGGGCAATTACATAGGAGAAAACTAGGAAAAAGCCCAAGAGGGAGAATCCAAAGAATAGATCTGTCTGATAGAAAAAACAAAAATAAGGAAACAGGAAAAAATTAGATTATCCAGAATCTTTATGAATATCACAGGTGTGACAAGCAATATCTCTAGGGCAGGAAAAGAGAAGACACACCAGGCAAGTAAGTGAGAAGATCAGTGCAGCTTTTATCAGCAGTCACAGTGTGGATCTGGAGCACAAAATAGACAGAAGCAGATTGTCTCAGAGGAGGCAAGTTGAGTTTTCAGGCCCTGCATTGGATCAGCCTGTCTGGGAAACTAAGTCACTGGGTCCCTTCTACAGCAAGAATTCAACAAAAAGAGAACAAAAAGAGAACACTATACAGTGTTTCCTTTCTGCAGGAGACTTTAGTTTACTCTCAAGGTCTTGTATCTGCTTCAGATTTCTTTTTTTTTTTTTAAGATTTTATTTATTTATTCATTTATCCCCCCCTTGCTGCTTGTGCTCGCTGGGTCAGCTAACCACGCCGCGCGGGCGGGCTTGCCTTCACCAGGAGGCCCTGGGAACCGAACCCGGGGCCTCCCATATGGTAAACGGGAGCCCTACTGATTGAGCCACAGCCCCTTCCCCTTCAGATTTCTTAAGTGCTCTCCTGGTTTGACCTGTAACTTCTCCATGACTTCTGACTCACTGATTTTTTTTTCTCCTTGTGTGACTTGAGAGAACTCCTTCAGTTTTCTTTTTGTGTTTCATTTGTGGTCTTTACGTTGGCTTTCTTGAACCTGCTTTCCTTAATCTTGTTTCTCCTGGATTCAATGCTTCCTGCCACCTATCTAGGTGAGAGAAACGGTCCCCCATGGGGCAGAAAGGCCCACAGTATGGAAAGGGGGCAAAAGGGCATTCAAAATAGCTATATTCCCATGGGCAAGGTCCTTATAGAGGGCCAAGAGCTAAAGTGAATGCCAAGGAAAGTATCTGTGCAGGTTTAATTACAGGTCCTTTGGCAAGAATGCATAACTTGGAGCTTTTACACTGTGCAAAGCCAACTGAATGATATGAAGAAATCTTGAGAAGAAATCTCAACTCTAAGGCTTGTGCCTCAGAATCCCCACTATGTAATATAAGTCAATTGTCTACATAAACCTAAACAATTTGTGTTAGAGTGGACAGGGTGAGTGCCAGAAAAGTGAGATAAAGTAGGAAAAGGCAGGAATCGTGGGTCCTGATTTTTGATAGGAAAACCTTTCCCCTTTGTATTCTCTGGTGGTGACAGAGAATGGGAAACCCTAGCTAAATCAGGGGTAAGATGAGATGTCATGCCCTATTCCTACGCTTAGGAATTCAGCGTCATTCATTTTTCTTACACCCCACTTTGGGGCAATTAACTTCAGGGTTAGTGTGACAGAATTCCAGTTCCTCATCACTGGACATTCTCCTTCCAAGACAGAAAGTCAGCTGAGGACACTCAAAGGATCTGTCTGATAAGACAGCATTAAAGGGGCAGGTCCAAAGATTGCCCTTAGTTCAGGAGACCCTGCAGCTGCACCGTGTAGACTCATTTCACCTGAATTAATCACCATTTTATCTGTCTTTATTCAACTCTGGAATACACTGATTTTTTAAAAATTGTCTGGCCAATGAAGCAGAATTATTTTTAATGGCTTTTATCTCATCATTGATTTTGTTTTGTGCAAGTTATCTAAAGGTTTTTACTTAGTCTGTAATAGAAACAGGAACCTAGTATAAAATTCAAATAATTTTAGAGCTGGAAAGGACATCAGAGATTTTACTTCTCTTTATTTTATGAAAGAACTGAGGTGTAGAATGATTAAATATTTCAACTCAAGTCATACTTCTGCAAGAGTTAAAAAAAAAATTTTCCCATGAAAACTCTAAAGATCCCTCTGGAGAGCTTTAGTTAACTCACTTGAAATAGACAACTAAAAAGTGGTGAAGCTGGCATTCAAACTCAGATCTGTCTCCACTCCTTTAGAGGCAGCTTTGATATGGTGGTGAAAGAGCAATCTAATACCAACAGCCATTATGCTGGGAGGTCTTTCTCATGCAGATAGAGAGCTGTTCTGCTTACCTAGATTGGTAACGTTGAGTGCAGTGACTGCTGTATATTTCATCAATGCTAAGCAAAGGCAAAAAGGACTTTGTGCTGTCTTTCTACTTGTGTTTTTGGGATCTGATTCTATTAATAGCAGAATAACATTTGCACTTGTTTGTTCCTGAGTCTTCCAAGCTTTTTCTCAGCCTTGAAGTCTCCTGTAAATCTACAGCAGTGTTCTTTAAAGGATGTTTATGTGGACCACATAAACCAGAGTCACTCATTTGGGGAACTTAAAAATATATACAGGGGAGAGGATGTGGCTCAAGTGATTGGGCTCTCGTCTACCATATAGGACGTCCAGAGTTCGATTTCCAGGGCCTCCTGGGGAAAGGCAAGCTGCCCTGTGTGGTGAGCTGGCTCGAGAGAAGAGCTGGCCCACGCAGAGTGCTGGCCTCCAGGGAGCGCTGGCCCACACAGGAGTACTGGCCTGAACAGAGTGCTGTCTCAGCAAGATGATGCAACAAAAAAAAAAGACACAGAAGAGAGACAATAAGAGATGCAGCAGACCAGGGAGCTGAGGTGGCGCAAGAGATCGAGCGCCTCTCCCCACTCCGGAACGTTCCAGGATTGCTTCCCAGTGATGCCTAAAGAGAAGACAAGCAGACACAGAAGAACACACAGATGGGAAGCGGCTGTGGCTCAATCAGTAGGGCTCCCGTTTACCATATGGGAGGCCCGGGGTTCGGTTCCCGGGGCCTCCTGGTGAAGGCAGGCCCGCCCGCGCGGCGTGGTTGGCTGACCCAGCGAGCACAGGCAGCAAGGGGGGGATAAATGAATGAATAAATAAATAAATAATCTTAAAAAAAAAACAAAAAACAAAAAACACAGAGAGCAGATAGTGAGCGCAAAACAACGGGGCGGGGAGGAGGGGGATAAATAAATAAATAAATCTTTAAATATATATATATTTAAGCTTCTTTGTACATAATCATCTTCAGGGAGACATAAAAATGCAAAATCCTAGCCCACTCTTCTCCCCAGGAAAATCTGGGTAATTCTGGAGGGGACCCCAGAATATATATTTATAATTTTATTGACATACAGTTTACAAACCTTACAATTCACACATTTTTAAAAGTGTACAATTCAATGTTTTTTCAGTATTTTTTGCTTGTTGTCTGTTTGTTGTTTTTGCTCGTCTGCTTTTCATCTGTTTTTTTTCTTTAGGAGTCAACGAGAACCAAACCCAGGACCTCCCATGTGGGAGGCGGGTGCTCAACTGCTTGAGCCACATTCGCTCAAGTGGTAACTGTAAGCTTCTACCCCAAATAAATACCCTTTGTAAAAACCAACCCATTTCTGGTATTTTTGCATCAGCATCACTTTGGCTGACTAATACAAGTTTTATTCAGATATATTCGTATACCACACAATCTATCTAAAGTGTATAATCAAATACTATATGATTGTGCTATTATGAACTAAATATATTGTGTAAACTCATGGAATTACTAATTGGAATATAGGTCACCAGAAAACAGAATGAAGGTAGAGAATGGAAAACTGAGGGTTAATCTGTGCAACATCAGTAAAAAGGTTGTTTGTAAATCTTTGGAAATGGATAGAAATGGTGAAAGCACATCATAGTGTTTGTAAGTAGCAGAGCTATTATATGGGTATGACAGTGTTTGAAAGAGTAAGTCTAAGGTCATGTATATTACTAGAAGGAAAGCTAAAAAATGTAACACGGGATTTTATAAGATAGTAAAACCTCATGTAAAACATCAATATGGGTGATATTGCATATATAAGACTGTTTTTACAAAATATAACTACAAGTAAACTAGACAGATGGAAACAGAATAGCAGGGGAAGCATAGAGAGATTGAGAGGTGATGAGTTTTTTGTTTGTTTTTTTGTTTATTATTATTGGAATAATGAAAATGTTCTAAAAATGATCGAAGTAATGAATGCACAACTATGTGATTATACAGAATACCATTGACTGTATACTTTGGATGAATTGTATGCTTTATTAATATGTATCAATAAAATTGATTTGTTAAAAAAAAGAAAAAAGTGGAAAACAGAATGCAAGCTTTGTATCTACATTAAATTTCTTAAACTTGGGGAAAAAATAGTTGTCTGTCCAATGAGGATTAGCATAATATATTTTTCTCCTTTTCTTTCAACATTTTCCTATTTTCCAAATTATCATGTGCCTGGAAAATATATTAAAATAAATTACAAAGCCAATTAAAAAACTGAATGAGTCATTTC
The DNA here is from genome assembly GCA_026826555.1 of Tolypeutes matacus. NCBI lineage: Eukaryota > Metazoa > Chordata > Mammalia > Cingulata > Chlamyphoridae > Tolypeutes > Tolypeutes matacus. The sequence goes on from JAKSZT010053881.1 coordinate 18,924,192, forward strand.
TTGACCAAAAAATGATTGCTTGTAGGCTCTTGTGATTTTAGTCAGGGTTTAAGTTCTATTATTTTCCAATCACTCAGGCACAGATTATTGCAATCTCAGACAATATCCATTTTCTCTATTATCTCAGTGACCTCACCAAAGTCTTTTGCCACGTGTTGGAGCAAGATGGCTGCTGATGTCTGCCAGGACTTAGGCTTCCTGGGTTCCTCTCTTCCCTGGGGTTCATTTCTTCCTGGGCTCAGCTCCTGTTTTATCCACAAGGTCAGCTGTAGACTCTCAGGCAACCAGCTCTATCTCTCTCCCTAGGGCTTGATTCTCTCTCGGCTCAGCTGCTCTGCAACTCTGTGCGCTTACTTCCCAGGCTCCAGCTCAAAACTCCAACATCAAAACTCCAACTCTGTCCTTTGCTATATCTTTTATCTGAGTCCCCACCCACCAAGGGGCGGGGACTCAACACCCTACTGACATGGCCCAATCAAAGTCCTAATCATAATTTAGTCAATTAAAAGTGATACCTCTGACAGACCAGTTTACAAACATAATCCAATAACGATTTTTGGAATTCATAAACAATGCCAAAATGCAACGAAAACTGCTTAATAAATTTTAAAAAAGAGAAAGAAAGAAAACTAGCTTTTCCTAAGATAAGGATTATTCAGAAATGAGTTCCTTGGTTAGAAGCTGTATCAAACATCTGTAAGTACAGTCATATTGGCAGAAGCATTATGGTGAGGCAAGACAAATCCATATCCTGCATATGTTCTTTCCAGTGAGGACAAATGGCTACTCCTCCATTGGTCATTTGTAAACCAGGCCTTAGCTTTTTCTTCCTCAGCCAACTGGTGATTGGGAACTTCCCATGAGGCTATAGTTGTGAGTTGAAAGGGAGAATGTAATGCAGCAGAAGTGGGTACAATAGGAGACTGAGCCACCTCTCATGCAACTTACTTATGTCTTCAGGACCTCCTTGTGCTTAATCTCATTTATATCACTTCTGCTTGATGTTGGATTGCTGATGCCTTCAACCAGACTTATGTGTTGGTGGGCCAGAAAACATCCAGTTTATTATGGGAAGCTCAGATCATATGGTCACTAAATGTTCTATGACCAGAAGTTCAGTCTCAACCAGGATCCAGTAGCAAACCAAGAGCTGTTTCTGAAAAGAAGAGTTATCTATTCCAAAATCCCAGTGGTCTGTGCTTCTGCCAGTATGACTATTGCAGGCAGCCTCTGAGATGGCCCTTAATGATCCCCACCTCCTATTATTCATGCCCTTGTGCAATTCCTTCCCTTTGGGATATAAGCTGGATTTGTGGCTTGCTTCTAATTAATAGAATACAGCAAAAGTGAAAGGATATCACTTCTGAGATTAGATTACAAAAAGATCCATACTTCCATTTTGGGGGCTCTGATTCTCGCTTTCTCTCTCTCTCTCTCTCTCTCACTCATTCACACTGGGAAAAGCAGCTGCCGTGTTGTGAGAAGCCCTATGAAATCGCCCATGTGGCATGGCAAGGAACTGAGACCTTCAGTATTTTAGCCTGTGAGAAGCTGAAACCTGCCAAAAAAACACATGAATGAGCTTGTAAGTGGATCCTTCAACTCCAGTAAAGTCTTGAGATGACTACAGCTCAACCCCAGTGCTTGATTGCTACCTCTTGAGATACCATAAGCTAGAACCACCCAACAAAACTGCTCTGGATTTCTGACCAGCAGAAATTGTGAAATAAATGTTTGTTGTTTTAAGCTGGCAAGTTTTGGTATAATTTGTTACACAACAACAAAATAACAACTATCATGGCTATCCATGGATGTATAAATATTCTACACAATATTCCTTCTGAACAAGGAACTTGTTTCTCAGCTGAAGAAGTATAGCAACGAGCACATGTCCACAGAGTTTACAGGTCTTACCATGTATGAAATCCCTCAGAAAGACCAGGCCTGATGAAACAGCCGACTAAAGATTATTACAGTACCAACTGAGAGATAACACTCTGAAAGGTTAGCGCACCATCCTATAGGATTCTTGGAACAGAAACCAGTATAGAGTATTCTTTTTCCCAGAGCCAGAGTACATGGATCTGGGAATAAAGAGGTAGAAATGAGAGTGGCTCATTATTATAGTTAATTATCTACCCACAAAATTTTGTTTCTCATCCCTGCAACTTGGATTGCTGTTGGTTTAGAGGTTTTAGTTCCCAATGGAAGAATACTTCCACCAGAAGTCACAACAATGGCTCTACAGAATTGGAAGATGGGACTTCCACTGGCCATGTTGGGCTTCTTATGCTATTGAAAAAACAAAGAAAGGAGGGATTATTGTTTTTGTTGGGCTATTGCTCCCAATTATCAAGGGTAAACTGAGTAGCTGCCACAACAGTGGAGGCAAGGGAGATCATGTCTAGAGCCCAGGGGGGTTTCTGAGGTGCATTTAGTACTATCAACTCTAGTAGTACAAGTTAAGGCAAAACTACAGCAACCCATTAAAGACAGACATCTAAGATTCAGGCCCTCTGAGAGTGAAGGTTTAAATCACCTCCACCAAGAAAGAACTCTTTCTGGCCAAGGTTCTCAGAGTTTTATGCACACTATGTTACAGTTTGAATTTTGTGAATGCATTCCATGGCATGCTTCTCAGAGTTTTATGCACACTAGTGTGACAGTTTGAATTTTTTGAATCCCAGAAAAGATTGCATTCTTGAACAAATCTGTTCCTGTGAGTGTGGGGCCCTTTGATTGTATTAGATTCAATTAAGGGACCCTTTGATTAGATCACTTTCAATTAGATTGTTTTAGGGCTTTTGATTGGAATATGTCAGTGAGGCATGGCCCAGGTTGGGTTTCTACCCTCTTGCTGGGTCTTATATAAACTGAGAACAGAGAGAAAGAAGACACAGAGAAAGGGAGCTCTGCCATTTTGACCCTGCCATGTGAGAGAGGACTCCAGGTTCACCTACAGCTGCAGAAAGACAGAGAAGCTGCAAGAGGTTCAAAGAGATGAGGCCCAGGGAGAGATACCTGATCGCCCGCAGCTGTACTTGAGGAGAAAGTAGAGAGAGCCCAGCAGACCTGCCATCTTGCCTCACCATGTGGCAGGACTTTAGGATATGCTAGTAACAGACCTTTGGTGAGAAAGCAGCTCTGATGATGCTTTGATTTGAACATTTTTGCAGCCTTTTACCCCCAAATAAATTCCCTTTATAAAAGTCAATCTATTTCTGGTATTTTTGCATTGGCAGCCTTTGGCAAATTAATACAGTTGGAAACTTCTTTATTGGATACATGTCAGGTATCCAATATTTGCATCTTTCAAAAAGGTTTATTATTCCAAATATAATCTGTGAAGGTATAAGGGGCCTGGCACATGTTAAATTTTCATTATTATTGAAAGAATGAAGTTACTCAAATGTATATCCTGATTCACTTGATCTAGAGTGGCTGCTGAGATTCTACATAACTAAAAAGATCTCCTAAGGTGATGCTAATTTTCCATGGAGCACACTTTATAAAGCAAGGTCTTATATTTCCTTTCACTTCTGTTGTACTTTTTTTCCTGTAACAACATAATTTAATCTAAAATTGAAAGCTTCATATTGAGGCCTTTCATGACGGTGCACCCAAGCCAAATGGCCCTCCTGGCCCCCAATGATGAGTTATGACTTCAAGAACATATGATGTTGTACATGATCTGAAATACAATGTGTTGACTTTGGTCAATTCACTGTCCAGAATAAATCAGGCTGAAGCCAGATTTCTTCTGAATCCACATCTTCATGTAGTTTCAGGAAGGGATATCACAGTTTCAGAGGCTAGAAGGCTTGCTTCCACTGAGTTGGTATCTTTTTGCTGGCCAGCCATCTTCGGGGTTCCTTGGCTTTTCTGTCACATGGCAGCATCTTCTCCTTTCTCTTTTGGGTTCTGTTGACTTCCAGCTTCTCACTTGCAGCTTTTTTTGCACTATCATCACTGGCTCTGCCACACACCCTTCCTGTGTACCCATGGCAGCAAGGACACTAACCCCACTGTTCTTACCCACTGAGGGCCATGCCACTGGAATTATTCAAGCACCTGCAAGTTTACAATCCCCTTAGCAGTCTGAACACCAGCTGCCATGCACCATCCTGAGAACCCTTCCTTCAAGGTCCTAGGTTCTGATAACACCACTCTTACCTCTTATTCCTTTAGCCTAGGGTGGTAGCTACTTCTTGCACTTATTAATCTCTGGTTACCACAGTATCCCTTTTTGTTCTTTCAGCCTTTTAACACCTATATAACTAATTTCCTATATAAAATCCCTTTCATTTACAATATCAAAAGTGGCTGATATTATAAATATCAACCTTGACTGGACCCTGAATGATACAAGGGCAGTATATCATAAAATCGGGTGAAATATCAAAATCAGTATTTGGGCCATGACTGGCTTTGGAGAACAAACATATAGTGGAAAAGAAAGCTCAAAATAAGCCTCGTGAGTCATGTGGTAGATGGATCTATTTGTGTTAGAAATGGTTGCCTCAGTGGTCCCACTTCCAAATTCTAACCATCCTAAACTCTTACAGGGTAGTTAGTGTATATGCTTTTCATGTATTTGGCCAACAGTGGCAGCTTTAACAATTTCAAATTGTTCCTTTATTTGGTGCCTTGGAGATTTTCTTACACTCTGGGGGAATGTACCATAGTAAGGTTAGGATGGGTGAAAAATATACATTTGTTTTGTAAAGTAGAATAGTATAATTGTGAAAGAGAAAGTGAAAAGAACTGCAAAGTCCTACCTTGAAAATGCAGGCATGTTTGCAGGTAGCATAATTTTAGGAAGAAGTATGTATTTGAGAAATTTAGAAACCAATTCTCTTAAAACTACTGATGTCTGCAAACTTGAAACTCTTGGAAAGTCTCTATGAAACTTAAGGAGTATATATACTCCTATTTGGAGGACATTGGTTTAAATAATATTCTTAAAAACGGTAGGACATAGTGTCACATCAATAGAATTCCCTATTTTGGGTGTTGACTGAAATAGATTTTGTTTTGGGAGAAGCAAAAGGAATTTAAATCACTTCTAGGACTTATGAAAGATTTCCATATAGTAGTCCCACCATTATTTCACCTAAGCTGAAACTCAACAATAATGACAAACACAAGCCACAGTTAATCACTAATCACTATGTACACTGTTAAATTTGGTCTTTCAGTACAAAATTCCTAATCTATGAACTCCATCCTACCTCTTTAACTCTGCTGCATGTCCAATCAGAAGCAACAATGATCACATTAGTCCAAGGATCCCCAAATGAATTACAATCCCTCCAGTAAGTACATTAGACTTTTACCCTTAAAAAAAGATATCTCAATCTCAGTTGTTATAGAAATGGAAACAACTTATAAAAATTATCAATTAAAATATAAACACCAAGCAATATTACTATCATCATCTTTAAAGTAAATTGAACCCAACTGTCCAAGGCCAGAGAAATCACTGAGAGACTTATGAATTATGATTATGGACATGGAGTAATTTTGTTCATTACACTATTCTATACAGACTAATTCAGAACTTTGTGAATTTAATTTTATCCCTTGGATCTACAGTTGGACTATGTTCTTTTTGTTTTGTTTTTTAAAGTAAATTTTATTTCAACTTAAAAAAAATAAAATAACAGACAAAAGACAGCTTAACAAATCAGGAAAGCATTACAATAAAAAAATTCGGTCCAGGCACATTTATCTCATTTAATCCTAAAAACAAACTCAATTGTTTTTCCAGTGTTCAGAAAGATACATCAATGAGCACAGATTGGTTAAATGGCATGGACAAGGTCTCCTTGTTAATGAAGAAAACGAAGAAAGAAAAATGCTCGATCATATTCACATCTCATAAAACCGAATCCCATATTCTTTTTTCAACCTTTAGCATTGATAATAGTACCTTCTTTGCCTTTGCTACAAAAGTATTACAATATTACTGTTAACTAAAGTCTATAAATTACATTAATTGCATTTTTTCATGTATCATATTCTTAACACCTTACAGAAGAACATTCTTATATTAATATTATTAACCACAATTCTCATCTACCACCAAAATCACTACGCTATACAGTCCCTAGATTATCCTCTAGATTAACCTCCCAGCCACAATCACATTTATAAATCAGTAGTGTTTGTTATACTCATTATAATATGCTACCGTTAACTCTATCCATTAACCACATATTTACAATCAACTTTATGAAACATTCTACATACATTCAGTATCTGCTCACCCTTCTCATCCCACATTCTGTCTCCTACTAACCTATACTCTATGGTTCAACTCTCTAAGTTTACTCATCGTATTTAGTTCATATCAGTGAATCATAAAATATTTGTCCTTTTGTGTCTGGCTTTTATATATATATATATATATTTTTTTTTTTTTTTTTTTTTTCAAGATACTTAGATTACAGTAATGTTACACAAAAAATATAGGGATTCCCATATGCCCTGCTCCCCACACCTCCCACAACCTCCCACATAAACAACATCCTTCATTAGTGTGGCACGTTCATTGCACTTGATAAACGCATCCTGGGGCATTGCCATTGAGCATGGACCATAGTTCACATTGTAGTTTATACTCTCTCCCACACAATTCTGCAGGCTATGGGAAGATATATAATGGCATATATCTGTCATTGCCATGCCATTCAGGATGATTCCCAAGTTACAGTTGGACTATGTTTTAAGCCTTAACAGATAAAGTACAAAACAGACTCATTTTAATGAATGCCTCACTATATTACAGTATATATATATATTCAGCTGATACACCAAGCCAGTTTTCATTTGAGCCACAACCTCAACTGCCTACAGGGGCCAGGAAGTAATCTAAAGGCAGAAGCAAGCTGAGTGTAAGATGGCAGAGAGTGATAAAATACACATTTCATTCTAAAGGCACTCAGTTTTTTAATACCATAAACCAAACAAAAACATATCTGGTGCTGAATGTGGACAAATCTATTAAGAGTTTAAATTTGGCAACTCACTTTGTCTGGTTTTTAAAACCAACTAAACAAATTTAAATTGGTATTAGCTAGTGCCCAGTAGGTAAAACGTACACATAATAAGCATGAGACAAGGCTTTTAAATATTATTGTTGGCATAGCAAGTATAATTGCATAAAATTGTCTCATACTTTAGATGAGATTTCATCAAGTGACTAGCACAAACAAATTACACATCACAGCTACAACCTAATCTTTTATGACATAAAAAAGGAAAGTACACTTATTTCAGGTGAAAAGAATATTTTATTTCAATACTTTACTATTGCAAGCAGCTATCATATATTTCCACCAACTCTTATATATCATTGTCCCTCTTTCAGGAGATATTCAGAGAGGTTAATCTGATGAAGCACTTTCAGCAAACCTCAAACTTCATCTCCAAATTTAAGTCAGGTCCTTTAATAAGTTACTTCTTATTCAATGTGTGTTAGTATTTATGAAATGAATTAGTGCAATACATTACTGAGGTATTATTTAAAAGGCAAACACCCTACACATTTGGATTTGTCATCCCAATTCCTTGGCATTCTATAATATATGTGTCTTTAGAGGAATCTCCTTCATCTTCCGATTTCTTCACAGTAAATTTAGCCTGCAACCAAAAGAGTATTTAATATATAAGTAATATGAAGAGAGCTAGAGGGAAGAGGCCATAATTCCTGCCTAAGCAAGAAGGTAGATAATAAACCCATTTTACTGGACAAGCTACATATACACAAAGACCAAATGATTGACAGAAATTCAATAGTGTACAGATAAAATAGCTGGACAGCACTCCATACCCAAAGAATCAGAACCCCCAGGAGTATGGCCTAGACACATATTATTTTTAAAACCTCAACTGTTGATTGTAATGCACCACCACTCACTAGCCTCTAAAAATTTTCTTAAAAATGAAACTGAAACATTTATATTTCTTTTACCTTATCAAGTACAGATTACCTTTTAATTTCCCTTAAATGTTTCTTGCCAATTTAATTCCCAAATAAACTATTTCCAAGAAGGAAATGGGAAGAGGCATTAATATCTTCTTTCATCCTTATTAAACTTAAAATTGTATTTTTCACTTGTCAACTCATTAAAGTTTGGCTTTGAAATATTTTATTCCTATAATTGAATTTTGGAAACATGATTTTTAAAAAGCAAATGTATTCATTTTAACAAGACTGAATTAAAATCAAAACAACCTGAATAGATTGAGCTATGGCAAAGAGATTTCATGTATTCAGTTTCAGTATTATGTGGCAGTGTACTGACACACAGTAGACATTTGAAATTCTTCTTGAATGAAGAAAATGAATTCTGAGCTAGATAGCCAAATTATTTATATAGTTTATATATATTTATGTCTCAAATTTCAAGCATTATTTAAATATGAAACACAAGTTAAAATATGGACGTCATTTAAAGGCTATATATAAACCTACCTAAAACTAAAAAAATTTCAAATTGAAATGAGCATTAAGGAACTATCTAGCTCAAATCTCTGATTTTCCACATGAATTATCTGCACTGAGGCACAGAAAGATGAAGCATCTTATCCCAAATCACCTAGTTAATACAGAACAAACCTGAACAAGAAAGTAGAGCTGCTAATTTCCAGCTGACAGTGCTTTGCACTATATACACTTCAAACATGAATATCTATTATATTCAAAATACAGCATAAAGTAAAGACTATGAATAAAACTTGGTCTCTCCTATATAGGATATCACAGTCTTCAAGGAAAACAAATGAGTAATAGTTACAAATACAACATGGTAAGTAGAATAATAAAAAAGGAAAGTGGAGTTAACTATCTCTTGATAATCAAATATAATTTGCTTCACGTAGCCTTTTCCTACAATTTAAACAAAACCCATCTATGTTTTCTAATAACAAAAAAAGATAGTATACATTATTAAACCAACTGTCAGAAGAAACACAATAGTTGCTTTTTATTGGTACATTCTGAACGTTTAATTTTTTTCTTTTACTAGTACCCATTATTTTTGTAATTTAAAAAATGTTTGAAGTAAGCACTTTCCCTTGAAAAATGTTACACTATAAATTTTATATTACATTGTAAAATTACTTTACAAAATTTTATTATAAAGACAATAGTTAAAATGGAAATATGCTTCCTGTTATTGAAAAAGGCAAAATATGAAGCTATATGCATTAACTGTAAAGAATGGAAAAAGAAAATTTCAAGAGAAGAGGAACATATGTAAATGTTAATACTGGTTTTACTGGCAAGGGGGACTTCAGGGTAGATATGTTTTCCTCAATTTTTCCAATTTTTAATAAAGAAATTTATATTAATTTCATGATGAAAATATATAGATCAATCGTTTTTAATTAAGAATCTCATAGAAAAGGTATCAATATGAGCCCAATGTTAAATCCTCTTGCACTAAAAATTGTAAATCGACTCCTCTAAATTGTAAAAATTGGAAATCTACTTCTCTAAAAGAGGACTAGAGAATGTTAGAATTTCAAATATTCTTTGTACCCTACCAAGACAATCAGAAGAAATTAAAACATTTAAAACTTCATTTAAGTATTTAAGTTCATAACCAAATAAGAATCCCTTGTGATTTGATTTCATAATTCTTATCAAAAAATCTTTTACTTACTCTGCAAGGCAGTACTGAACAGTGATTAGAGCATGGTCATTTAAATATGCCTTCCCGACTTTGCTCAAAACCCGGTCTCGAACACTGAGAAATTATGAAGCCTTGAGCATTTACTTAATCTCCCTGCTTCTGTGTACTCATATGCAAAATGGGAATAACAATAAACAGCCACCTACAATGGTTATACTGAGCTTTACAGTAAGATAATCCAGGTAACTGCAGCATTAGCCAAAATGCCTGCCACATAGGAACTGACAGCAATTATGATTACTATTAAGTTTTCTGTTATTAAATTTTGACCTAATATTGGCTACCATAAAAATCAACTATTCTTTATGATAGAATACTTACCTTTGCTAGCTGTTCAGCAAAATGTATAGCTGTTTGTGTATGCAGTGTAACTGGTCCTGTTTTTATTCTGGAAACTCCATTGGCTAATGCCATGAAAATGATCAGCTGTGTAAAAAAAGAACCAAGAAGAAAAAACCTCACACATTTAGTAATATTAGAATGTATAACTCTATTAATGAGCATAATGAAAATATAACTAGAAAGCAAATATCTGAAAAAAATAAGTTCTATTCCTTTAAGTTTCTAGAAACTCTGAGATGTCAGTAAACTCAAAGTCTGTGGTGTGGTAAAGAAATGCTTAGTAGCAGTTTTAAATCTACATTTAAAAAAATGTTTAAGAATAAAATGTGGAGTTGAAAGTTAACATATTTAATCAGACCAACTATCTCTGTTAAGCTGGTATGATATGATGTTTCTTCCTCTAAAAGTACAGCATTTTAACAGTTAAATGAGTAGAGTAATACAGAATTATTGGGAGGACAGAGTAGACCAGGGCAGGAAGAGACTAGAAATAAGCAAAACCGTCTTAAGGGACTAGTCAAGAAATCTTGAGGGATTCATTTCTAAATGTAGACTCTGATTATATAAGATTAAGGAGAGAAGAGTATGATAGAAAGGAAAACCTAAAAAAATAGTGGACCATAAATAAGAAAGATCTTTTTTGAAAATATTTGATATCATTTCTCAGTGTTACTGGATATGTTAAGTTTGCAATGTCTAAGACACTCAAGTGGAGATGTTCAGTAGGCATGTGGATATAGGAATATGTGGTTCAGGGGAAATATCTGGGCTGGTGGTGTAAGTTTAGGAGTTGTCACCATACATAATTAAGCCATACTGTTTTAGTTTCCTAGGCTTATGTTTAAGAAAATACCATGAAATGGGTTGGGTTAAACAATGGAATTTTTTTGCTCATGGTTTTGAGGCCAGGAAAACGTCCAAATTAAGGCATCATCAAGGAGATGCTTTCTCCCCAAAGACTGGCTTTCTAGGGCCGGCAGCTGGTGATTTTTGGTTCCTCTGTTATATGGCAAGGCACATGGCAGCATCTTCTGATCTCCTTCTTCTATTTCAGGTTCCATTTCAGCTTCTTGCTTCCTGTCGTTTTCTCTCTCTCTCTGAATTTCATTCTCTTATAAAGGCTCCAGTATTAGAATTAAAACTGATCCTGACTGAGGTGGACACACCTTAACTGAAGTAACCTCATCAAAAGATTCTACTAACAATGGGTTTACACCCATAGGAATGGATTAGATTTAAGAATGTTTTTCTGGAGTACATATAGCATCAAACCAGCACACTCCACCAGCTACCTATAATGGTTATGCTGAGTTTTATTCCCTCTGGAGTCCAAAACGACATGAAAATACATTCATTCTACCAGAATATCCCAAAAGCCTTAAGTAGTTTCAGAAATAATACTAAGTACGAAGACTCTTCAAAATTGGTTCTGGGGGTGGTCTGTCCTGGGGCACAATTCCCCTGTCTGTGGACCTGTGAAATCCAGAGAATAAGTTGTCTGCTTCAGATATACAATGGAGGAACAGGCATAGGATAGATATTTCCATTCCAAAAGGAGAAATTGGAAGGAAAATAAGAGTCATGGGTCCCAAACAATTCCAAAACCCTGCAGGGCATATTCCATTAGATTTCAAGGTCTGAAAGTCATCTATGGAATGTTTTGTCCTCTCAGCCTGATGAAGAGGCAGCCCTATCCCTTCCAAGTGCTTGCCCAGCAGCCATACTCCCCTCCAACATGGGGGTAGGTGTGTGTGTGTGTGGGGGGAGGGACAACACTCCACCCTCTCCAGGAATTGGGATGGCAGCAAAGCTCTCCAAAAACACCAGGGCACAAACTCTACTCTCTCAAAGCAACAGAGTGGAGGCCAGACTCTCCACAATCCCTGGGGCACAGGCTCCACTCTTTCTGAACACTGGTATGACAGCACTCATCCTGACAGGGCAGAAGGTCCGTCCTCTCCAAACACCAAGGCAGACTCATCCTTTCCACATACATGGGTGGGCCTGCTCTCTTGGCCCAAGAAGATGACTTCAGTCCAGACCTCAGCTTCCATGGTTCTGCCCTTAAAGTGATTTTTCCTTCAATTTGTCCCTTCTCTGTCCCTTTTAATCCAAGCTGGCAGTGGTTCTGTTCATACAGATTATACAAAAAATTTGTCAACCTTACATGTAGTACACAGAGGTTCAAACCATCAGACAAAAGAACCTTTCACAAATCCTTCCTAGGTAACTGTATTTCCAAACCTGACTTACAATGAAATGGTGATTGGTTCAATGTTCAGTTAAACCCTCAGATGGAGCACTATTATCTGGGGACTCATTTTCCAGAAGCTCAGAATTTTCTAGACCATCAATTTCTGATTTCTTTGTGCCTAGGAGTTCAATTCTTAGCTTATGCCTTTCCTTGTACATTTTACTATAAGCTACAAGGAGAAACTAGGCTGCACTTTCCACATTTAGCTTGAAAAATCTCCTTAGCTAAATATCTAAGTTCATTACTTTCAAGTTCTGCCTTCCATCTGACATCAGAACTCAATTTTGCCATGTTCTTTGCTGTTTTAAAACAAGGATCACCTTTCCTCCAGTCTCCAATAAAACATCATTTCCTTCTAAGATCATATTGGAAGTAGCTTTAGCAGCCATATTTCCACCAACAGTCTCTTCAGAGCAACCTAGGCTTTCCATATCAAACATATGACAATTCTTTCAGCCTCTACCTATTACCCAATTCCAAAGCTGTTTCCACATTTTTGGTATTTGCAATAGGAGCATACCACTCTCAAGACAAAAGCTATATTAGTCAGGGTTCTCTTGGGGAACAGAACCAAGAGAATTATATATATATATATAATAGTGTAATTATGAGATTTTTATAAGAATTTTATAAGAATAAGATTTTTATAAGAATTGTCTCACATGACTGTGGGGCTGGGCAAGTCCAAATTCTATAAGGCAGGCTGCTGTAAGCTGCCAACTCTGATGAAGATTTTTGATGTATTCTCCCAGAGAAGCTGGGTGGCTGAAGTAGAGATGGAAATTCTCTCTTCTGAGTGCTGAAATCATCACTTTGCCTTTTTAAGGCCTTCAACTGATTAGATGAGACTTCTCTCATTTTCGAAGGTAATTTCCTCAGTTGATTGTAGATATAACCAGTCATAGATGCAATCAATTTACTGATAAAATCCATGAAATATTCTCACAGTAACAATTAGGCCAGCGCTTGCTTGACCAAACAACTGGACACATAACCTGGCCAAGTTGACAAATGAACCGACAGGATGAACTAACCAAAGGAAGTGACTATAAAGAAAGGAGGTATGAATCTGAACCCAAGGGCTCTTCAAAATTTGAAAGCGAAGAAGGAAAAACAGTATTAACAACATTGGAGGGGAAGCGGCTGTGGCTCAATCAGTAGGGCTCCCGTTTACCATATGGGAGGCCCCGGGTTCGGTTCCCGGGGCCTCCTGGTGAAGGCAAGCCCGCCCACGTGGCGTGGTTAGCTGACCCAGCGAGCACAAGCAGCAAGGGGGGGATAAATGAATAAATAAATAAAAAATCTTTAAAAAAAAACCAACATTGGAGGATTCACACTTACCAATTTCAAGACTTACTGTAGAGCTACAAGAATCAAGACAGTGTAGTAATGGTGAAAGGAGAATTTTGGCTATTCTGGTTCCTTTCCCTTCCTTATAAATTTTAGCTTGTTGATTTTTACTTAAAATCTTGCTGGGATTTTGACTGGGATTGTATTGAATATATAGATTTGGGGAAAAGTGCCATCTAATCAATATTAAGTTTTCTAGTCAATGGACAGAGTATAATTCTCCATTTATTAGGTCTTTTGTCATTATTTTAGTTTTCAGCATGCATATCTTGCACATATTGTTAGGTTTATACCTAAGCATTTCATGTTTTTGTGCTATTGTAAATGGTATTGATTTTTAAATTTAAATTTTTAACTGTATTGTTGGAAATTGATATCCAACACTCAATTTTTTTGTATGTTGACTTTTATTCTGTGATCTTACAAAATTTGCTAATAGTTCAAGGTACTTTTTTGTACATTCTTTGGGATTTTCTATGGAACATTCATGTCCTCTACAAACAGCAGCAGTTTTATTTCTTTCGTATCTGTGTGCCTTTTCTTTCTTTTTCTGGCCTTCTTGTACTTGTTAGGATACCAAGCATGATGTTAAATATGAGCAGGAAGAGCAGCCATACATGCCTTGCTCCCAATCTTAGAGGGAAAGTGTTCTGTCTTTCACTATTAAGTATGTTTTCAGCTGCAGGGAGACAAGTCCCATTAAAATCCATGTCAATATAGCTACTACAATAAAACATTTGATTAAACTGTATGTTTTCTCAGCAGCCAAGGCAAAAATGAGCTTGTGTATGATATTTCAGTTCCTCTGTAGCTTCAACTCATTTGTGGCTAGGCTTTTCAGAGAACTGGGGGAGAAAAAGTTGGTATTTTCCCCACACATTTTCAAGTCATGAAAAACAGCAAAAATGTCATGACTTTAAACCATATCCTGAGCCTTGTGGTGAGTGTTGATGATCAAAGATTAATAAGACTGGTTTTTTCTGACCGTGCATTACCCTTAGCCCAAGTTAAAGATACATAGCATAGGAGTTAGAGGGAGGTCTGGGTGTTTAGACTATAAGGTAGTCAGAAGGAGAGAAGGTGGTTCCAACGGAATCTGAGTAGTTTCCAAGGCTTTAAAGTAATTATGTGTGACAGCAGAGATTGTGACAGACATAAGTATGAATATATATTTCCTTCGAGGTTGAACAATGGCTGACAAAACATAGACTAGCATTAATTAGCTATTATTGTTAATGAGCTTGAATTAGCTATTATTCATGAGTCTCACAGGGAGACTGTCTAATGAATAAATTACATCACTAACCATTTGAGCAAAAAGAGGATTTCAGGATGCCTAGACTTCTCCCTAAGGACATTGGATTAGAGTCTTGGTCAGGGAAAACCAGATGGCAAAATCCTACAAGGAGTTTATTTCTAAAAATCAAGAGAATAAAGCAATATTACATTCTGATCCATAAAAAAATGTGACTACACAGGAGATAGTCAAGTGCTCTTTAGCTTCTACCTCTCCCCAAGGGTCAATAATTTACCAGCTACAATAATCTAGAAACAATTACTAAGTTGTTTGAAGAAAAAAGACTTGTATAAAATCGATGAACTATTATGGAGGACAGGGCTCCTAAGTTTAAGCCTTATTAGGAGGCATCTTCTAATGCTCACTATGGCCAGGATTGAAGGGTGGTACAGTATGCAGTTTGTCTAAAACTCCTAAAAGTATAACTTAAATCTCACTGCTTCTCTGTTTGGAGTGGTCATTCACCAGAGATAACTGGAAAAACATCTTCTCGTTGGGTAGTCTACTTTTTACCGTGTTTGTGCAGATTAAAAGTACAACATCCCTTTCTCCCCAATGTCCCCCCACAATCAAGCTCTCCCCATATCTTGAATAAACAAAGGTTCTCATAATGCTGAAGGCTATAATAACATTATCAATACAATGATCGAAAGCCTTGTAAGTAGTCTCAGT
Organism: Tolypeutes matacus; assembly: GCA_026826555.1. NCBI lineage: Eukaryota > Metazoa > Chordata > Mammalia > Cingulata > Chlamyphoridae > Tolypeutes > Tolypeutes matacus. The sequence goes on from JAKSZT010053881.1 coordinate 18,939,808, forward strand.
GGATATTTGTCATTTCTTTAATTGGGGTCCTCTGTCCAGCCCCTTTTACTATCTTTTATAACTTGTTTATCCTTGGATCATTGTTCTTCCTTCTCCACATGCTGTCCTTGGGACATCTCACTGATTGTCATGTTTTTATCCACTATCTTTTTGCCATTGACTATAAAATTTGTATTTTCTGCCAGAGTTTCAGATTGGTATTTTTCAGCAGCCTGGTAGTTAACTGCTAGCCTTCCCTGACTCAGGAATTTTCTTAGCCTTGAACTTATCAGAACTGTCATTTTATAGTTATTTATTAGAATCTTGGTTAACATGTATCTCCCCCACTAGACCACAAGCTCCATGGGCAAGGATTGTGCCCTTTTCCTGCTGCACTGTATTCCTGTGCCAAGTACATTAGCTCATATGCGGTATGGGCACAATAAATAAGTGCCAAAGGGAGCATAAATAAATATAAAATCTCAACATAGGATATAAGAGAAAGGGAAAACAATGCTAGGAGAGCATGTAATAAGGTCTAGCCTGGTCTGTAGTCAGGAGACTTCCATGAGGGAAGTGACCTTTAGGTTGAGATCCTAAGGATGAATAGAACACATCTACTTAGATGCCTGCCAAGCATCAACAATTCAAGTGTTGTCCCAAAAGACCACATATTTTATGACTTCATTTATATGAAATGTCCAGAATAGGTAAATTTATAGAGACAGAAAGTAGATTAGTAGATTACTTTTTACCTTAATTCCATCCTCTTTGTTATATAACCTATTAACAAATTCTGGGTATTAGGATGTTGTCATCTTTGAGGGGGCATTATTCTGTCTACCACAGGGAAAACTGACTGTGAATGGTATAGGTTTTTTGGGAGGAGGTTGAAAATGCTCTAAAACTGATTGTGGTGTAAACTGATTGTGGTGATTGTCTATAACTCTGAAGATATACCAAAAACCATTAAATGGGTGAATTGTATGGTATGTGAATTATATCTTAATAAATTGGTTATATATAACATGCTAAAGAAAAAAAAAAAACCACCAAAGAAACTGAGAATGCATGGCCAGTGAGGTGGGAAGAGAACAGTGATTCAGAAACCAAACAAAGAAAACATTTCAAGAAGAAATGAGGGATCAACTATGCCAAGTGCTGTAGAAAGATAAGATGAGGACTGAAATTTGAGGAAGTATTCCAGAAAGGTACTTAAAACAATGACTGAACCAGGACTTGCTAATTAGTACCTGAAAGTCAATGATTAAAATTTACACTCAACAACTCAACAACAAAAACACAAACAACTGAATTAAAAAACTGGCAAATGGTGGCATAAGACACTCCAGGGTTCCATTCCCCATAGAATTTTGAACTAGCAAAAACTGGCAGATCATCTTCCTCAAAATTCTGGTTGCAATTACTGGGTGAATGTCAAATCAAGAAATGAAGCTTTTAAAAAAAGGTAGAAATGAGAGCAGATGTAGCTCAGTGGTTGAGTGCCTGCCTCCCACATACAAGGTCCTGGGTTCAATCACTGGTAACTCCTTTTAAAAAAAAAAAAAAAAGAAAAGGTAGATGCTCATGACATCCTTGCTGGCTATTCCCCATGCTCTCGCTGGCATGGTGTGGAGCCAAGCGTGTGCTCCTATTATGGGTCCTTGGTCCTATTCCAGAGGAGTAACCTTTATGCACACACTAGGGTATCTGTATGTTGGTGCCAAGATACAAATCTATCAGGTGACAACCTGAAAGACTGAATTAGGATATTCTTCAGATCATTCTCCCAGAACAGGCCCTGCATATAAAAGCAGCTTGCAGACAGCAAAAGCAGTTTAAGAAACAATTAAGGCAAAGTGACCTGGAGCAAAGGATTACCTGCTTTATAAGTCATATAACAGAGCACCCTGGAGCAGGAGAAAGTGTATGTCATAAGGAGTAAAGGGTGCATTCAAATTCCTCTAAACAGGGAAATTCCTAAAGCCAAGAACAAGCACAAGTCCAGGATAAGACAGAGGCTCACAAAAGATAGAGAGGACTCCGCACTTCACATTCACCTCAGGCTGAACTTAATAGAAAGGCTAAATTCTGAAGGAGAGCAACAGCCAATGTGAAGGCAATTTGCAAAGATAGTAAAAGTTATTTTTTTGCATTGGTTTGCTTCTTTTTGTAAGCTCCTGGCACTCAAGGTAATCTGTGTCATATCCCTAGCTGGATAAAAACTTAAGGAACAGACATCTCAGAGACTAAATCCCAAAGTTAACACTTTAAAATATTAATATGTACAGTGTGCAACAAAAGGTTACAAGATTACATTACAAAAACCCTTGAACATTACTCTAAACCATCTAGATCCAAAAGACATATATAGAACACCTCACCCAATAACAGATTACATCCTTTTTTTTAGTGCACATCAATCATTCACCAGGATAGACTATATGTTAGATCATAAAACAAATCTCATCAAACCCAAAGATAATGAAGTCATACAATGTATCTTCTCTGACTGACCACAATGGAATAAAGCTAGGAATAACAGAAGAACCAGAAAATTCACAAATATATGGAAAGTAAACCACATATTCTTCAACAATTAATGAGTCAAAGAAGAAATCACAAGAGAAATTAGCAAGTATCTTGAGGCAAATAAAAATGAAAACACAACATACCAAAATTTATGGGATGTGGCAAAGGCAGTGAATCCTGGGAGGAAACTTTATACTTCTAAATGCTAACATTAAAAAACAAGAAAGATATCAAATCAGAGACCTCATAACTTAAGGATCTAGAAAAAGAAGAGCAAATCCAATCCAAAGGAAGCAAAAGGAAAACAATAAAGATGAGAAAGGAAATAAATGAGTTAAAGACTAAAAAAAAAAAAAACACAATAGAATCAACAAAACCAAAAGTTGGTTCTTTGAAAAGATCAATAAAATTGACAAAACTTTAGATAGAATGACAGAAAACAAGAGAGTAGATCCAAATAACTAAAATCAGAAATGATAAGGGATATTATACCAACTTCAATGGAATAAGAAGAACTATAAGAAGATACAGTGAACACTGGTATGCCAACTAGATAACCTAGTTGAAACAGACAAATTCCTAGAAACACACAAAATATTTAGTGACTCAAGAAGAAATAGGGCTCAACAAACCAATTACAAGAGATTGAATCAGTAATAAAAAACCTTCCAACACAATTCTGCTCAAACACTACTAAGAAATTGAAAATGAAGGAATACTTTCTACCTCATTCTATGATGCCAACATTACCCTAATAGCAAAGCCAAATGAGGATACCACAAAAAAAGAAAATTACAGAACAATATCCTTTATGAATATAGATGGAAAAGTCCTCTGTGAACCCTAATGTAAACTATGGAATATAGTTAATAGTATAATTACATTATTGTTTCATCAATTATAACATGTAAGTGTAACACTAATGCAAAGTGTTAATATAGTGAAAACTGCGGGGAGGTTATATGAGAACTCTGTATTTTCCACAAGATTTTTCTGTACAGCTATAACTTCTCTAATTAAAAAAAGGGGGGGGGGCAGAGGGCTTGAATAGATATTTCTCCAAAAAAGATATTAAAAGGGCCAATAAGTTGGTTGATATTCAACATCAGTAGCCATCAGAGAAATGCAAACCACCATGAGATACCACTTTACACCCACAAGGATGGTTACTGTTTTAAAAAAAAGAAAAATAACAAGTATTAATAAGGATGCAGAGATTAGGAACCCTTGTACATTGTTGGTAGGAATGTAAAATAGTGCCACCTCTGTGGAAAACAGTGACACTTCCTCAGAAAGTTAAGTACAGAATTACCGTATGACCCAACAATCTCACCTCCAGGTATATATGTAAAAGTACTGAAAGCAGGACTTGAACAGATATTTGTACAGCAATGTTCATAGTAGCATTATTCATGGTGGCCAATAGGTGGAAGCAACCCAAGTGTCCATCAACAGATGTACAGATAAACAAAGTGGGGTATATCCATATAATGAAATATTACTGTCATAAAAAAAAAAGAAGTCCTGATACATACTATGTAGCAGTTTGATATTATTTATGAATTCCAAAAAAAGATACGTTTGTAAACTGGTCTGTTCTTCTGGGCATGATACCCTTTGATTGTATTAAATTCAAAGGTTTTGCGTTTACTTGATTAAATCAAGATTGGGGTTTTGATTCAACCACATCAGTAGGGTGTGACTCAGAGTTGAGTCCCTTCCCCCTTGGTGGGCTATATAAATGGGCACGCACTCAAGAAGACACACAGAAGAAGATACGCGGAAGGAGAGAGAACTTTGTCAGTTTTGATTCTGGGGCCCCAAAGAGAACTGAGCCATTCACCTGATAGATTGCACCTGAAGAGACCAGAGCAGCTGAAAAGGCCCAGAAAGAAACAAGCCCTCCAGACTACAGCTGAGGTCAGAAAGAAGCTGGGCCCATGGAGCCTTAAGAGGACGAGAAAGGCTGAACCCTCCGAGAGATCAACAACCATCTTACTTCAACAAGTGGCAACAGACTTTAGTGAGAAAGTACCTCTTACGGTACCTTGAGTTAGACTCTTTAGGGCCTTGTAAAGGTAAAGCTTTTATCCCAAATAAATACCCTTTATAGAAGCCAAAAGATTTCTGGTACTTTGCATCAGCACCCCTTTGTCTGAGTAATACATACTACAATGCGGGTGGTCTTTGACAACATGATGTTATGTGAAATAAGCCAGATACAAAAGGACAGCTATTGCATGACTTCGCTTAAAATAAATAATTAGAATATGCAAATTCAGAAACAGAAATATTACAGGTTATGGGGTGGGGGGGTAAGAAGGGCAGGGTCAGGACAACTAACAAGGAGATAATGATGGACAACAACCATCTCAAGGAACAGAGAGTCTGCAACTGCAAGCAACATAGCCCCATCCATCTACCCCATGGGATCTAAGCCCCTCTCAATTAGATGCAGGGTGGGCATCACCATCCTAGAATCCTCAATATTGGGGAATGAACGATGGACTAGAGTAGACTTACAGTTTTTCTACTATAGACTTATTGTGATTCTAGCAATGGAAGAACTTTTATCATTGATGTGGAGGCAGTGGCCACCGGAGGTTCTAAGAGGAGGGAGAGAGAAAATAGGTGTAATATAGGGGCATTTTTGGAACTTTGGAATTGTCCTGAATGATGCTGCAATGACAGATACAGGCCATTATATATCTTGTCAAAACTTACAAAATTGTGTGGGAGAGAGTGTAAACTACAATGTAAACTATAATCCACACTTAGTGGCAATGCTTTAAAATGTGTTTATCAATTGTAACAAATGCACCACACTAATGAAGGATGCTGTTAATGTGGGAGAGGTAGAGAGTGGGGCATATGGGAATCCCCTACATTTTTTATGTAAATTTGTGTAAGCTAAGTATCTTTAAAAAAAAAGAAGAAGGGTGGGGTGAGGAGTTATAGTATAATGGTGCAGATTTGTTTGGGGAGATGGTAAAGTTTTGGTAATGGCTGGTGGATGGTAGCATAACACTGTGAATGTTAGTAATGCCACTGAACTGTACACTACAAAGGGGTTAAAATGGGAAATTTCATATTGTAGATACAATACCACCATAAAAACTTTATAGTCAATCTAATTACCAAATATTGAAATCTAACAGGCTGGAAGGTTTCTTTTGTTTGCTTGTTTGATTTTTGTTTTTTTTAGGAGGTAAAAAAAACGGATTGAACCGAGACCCCGTACATGGGAAGCAGGGGCTCAAACCAGGAGCTACACCTGCCCCCCAGGTTTTTATCTTAAAAGTATAATTACCTGATCTTGCAGATACTCATCCACAGCACCACCATGTCTAAGATTAGCTAATAGCATTTCGGCAGCTTCAATTCCAACTTTGTCAGCATTTACTCCTAGGACAGGCACACAATTTTAAAAATCTAAATTACTAAGAGGCAAAAGGTATAATTAATACATCCCAGTTAGCATTGATATAACTTTTTTTAGGGCCCTAACTCACCCAACACACCCTTATCTTTAAATGCACTAGTGAAGGAAAAAGCAGGCCACCTTGTCCTGTTTATAAAGTAAGAATTATGAATCCAGTCTACAAATAAGTTATGACCCTACAATCCTGTCTCATTTCAAAATTGTGATTTACACGTTATAATTAGTTTCCAGGAAATTCCATCAGAATTAAAGGATTAAAAAAAGAGTCCAGAAAGATTAAATAACATCAGATAATTATCAGACAGATACTTTGAATTTTTTCCCTTTAAGATTTGAGCAGTTACTAACTTATTTTGAATGTAAGTCAGAACATTTAACTTATTTTGAATGTAAGTCAGAACATTTAACTTATTTTGAATGTAAGTCAGAACATTTGATTATAAAATAAGTGTCAGAAGTAGTGGAACATCAAATGATTCTTTTAAGCTATTCAAAATAAAAGAATCTCTTGGCTATAAATGAAAATGTCTTTTAACAAATGAGAATGTGGTTAGTTTTGTTTCCATTTTGTATTGGAAATTCACTGGATCATATATCACCTTGTTCAAATTTCCTGGAAAAGGTGAAATTTCAGATTTTTAACTCTATCTTTCCTTACTGTAATTATTATAATAAAATTATAATAAACATACTATCTTTATAACATCAGTCAGGTATTTACATAATTGCTATACATGAAATATATTTTTAGATCACTACTTCTCCAACTTCAGCATGCCTAAGAAGTACATGGAGAGCTGTTAAAACACAGATTCCTGGGCCATACTCCCAGAGATTCTAACTCCCTAGGTCTGAGGTGGGGCCCAAGTATTTGTATTTCTAACAAATTTCCAGATGATGCTGATAAGTTACCTGTCTGCTGCCTACACTTTGAATAACGCAGGTTTAGACAGAATTAATTTATGTCAGGTCAATTGGAAATGTTGATTTTACTTGCTGTCCAACTAGTATCCAGATCTACCAAAGAAGTAGACTAAGATTATATGAAATTTTTTTGTATTCATGGTAATAATGTGATTAAACAGTCTATCTAGAGTAAGCATCTTTTAAAGACACCACAAAGTAGAAGTAAGGCAATCGACTGTCATACAAACAACTCAGTAGTTTGAGGAAAACACCTTGACTGGTAAAAGTTACTTTAAATATATTAACAAATAGATGCATACACATATACCTCCCTAACATGCCAAATCTTACCAAAGCAAACTAATTTTCCTTTCACAAAAATAAACTATTCAATATTTTGAAATCACCTATGTAATAAGTGAGGCAGGAGAAATTAATAGATACTAAAACCACTGGGTGAAAGTTATATGGTTTCAAGATATTCACATGGTCTCAAAGTAGTATCCCACTTATTAACTAATTACAAAAGGAAAAGGTACCTTTTTAGCAGAGAGATCTGGAGGAGAGTCCACCTTAACCTAGTGATCACACTAAGCATCACCAATTAAGAACAAATTTATATTACGTGCCCCTGATATGATGCAGCAGAATGCACAGAAAATCACCTATGCAATATTCTTACTAAAAAATGTTTAAACTGAATATATCTAATCATGAGACAATCAGACAAACCCAACTTGTAGGAAAATCTATGAGAAAACTGGCCCGGAATCTTCAAAACATCAATGTCATGAAAGAAAAACATAAGGTGAAAGAACTGTCCTATATTAAGACAGACGAAACAGATGTAACAACAAAAACATAATTTTAAATGCCACATTAGAGTACTTGATATAATATTTGGGAGGCAAATGTGTATGTCTGAATATGTATGCTGTTAAGTCTGAATATAATATATAGATTCATTCGGTATAATCATGGTATTTTGATTACACAGGCATTGTTCTTTGGAGATACGTGCTGATATACTAAGGTGGAAAGCATGACACCTGCAAATTAAATTGAAATGGTTCAGAAACACACAACACACATCATGTAGCTAAATATTCACTACTGGTGAATTTAGAAGAAGGGAATATGAATGTTCACTGTACTATTCTTTCAACTTTTCTATAAGTTTAAAATTTTCAAAGTATAAAGTTGAGGGAAAGTCTGAAAGTTTAATTGACTCTAAAACTAAAATCACTTAACTGTACCATTTTAACTTGCTATCAAAGTATAAAATGACAGGTAAGTAAAAAGTTTCAGTGGCATGTGAAACCGTAGACATCCTTCATTCATCTATACCTCGTTTACCAAGTGATGATCCAGCAAACAAACAGCCAGTCGATGTTTCAGCAATAATGCTAATAAAAAAACAAACAAGTATTACTATCTATGTCATAAATAATATATTCCAAAACTACATGCAAATAAGACACAGAAAAACAGTGATTGTTAAATAGGCAGAATTATTTCTAGCCAGTATATAGCAAAAGTAAAATTCTTCATACAGAGTGGCACAATTAACATTCTCCATTAGCCTTAAGCAGGTCAGTAGTATCTTTCAGCACTTCTACATGGAGACGTCACACCAGTCTTCTCACAGTAGATATCTCACAGTCCTCTCACAGCTAAGGAATAGCCTCCAGAAGTTATCATGTCATCAGCACTAAGTAGCACCATTTCACAGGCAAACAGTACAACAGTAAGATCTTAAATGAAAAGGTCTTTATGGAGGAGTTTCTGGTTTTGTCCTAGTTTTAAACACTAACACATGCAGAACAAGCATTTACTTTAAATCCTTTAATAGAGACACAATAAGAAGCTTTATAATTTAAATATCCAGTAGGACATTTTTACACTTCAAAGAATCAATTTAAGAATTTTTTTATGTGGAGCAGGCGTAGCTCAGTGGTTGAGCGCCTGCTTTGCATGTACAAGGTCTCAGGTTCAATCCCTGGTACCTCCCTTAAAAAAAAAGGGAATTTTGTGAAAACTTAGATCAATAACTCCTAATTAGATGAATATGATAGTTATATTCTCTTTTCAAATATATCCCTGCCATATCTAATATTTTATTTGTGAACTGATTTCATATTTGAGGTACATAAAAGCAACTGGAGATATTTCCCTAAGGATCAGTTTTAATACCTAGCTTCCAATCAGCTTAAACATTTAAGTTCAGTATATTAATTAAGAAACTCTTGGGAAGCGGCTGTGGCTCAATCAGTAGGGCTCCCGTTTACCATGTGGGAGGCCCCGGGTTCGGTTCCCGGGGCCACCTGGTGAAGGCAAGCCCGCCTGCATGGCGTGGTTAGCTGACCCAGCAAGCACAAGCAGCAAGGGGGAGATAAATGAATAAATAAATAAAATCTTAAAAAAAAAAAAAAGAAACTCTTACAATGTAATAAGTGGCAAAGCATCCTCAGAAAAATCATCTTAATTCATCATACTGCTGTTTTAGAGAGGAATGTCCTTAAAAATATGTCCTCTTAAAATTAGGTTTTCATTTTTAAATAAGATAATTATTTCAGGGCTCTCAAGTAATGTCTAGGAAAAAGTTAATATACTGACTCACATTATTCCGTTTCCATTGCCAAAGGCCTGGTCTTTAGGTTCCTGAATAGGTTGGATGTTAACATACAGATCCCTGATCTCTTTTCTGATGCATCTTACTGCTGCTGCTGCCATATCTTTTGCTACCTATTTTGGCAAGATGGAAAATAAATTAATTAAATAAATTAATAAATTAAAGTAAAATAAATTAATGAAATATTATTTTGACAATTATTTTCAAGTCTCCAAAGACACATAAAATAACTTTTATATACGTTATTTAAATTTTTTATTTTCAAGAATATAGAGAGAGCACTGATGTTCAAGAACATCTTTTATGAAAAGATTAAAAGAAAATTCTTTCAATAATTTCAAAATTTAGAAGACATAATGCTTATCAAGACATACATACAACTAGACAACTTACTTTAAATGGTAGAACACCAGCAACAAAAGCTCTTCCATATATCTTAGTCACAGAACCACGGTCAGTTAAATTTATTGGGTTCAATTGTTTAACTGGTGACATTCGGACAATTACTTCACCACCTCCTTTTGGGTAGTAGCCCCTGTGAAAAGTATGGCAAATACATAAACTGATTGTGTGATGATATGATCAATATTTACAATTAAATAACATATGAATGATATCCAAATATATAATTCTTGGAAAGTTCTAAATACTTTAAAACTTCAGTGTCCAATATGATAACCTCAAGCTACATGTGACTATTTAAGTTAAAATTAATTAAAATTAAAAATTCACTTCCTCAGTTACATAAGCCACATTTCAAATGCTTCATAGCAACATATGGCTACTGAACAGCAAAGATAAAGAATATTTTCTTCATTACACAATATTCTATTTGACTGCACTGTTTTAGAATATAAGCTCCATGAAAGCAGGAACTTTGTCTGTCTTGCTCCCTGCTATATTCTCAGGGCTAAATAAACATTTACACACAAATAAAATTTTAATTCAAATATTTAGTGTCATTTATTCAACAGAAAATACTGAGAACACAGAGATGAGAATGATGATGCTCCTACCCTCAAGTAGCTCACATCTAGTTGGGAGTTAGATCCACTACAGTAGAGGCATAAATATGAATTCCAACTGAGACATAGTCATGGAAGGATCACCCAAGAAATTACAAGTTTCGTTTTGAAAAAATATTATAGGATTTCCCATTTTTAGAGGAGCATAGGAGGAAAAGCAAGAACAAAGACATGAAAGTTTGAAAACAAAGTATGTTTGAGGAATAGCAAGAAATCCTGTGATTAGAGTATATATCTTGAGGGAAACGGATGTGGCTCAAGCGACTGGGCTCCCATCTACCATATAGGAGGTCCAGGGTTCAATTCCCAGGGCCTCCTGTTGAAAGGCAAGCTGGCCCGTATGGAGAGCTGGCCCACATGGAGAGCTTGCCCACACAGGAGTGCTGGCCCACGCAGGAGAGCTGGCCCATGCAGGAGAGCTGGCACAGCAAGATGATGCAAAGCACTCAAATGTCATGCCAAGAAATCCGGCCTTGTTATTACGTGACAGAATGGAGGACTTAAAGAGAAATAGCCTGAATGTACAATGTGTTTCTTAGGAAAATAATACTGATACCATTGTGGAAGGCTAAAAGAGAGGCAAACTTCTTCCCCTTCATGACCCCACAGTACCTAGTTCAGTTATCTGCACAGAATAAGCATTCAGTCTATACTGGGGCACACATACCACTAGATATAAAGGTACCTCAATGTGGAAATTCCCCTGAGAAATATTTTTCCCAAGAAGCAAATGAATAACATGCATAGCTGCTTTCCAGGCCCAACTCCCCTGCTGCTTATTATTTTTAAGTCACAAAGTACAATTATTTCTTACAATAAAATGTATAGAGTGGGTTCCAGACTGACAGTTCTCTCAGGCCTAGCTAACCATTCCACTATTTTCAGCACAAGTAACATGGATCAAAAGGCATAAGAAAGAAGCAACTTACCTCATTTTAATGTCACAATTAAATTTGAAACCAAATTTTTCAACAATTGGCTTGAAAACCTGAAAAACCAGTTTACTATTACTTTAATCACCAATGTTCACTGGCTCGACAAGTACATTCATAACAAGTATGTTTATTTAGTAAAGTGTTCTGAACTGAACTAGGCATTAGGCAGCACATCAATGGTGATAGAAAAAAAATATATCCAAGCTAGTTCTACTTTTTCAAATAAAATAATGAAAAGTTTAATACTTAATCAAGGCTGTACAAGTCTATCTAAGGGAAAAAATATATCAGAACTCAGATATTTGATCCCAGTGGTTTCTTTTATTCCTTCAGAAGCCAACATTTCCTAACCCTTGACAATAAAGTACATTATAAGAAATTAGGTGTTGGTGAAAAGCATTTCATCCTGTTTTCACAATTTTTTTATACAGTTGAATTCTTACTGCATGTACAGTGTTTTAACCTTATTTTCTCCATTTAACATTATTTTAACATTTCCTAGTTTCATGAAGTTCTTACTAAACAATAATGATTGCATGGCATTCAGTCATTCTTCACTTAGCCATTTCCCAAGTTTTCACTGTTATATAACACTCTGTTCAAATAAATTCATTTCACATTTACTTTTTACTATAATTTGTATATATTTTATAGGGTGGTTTCCTTGAAGTGGATTTACTAGGTGAAAAGACATAAACTTTAGTCTCATTCTACATTCTATAACTGACTTAAAAAGATTATACCACCTTTTGGTAATTTACATAATTACTACAATTGAGATTTTGAAAGAATTCACTACGAACAATGTTCTGAGATACAAAACCTAAACATAATTCCCCATCCTCTCCAGGAATAGACTGGACACCACAAAGAAATAAACAGGAATGTACACAAAAATACTCAGATTTAAACAGAGAATGAAGATTCATAAAAACATATAAAATCATCTTAGTCTGTCAACAAAAACAAAAAATCCTCACCATCACGGTGTAATCAATCTGTGGTGCCATTTCAGCGTTAGTTCCACCTTTCAAACGAAGTTCTGATGGAGAAGCAGCAAAAAGAGCACAGGGCATTGAGACTTGCATCAAGAGGCACACACTCCTAAGGAAGAAGCAGAACAGGCTTAGCTGCATTTTCTTTTTACATCTGGTCTCAGGTATAATATCAAAAAAAGCTATATTTCTACACATCACCACCAGCTGAAGTATACACAATTGAGAAGGCAGGTGTATACCCTTAACTTTGACATTTAAAAACACTTCAGTATCTGAATGATAAATTCCTAAATCTCAAAGAAACACAGTATTGCACAGTAGAAAGAAATGGCTCCAAACAACAGGCAAACGTGGGTTTGAATGCCAGCCTAACACTTCTGATACTTTTCTTCAAATTACAAAATTAAAAAAATAAATAAAATATAAAATCAAATCAAGCCTTCTTCACAATGTTTTTAAAAAGGATTCTTAAACATAGCAGTTTGTGAAAATGCATTCAAAACAGTAAAGGTCTAGAAATATTCAACTGATTATATCTTAGTCTCTATCATGGCTAAAGCATAGTTCCACATATCAAGTTAATAAGTTCCAATCCTTGTGAACTTCATGATAAAATAGAAAGACAACATTTTAAGATAATATTTTACAAGAACTGACAGCTTAATATTTCACATAAAAAAAGGCTTGCTTTACTTGTCTCTCTGGGCCTCATAATCAAATAATATGAAAAAATGATACAAAATGTGAAGTATTTTGTAAAATGAGATTTGGTCAAACTGTCTAAATAAGTTATCTCCCCTTCTCCAAAATCAAGGAAACACAATCAAATTCATAAGTTAGGTATAGTCTGAAAGAGAATTTGACGTCACTACATACCAAAAAAAATAGGTCTTTTTTTTTTAATTCAAACTTTGTTTTAAAAAGGCAGCTAAACAAGTAATGGAGGCATTACTCCTAAAAAGCTCTGCCCAGGCACTTTTATCTCATCTAATTACCACTCTTAATACCTTATGGTAGAAGAACGTTCCTGTATTTATATTATTAACCACTATCCTCATCTACTGCCAAAATCATTGTTATACATTCCCTATATTATCCTTCAGCTGTCCTTCCTCCAAGATTGATCTCCCTAGACTACCTGTTTCAGCTACAATCACATCCATAAATCAAAAGCGTTTGTTACATTCATTATAATGCATCACCAAGTCCATTCATTACCATATATTTACATTTGACCTTATTAAACATTATACATATATCCAGCAACTTCCCTATGACAATGTTTATATACTTAACTGGAAAGTCTCGATCACTAATAATGAATTTCATTAATTCAATAAATATTTATTGTCTTAGTAATGTGTTAGGCATAGTAAAAGAAAAATGTAGGAGATACAATCTCTGTTTTCAAGGTATCCAGTGTGGAAACAAATGAAAAATACTTGGAAATGTTCAGTTTACCATAAATCATAGGTTTATAACCATCGTACTTCTCATTGGTTATTCCCTCCCAGAAATCCAACATTTAAAGGATTTCTTGAAAGGATTTTCTCCCCAATAAGGCTAGATTCTAAGAATGAAAAAAAACAAACAAAAAAACACTTAATTTTAAGATATAAGGAATTATTAAAAAAAAAAAAAGTGGACACTTTGAGAAAACCTATGGTACAGTAATCACAATTAGGGACAAAAATGTCAGAACATAAATATAAAATATTTTCTTGCTAAGAGTCTGCTTGTTTTAATCTCCTGAATGCGGGTGGATAATCAGATTTAAACTCATTTCCCACACATTCTAGTGATTTA
>JAKSZT010053881.1:18954162-19142379 GCA_026826555.1 Tolypeutes matacus
ATAATCATTAATTGATTAGAAAGAAACCAGTTGGTTTCTGCTGTCTTTGTTCTAAGATTCTAAAAATATATTTCTTCAAATGGAAACAGGAAAAAAAAAAGATCTTGTCCTCTAGAACTTCTCTGTTACTCATAAACATGTATCCTCTTTCTCTTTCTGATAAATCTATAAAAATCCTTTTTAAGGACTCTGAAAACGTATTTACTTTATTTGGAGAGTTTGAAAAAATTTGGATTATGATTATTCAGATAAATCTTATAGGATCTCACTTCTGGTCCTTTTGTTTGGCAGAAAAAAGGGCCAAAATGTCGACCTTGATTAGCAAGGGTAACCTTAAGGAGACATATAGTAGAATGATTTTTTTAAGTGCCAAACACCGTAAATAAAATTCCAGAGCTACTTGACTGAAAATTTCTAAGCAAGTCAAATGAAATAATAAATCGAATTGCTTAAATACAGTGATTTAAAATAAGGACATGGCAGTTTTTCTTAATCCTTAAATCCTCTTTAATCTACTTAAGTATCAGCAAGTGGTCACAGTAGTAAAATATCCAGATAGGAAAATAGCGAACAAACAATTCTTGAGTCATAAAATCAACGTTTCCACGAGGCACCAGTGCTAGGCAGAGTACCTGGCAATATCTTGATTGTACCTGGAGCTTTAAACATCAATATTTCCCTTCAAAGTAGCATGTTTAGTAAGTAGTTATGGCCGGGCCCTTCCCTACTGCAAGCCCCTGTGAGGGTGTGAAGTGATGATGTGCAGGCTTCTCATGTCATCTTGCCTCCATCCAAAAAGCCTTATTTGGAAATTCATAGGGGCTGCTTGCTGGTGAAAGTTTGTCAAAGCACTTTCTGCTCCTTTTTATTCTCTTCAGAACAAACACTCAAATACTCAGAAAGCCAAGGCAGCTTCTTCACCCCATGTGTGGATCTCAAAGCTCTGAATGTTTATAGGTCTTTGAGAATTCCAGTTCTCAAGTTCAGGTAGGTTGCTATTTTCACTTGGTTGTTGTTTGAAGACTTACTTGCTATGGTTAACACACTTGAAAATAATGTGTTTTTTTCTCTAACTAATGCATTCTCATTTTGGAAAATGGAGAATGGCACAAAACCAAAATAAAGATCCCCACAATATCATTATCAATATTAACACTTTCATTTCTCTTTTCTCTAAATGAACATGCACATGGACACACAGTGTTCAGATTTTTATGTTGGTTTCAGATTTTATATATAACTCAAAATTTATGATTTTATAATTTCATTATTGGAGCATAGGCATTTCCCCTTGCCAATAAATAATTTTAGAAACCATTATTTTAATATCTAGTTCATATTCTAATGTATCTATATGTAGCAGAAGAAAAATGTTTTCATTTCTCATTAAGATGGCAGCACTGGAAAGGCAATTACCACTAAAGGCAGGAAGCTGGGAAGAGAGACTCTTGGTATAGTCAGAGAATAAATAGAGGAATAGATAAAAAATGCCAGGCAAAATTGATGTGACAGCCTCCTTAAACAGTACCCTGATATTATTAATCCCTTTCAATGGCTTTTACTGCCGAACAAAGCCCAAACTCCCCAGCCTGGCATTCAAAGCCTTCTGATTTGTTACAACTCACTTTTCCAATCTTAGTTCTCTTTGCACTCGTACACGCCTCCATGATGCTGCCAAAGAGAACAACTTACTTTCTTCTACACAGAAGTGCAAGACGCCTCCATATTTATGCTTACTCTTTCCTTTGCTTTGAATGTCTCTACCCTTCCTCACATCAGTTTATCTAAATCTTGTCTGTTGATTCATGACATAGCTCCAATACCATCACTTTAAGCCATGCCTAATTCCTTCAGTCTCTCCCAGGCAGACCTACTATCTTTCTCCTCCCAGTTCCCATCTCTACTTGTGCCTCACTTTTAACTCCAGTTGTAGCGATCTGGTCACACATCTTATTCCACTTCTGAGGTTATCTATCCATGTTTTTTTTTTTTGACACTTTTCTATCACAGCACCCTTTTGGACATTATAATTTTTATTGGCATGCGCTAAGGAATTAATATCATCTACAATTACACTCCTTACTTGTCACACTATGTATTGTTTAAATAGAACTGACCTGACTCATCTGTCTTATACTCATCAACTTAATTGCTTTTTTGTTTGTTTGTTTTGGCAACTGATCTCAGAAGATAGCTACCAATAATTTCTCTTTTCTCTGTACATGCATGCTGCTGCACATATCAAGAGGTGGAACTTATTTTCCATCCCTGTCAACCCCTTTCTTGGAATCTGAGATGACTTTGTGAATTGGCTTTGACCAACAGAATGCAAGGAATAACATTCTGGAACTTCCAAGACAAGGCCTTCAAAAGACCAACATTTTCCACTTCCTATTCCTAGGAATCCAGCTACCATGTTGTGAGAAACCCACACCACAAGAGAAGCATTAGGGTGGCTGTGTTGACAGCCAGAGCTGAGCTCTCAGGACACAGCCAGCATTGATGGTCAGCCACATGAACCATCTTGAACATTCCAGTTCAGTCAACCCCCAGAAGACTGACCCTCCAGCAACAGTACATGGGGAAGAAGACCCATATGGCTGATCCTAGTCAGCCTGTGACTCATGAGACATGATAAAATGGCTGTTGTCTTAAGCCTATGAGTTTTGTGTTAGCAGATAACCCTAATACTAATGTACAAAATCAAACCATGTGAATTGATGATATTTGATTGTTTTTGACTGGCAATTTCATATAGTTCAACTTGATGTGATGTTACTTTATCTCTCTTAGCTCCTATTGCAAGTTAAAACCTTGTCTCAGAGCTTACTCAGCAAAAATTAGTTGACAGTAATAGCACATAATAATAAGAGTATATAATAATAAATAAATGTTATGTGTTGATAAAAATTTAGCAATTCAGTGGTAAAGTGTGTGTTGTATATACCAGAGTCTCAAATACAACACTAGGGAGAACCACTCACTAGTGTAGCTTTTTCCAAATTTCAATTCTTCACATACCACCTTCATGATTTGGGGTATATCTTCATACTTGCTACATGATTATTTACATTGTTGTTTTTACCCAAACAAATTCATTTTAATTAAATATGGCATCCCTCTCATAAATGGAAAATGACTATTGCTTCCCAAAAGTAGAAGGTAAAAATAAATACGTAGCTGTTAACATTAAAAAATGTTTTTACACGTACCACTTAAAATTATCTTGAACACAAGATTTCAGAGCCCCTTCCTGAGTCCAGATTAGTGTCTGATTCAATTTTGAATTCTCCACAAGACCTACCACAGTGACTTAAGTACAGCAGAATTATAATTACAGATTAATAGAGCTTGAAAGGATATTAGCGATCATCAGCAAGGACTTTTGACTCTTAGCATAGTGCACTTTCAATAGCTCCATAATGTATCATTTGTTAGCTGTGTGATTTTAAGCTAGTTCCTTAACTTCGTTGTGCTCCAGTTCCTCATCTGTAAAATGAGAACAATAATAGTACCTACCAACAGTGTTGGTGTAAGAATTAAATAAGGAAAGAAAACATAACTGCTAGGTACAATGCTCAATAAATGTTGGTTGTTATTATCAGAAGATATTGCTTTATTATATTCATGGAACTAGTGTTGCTGTGAGAAGTCTGGTAGCTATCTGATGTCCATCTGATTTTCTTTTCCTTTATACATAATCTTTGTTTTGTCTCTAGAAACTTTGAGGATTTATTGTGTATTGTTGATATTCTAAAATTTTACTACAATGAATCTACATCTGGGATTTTTGTATTTTATCCTTATTGGTAGCAGGGATTCCTTTCATCTTGTTCAGAATCCTATAAACATCCTAGATTACAGATTTTTATTCATACTCTATGTACTTTCCATCTTTCAGAGGCCTCCCAAAATTTCTAATCTGCTGATCATTAACCTAACCTTCATTTATTTCATTGGGGCTATCCACACATTTTTAAAAAGAACTTTTTTGACATTACTAGGGATTTGCTGTATAAGGGGAAGCTGTAATACCCACCATCTTAAAATGGAAGTCCAACTTATTTTCTTTGGCATAGCCCTTATCGAACATTTGAGGGAATGGTCCCAGTCTAAATCTTCAATGTAGATGCTCAAAGTAATAAAATGATACTTTATTTAAGGTTCTCCACAATGCACAGCACTTAGGCTCCAAAGATTTAGTGTCTTCTCTTCCAACCATATCTCTCCTGTTCACCAATGCCATGGGCTTTGTTCTCCAGCAGGCAGCAGCCAGCCAATATATTGTTGGTGTGTATGCCTCCAACGTACAATGTAAGTACCATCTGCTTTATTTGTTGGTTTGATTCTTTTTATTCTGGCCTTTCTATAAAATGTTTGAGGCAATTTATGGAAAAGATGTTTAATAAAATAATAATATATGATTGTAAGGAAAAGGCCTCCTTGAACCAAGGGAAAAAAGCAAACTAGTGTAGAGGTATAGACCAAGGGGAAAATCGTACTCAAACAAACAAAATATGCCATGAAATGACATGCAGATATAAACTTGATTAAAAATTTCTTGATATGCAATGAAGAATGGAAAGCAGGACCTTTTGCATTGTTCTCACTAATCATGAATTAAATAGAAATTAACTCCTTAAGATAAACATTTTTCTTGCATTGTATTCTAAAATAAATCTCTAACATGAGTCATTACAAAGTGCAGCAGAGAAATATGGGCTATAGGAATCTTAAAAAACATTCCTACCAAAAATACAGTAACGAATTTCAAAAAGGTGTTTATAGTAGTATTCCTTGATTTAAAGTGAGGGCAGACTTCTACTTCAGGTCACAATGAATTAATAAGGACTGGATTTACCATTCTATCTTTTTTGGGGGGGCAGCGGTTACCAGGGACTGAAACCAGGACTTCATACATGGGAAGCAGGCACTCAACCACTGGGAAGCAGGCACTCAATCACTGAGCCACACCCACTCCCCTTACCATTCTTTTTTTTTTAAAGAAACTTAAGATTACATAAATGTTACATAAAAAATATAGAGGATTCCCATATGTCCCACTGCCTACCCCTCCCACACTTTTCTATGTTAACAACATCCTTCATTAGTGTGGTACATTTGTTACAATTGATGAACACATATTGGAGCATTGCCACTAACCGTGGATTATAGTTTACATTATAGTTTACACTCTGCATGTGCAATTTTGTAAGTTATGACAAAATATATAATTGTCTGTATCCATCATTGCAACATCATGCAGGACAATTCCAATGTCCTGAAAATGGCCCCATATTACACCTATTTTTCCCTCTCCCTTCCCTCAGAACCTCTGGTGGCCACTGCCACCACATCAATGATAAAAGTTATTCCATTGTTAGAATGACACTAAGTCTATAGTAGAATAATAGTAAGTCTATTTTAGTCCATTGTTCATTCCCCAAACTTGAGGATTTTGTGATGCCTCTAATTGAGAGGGGGCTTAGATCCCATAGGACAGATGGAAGGAACTATCTTGCTTGCAGTTGCAGATTCTCTCTGTTCCTTGGGATGGGCATTGTCCATCATCATCACCTTGTTAGTTGTCTTGGGTGAGTCCAATGAACTGGAGAGTTGGTGTTGCAACTCTGCTGAGATTTAGGGCCTAACTGGCACATGGATGGATCAAATATTTAAGTCTCTTGGACATACACCTATCAAGTATAGTACTAACTCTATGTTCAAATAAAAGGGACAGAAGAGCCATGTGTAGGGAAACCAAAAAATGAGTCCAACTCTGTCACATTGGGGAGCATAAATTCCAAGGTAAGTCCCACTGGCAAGGGACCAAACGCCTGAGCTGTCGGCCCTGCCTAGAGTGTCTGGATGTCTCTAGAGCCCTCAGGAATCCCACTATTTGAGGCAATATTTACTGTGGCAGTCAATGAGCTTCTGCTGAGACATGCATAAGCATAACCTCTGGAATGACCTCTTGACTCACTTTGAAATCTCTTAGCCATGAAAATGTATTTGTATTTAATATTTCCCCCTTTTGGTCAAGGTCTTTTTCCAAATGCTTTGCTAATTGGTACTTGGTAATAATACTTTGGTGCCAGGGAACCTCATCCCTGGGAGTCATGTCCCACAGGGGTTGGGGGTGGGGGTGGGGAGGTAGTACATTTATATGCTGAGGTTGGCTTAGGGAGAGGCCACATTTGAGTAACAAAGAGACTCTCAGCAGGTAACTCTTAGGCAACATATAATAGTAGGCTAAGTTTCAATTTCAACAGTAAAGGTTCATAAGTACAATCTTCAATATCAAGGGCCCAACCCAACGGCCCATCCTCCTTCACTAGGCAGCGCCCCTGTACTTGGGGGATTCTTGCTGTTCCATTCAAGAATGTAGCAGAACTTCCCAGGATGGGAATTCAATATTCTTTTGGTTATTGTGTGGATCTCCACCCACCGTGTCAATGCCCCATGAACACCTGAAGACATTCATATCCCTTTGAGACTTGCCTCGGATTACCATTCTATCTTAATCAACTAAAGAACAGGACAAAATATGTGAAGCAATGTTTTTTTATTTTTTTTATTTTTTTATTTAGGGGAGAGCGCGAACGCAGTCCCCCACTACCACAAATTATGCAGTCGAGTTTCCCGTATTTGGGGAAATCGCAGGGGTCAGCACATCCGTAATGCAATGGATAAGCCTCGCCCTGGGAAAACCACTTTCGTGATCATAGTATCTCCCCTGCCAGGTAAGTATAAGCAATGGTTTTAAGTCATTGGATATGAGGCAGCAAGGAACAGTGATTATTGAAAGAGTAGAAATAAATAAAATGAGCCTTATGATATCCCAGGCTAATAGCCTGGAGAGAGTTTCCCGGCCATAACTCTGGAAGAGGGAACCCAAGTGAAGTCTGGTGGTTTTCTGAAATGGAAAAGACAGAGTTGGGAGTCTGGAAAGCCAGAGTGGCTAGAGTATGTAGGGCAGAGGACTAAAAAGGAGAGTGCTACACAAGTAAGGTTCTGGAGATCTTCAGAGGATCTTCCTCAAGGCTTCAGCTAGAGTATGATCATTGTATGTGAGGAAACTACCCAATGCTGGGGAAAGAACTATCCAATAAGATCAAGAGGAATCATTCTCAGAGTTCCACAGGGCCAGCAATAGTTTTTGTTCCTGCCATCAAGAGTGGAAAAACCGCATAAATCATGAGATATCAGGTAGAAAACTTTAAAGGTTATTGACCCACATAACAGTACTTAAAAGAGAACCATCAAATGGTTTTACAAATGTTTCTGAATACTCAGCAATGAAAAGAATGAACTCCTGATACCTGGAACAACCCTATTGAATCTCAAAATCATTATGGTAAGAGAAAAGAATGCGTAATGTTTAACTCCATTTATATAAAAATTCTTTAAAATGAAAACTAATACACAATGACAGAAAGCAGATCACTGGTTTTCTGAAGGAGTGGAGGCGCAGGAAGGGACAGGAAGGAGGGATTACAGAAGGGCATGAAGATACTTTGGAGAGTGATGTGCATGTTTATTATAATGATTGTGGTGATGGTTTCATGGTTGTGTACAAATGACAAAATTCATCAAATTATATACTTTAATATGTGCAGTTTATTGTGTGTTAATTATGTCTCAAAGAAGCTGAAAAAAAAAAAAACAGTTAAACTATTTTCTAAAAATGAATTTATACTGCTGCTACCCAACTCAGTGAAAATAGTTCTGCAGGAGCCGAAGGCATGCTTACTCCATGGATTTTTCTTAGAGTCAAGTTCATTTAATATTCCATGAACATTGGGAGATAGTTTAAAGACAGTGTCTTAAACATTAGAGCAAACTCACCAAGATTTAACCCCATCTCTAACAGTTACTAGTTATTTGACCTCAGATAAATTACTTAATTTCTATTTGCTTTAATTTTGTCGTCTATATAATGAGGATGATAGCACCTATCTCATAGGTGGCTGTGAGAACAAAAATTTTAATATATATAAAGAACCCTTAGTACTGTTCCTGGCACATAATAAGAACTCAATAGTGTAAACTTTTATCATTATTTCTCAAATATTAATTACAAACCACCTTCATGATTGTTTCCCAAAAACGTATGCCAGCTGAACTATTATTTGTTTATTTTTTTATTTAAACTTCATGTGTTTAAACTTAAATTTATTCAATAAGAAGACTTGGGTAATAACTATATATTTTTCAGAGAATCATGATTTTTCTGTTGTTACATTTTTCCTAATATACAAAAAACAAATCCATAACCATCAAAATTGTGTGTGTATTTAGAAAGAGAGAGATACAGAGACAGAGACAGAGAGAGATACACACACTTATTTGCCATCATAAGTCTTCTGATAATCCCCAGTGCTGTACTTATCACATTTGGGAAACACTGGCCCAAGGTATGAGTAAGGGCTTGGCGTACAGGTTTTCGCATTTGTTGATTTAGCACGGATTAAAAAATCTCTAGTGATCACATAGGAGGCTATGTTGAACATCATCCAAAAGAATGATTTTAATTCTGATTGTGTCAGGCTAAGGGAGAGAGGTTTTTGAGCAAATAGCCATTTTATTCTCCAACCACTCAAAGGACCAGCTATTCAAACAGTAAAAGCTACCAAATGAGGGGGCCCCAAGATTGATTTGACACTAAGTTTCAAGATCACTCCATGGCACCCTGTGCCATACAGGGGAAAGCATTGCTCTGACCCTGCTGAGAGGACTGCGATGCCAAGGTCTCCCTGGACTCTTGGGATAGGTTATTATTTCCTCTGTGGAAACTTCATCTCAACTCCTCTCTTCTTATCAAGAGGAACTGAATGGTGTGAGTGATAAAGCAAATAGACAATGGGGCTGTCACCTTGAATGAAGAACCAAAGATTTTAGTTTTTGTTTTAGAGCATGCTAAACATTTCCATTTTAGTTTTAAAAATGGAAAGATAGAATATTTGCTCATTTTAGATAAAGGATTCCACATATCATATAGAGGACAAAGATTTCTCCCTTTTCTTTTATACTCTTAGTTTTGCATCTGCTATCCTACTCCATTAAAATCAATCATGCAAAAAATGGATAGAACGAAAAAACACAACAGATACCCCAATTTAAAGAGAAATAGCAAATTGCATTTATTTGCAATAGTGATTTTTAAATTTGCAGTAATCAGTGAATAAAAAGCTGAAAGAAACCTCACAGAAGACTGAATTTCTAATGCTTAGATTGCCCAGCAGGAAAATGGATGGCCCTGCTCCTCTGTCCCCAGTGTGTCATAGGAGCTGAGGGCACTTGGGCTTGTTTTGATTTTCAGATTATAAACTGATGTTCCAAACAGTTGACCATAACTGTGCAATGTTTCTGGGGAAGTCCAGGATCCCAAGAAGACAGGAAAATCCAAATCTAAGACAATATGTGGAAGATGGTTTAGAATGGTACAAAAGTAGACACAAGGAGATGAATTAAGACGTTATTTCAGTAAGCCTGGTAAGAGGTGAGGCTAAGTTGGGCCACCAGAAAAGAGAGAAGGGGACACATTCAAAATATTTTGGAGATATACTAAATGGAAATAATAGCACAACAGTTGGAGAAGAGACCAAAAACTACAGAAGTATAATTCAAAATTACCCTCCTTGTAGAAAAAATATCATGCATAAGTGACAAAACTAAGAAGTTAGTGAAACCAGTCACAAAGTTAGTGACAAATAACATGTTCAAAGAAGAAGCAAAAGAAGTTATTAGTTCTGTAAAATCATGGTTTTGAATCATTACTGGCATGCATTACAGAAGAGTATTTACCTGTTTGTGTTAGAGTTATTGGGCTTTGCAAAAATTGTAGGAAACCACTGATGAGTAGAGTTATAAATGATACATATTTAGGGAATAAGAGCTCAATGAAATTAAATTCTGTTTATTACTGAAAACCCATTTGTCAGGAGAAGGAAATTTTCCTTTAGTTGATGATATTTCTTGTGCTACAAAGTAGACTAGAAAATATGTATTTGGACCAGTAGGGACAAACACAGCTCTATGTGCAGGAAGAAATGACATTGCCATAGAAATTGCACACAAATAACAATCACATTCTGCATCATTCACAGAGATTTGGGAGCCTACAGCATGCCTCCTAGTCTTGATGCAGTTATAAAAGATAATGAAAATTGTTAATATCATCAACTTGTAGCTACTGGACAAAGAAATGAGCCATAAGAACCAAGGCTTTCTTTGAGTATACCAGCTTTTGCATTTATTTGAGTATACCAGCTTTTGAGATGCTCATGTGAATTTTGAAATGAGACATGAAATTAAAACACATTTCTTTATGTCATTGGTGATAACCATGAAGATAGTTTCTGAGTTCAAAGAGTTCAAATGACTTGCTCCAGTGGTATTTCTTAGTGATAGAACATTACTGTAATATTTTGGAGAAGTTTTCAGGATTTCTTAAGAGGTCCAAATTGTTTTGCAACTGATATAATGACCAGGAGTTTAACTTTTTCTAATACTGAACTATGGATTATTGTAAATATTTTAAAAACTTACCCAAATCTATAAGATAATATGAAGCAACACGTTTAGAATGAAGACAACAAAGAGAGCATAAAAGATTCACTTGCCAATGTCTCCCAGGTTGAAACACTTAGTTTAACAGCTTTTGGAATGTATGCTCATTGACTTCGGGTCTGATGGAAAGCTGATGGTAGTTTTGGTGAGAAATCACTCCATAATTCCTCAGTCTGTGTGGAGTTCATATCTGAGGCTGATACAAAGGATTGCCATCTCTAATATACCAATATCCCCGGAGAAATTAAAATATCAAATTACTTTTGGGAGGAAATTGTCTGACCATTTTCTCTATGAAAGAATGGGAGCACTGCAGTTTAGAGAGAGGATAGACTAGAGAGAACAAAGAATCTCTCTTTATCAGCCTTGCCTAAAGTCCACCCTGAGCAAAGTGTCTGAAAGGGAAGAAGCATCATAACATCATTTCTACCTTGGATTTTATTGCCCCTTAAAAGAGGTCAAAGAGATCTGTGGGAATAAAGGTATAATTCTTTTAGACTACTAAAGATAAGTTTTTGCACAGAATTTATCATAATTCTACATTAATACATTCATTCCATAAACATTTAAAGATAGCTATGTGCCAGGCACAGTGAAATGCTTTGGGAATATAGATATTAGAAACAATATTACCTAAAGTAATTTAGAGTTTAGAGGTGGAGATGGATAAGGAAATGAATGAAATGTGATAAGTTCTATGACAGAGGTATGGACAGAGTATACACAGAATAATATCTTAGCCTAGAATGACCAAAGACATACTGGAGAAGAAGATGCCAGACCTGAGTTGGAAATAACAAATAGGAGACTATCAAGTGGAAAAGTTTGGGGAAAAAATAGGATGAGGATATTAAAAATAGAAAGATGATCATGTTTGAAGGCCATGATTTATGAGACAGACTGTATTAGGGGAATCTGCTAAAATTCCTTAATTTTAGATCATAGAATGTGTGTGAAACAAAGTTGGAGAGGTGGGTATGGATCAGATCATGAAGAAACTTTTAAGATTGTACTTTGTATTAAGGGCTATGAAATATATTAAAGGGTTTTATGTGGGAGAGTAACAAAATTTATTTTCATTTTAGAAATTTACTCTTGTAGTAAGATGCAGAAAATTATAAGCTAGAGGAATAGGGTTGAGATTGGAGGCTGAAACCTTCTCAAGAAGCTATCACAAGCATCTAGCTAAAATTTTAAATGGACATAAATAAATAAGACTGGTATGAACAAGGAAGGAAAAGCAGGGCTGTATTCAAGAAATATTTGGAAAATATAATAAGCACATTTGACAACTGATTGGAAAATGATGTTACAATGAGATTGGACAACCAGGTCAAGAGTTTGGGGCATGTTGAAATGGAGGTGCTTATGAAAGGTCTATGGAAATGACCAATAGATACCATGAAACACTGAGAGATTGTTCCTTGCAATGCTTATTTGAAATCACAGCCATATAAACCATGAGAAGGATGAGGCCATCTGGGGAAGAGTATCTAAAATGAGAAAAGAGCCAAGTATGGATTCCATGATACAACAACATTGAAAGACAAGTGAAAAAAAGATTGTAGAGGAACATGAGAAGGGAGATTCAAATAGTATAACGTGAGGTAAGGAAAACTGAAATAGAGCAATTTGTAAAGATTAAGGAGTGGTCAACTGTTAGTGCTGAAAAGAGGTTGTATAGGGACAGAAAAATGTGCATTGCATTTTGTACTGTAACAAGATTGAAATTTTCACTCTATAATTCAGACATGAACAAACAAGACAAAAACCTTTATCATCTAATATTTATTGGATATTGAACAGAAAACATGGTCTTAAACGTAATCCATTCCTGTGGCGGTGAACCCATTTTAAGTAGGACCTTTTCATGATGTTACTGCAGTTAAGGTTGTCCACCTCAATCAGGATGAGTCTTAATCCTATTACTGGAGTCTTTTATAAGTGTAACAAAATTGAGACAGACAGAGAAAGCCATGCAAAGCAGGAAACTGAAATTCAACAGAACCTGGAAGAGAAGAGAGAGGCCGCCAAGTGCATTACCATGTGACAGAGGAGCCAAGAATCAAGAATCACTGGCAGCCAACTCCAGATTACCAGTCTTCAGCAGGAAAGTACTGCCTCCTTGATGTGGACTTTCTCTTAGCCTCAAAACCATGAGCTAATAAATTCCCATTGTTTCAGTTGATTCATTGCATGGTATTTGCCTGAGCAGCCCAGAGAAACTAAAACAGTCATCATTTCTGCTGATAAAAAATTGTTTTTTTTGTTCCAGAAAAAAGAAAAAAATTGTTTAATTAATGAAAAGCTTTTCTTTTTGGTTTCAAATAATGATTTCTTTTAAGTATTTACTCAGCCTTTAAGTGTTCCTCATCTGCCCTCTTTTCCTCCTTCTGGTGCCACCAGATTTGCAGAGGCAGTAACAGACTTGTGTTCCCCATGCTACTGGCCTCTGCTAAGATGACCCTTGTCCTAATCAGTGTAGCTGGTATAGCTGGTCTTGAGTGATCTTTTTTAGGCTCCATGTTACTAACTATTGATAACAGCAAACCTTGCCACTGTGTCTGGTCCCAAGTTTCCCACACTTATGTTTCTTAATTCCAGTTCTAGGCCACTTCTGGTCCACTAATCTCCTCAGTCCTCTTTCCAATGCTGCTCTATCACTCCCACACCATGTTAGAAAATGCTTAATTCGAATTTTCTCTGAGAAGCTGAAGTGTTTGGGAAAGGGAGGTGCTATCCTTTATGCTTCTCATTCTCTCACTTATTTGAATGATTTGGTTACAGTGTTTCTCTCGTAATATTTGACCCTAAAGCAGAAGGTGGCAAGGACATTTTTGTCTAATATCTTGCCATTCCCTTCTCTTTCTTTACTCGTCCCCGAGCCCTAGAAGAGCTTTTCCTTCATCTGTGTGTCAGGGGTTTACTTTATATCCTCTGTCTTCTTCAGACTATAGCTTATTATTTTAGATTTCTAAGCTCTTGCTGTGTTATGGAAATTTTTGGAATTTAGAAAAGTGTTTTTCTTTCTCTATATAGTCTGCCTTTCAAAACCATTGTCTTCTTATGGATTTGAATTAATCTGGCTCGAAATTTAAGCTTGAGCAATGATTCTTCCTTTCTCTTCTGGCTTCTTTCTGCCTCGATGAGACAATGAATGGATAAGTAGGGAAGTTTTGAGAAAACTAGGAATTAAAAATTATGAGAAAAGAAAACATGCTGGCTCCATATTTCAAAATTATCCCCACGACATCAGTTAGGAGATCATTACTGACTCTAGTAAGAGTAGGTTCAGAAACCATATATAAGTTTGCTGCCCAGTGATTGAGAGGTAGTGAACTATGTGACTATCTATTCTAGAATCTTGCCATGAAAAGAAATGAGAATAGGGCTATACTAGAAGAGGGTATGGGATTGAGAAAATCTTTCTTGTTTTTTTTTTTTTTTAAAGATGGAAGATATTATAAGAGCTAATAGAGATAAAGGTTGAAGACAGGAAAAGTGTTTTAATGACGGACTGAACTTCTAGAAAAGGTGAGAAGAGATGGTGGCAGATTAAAGGAAAAAGGATTAGCCTTGGACAGGAGAGATTCTTCCAAAATTCAAAGCTCAGTCTCTGCTTTCTGGGGATTAATACCCACTGAATAGTTTGAGTAAGAAAATGTTTTCAAATTCAGCAGAAGAATCACTGTGGATATTTATTACAACTCATAATTTCCAAGTTTCACCTAAAAGATTCTAATTAAGTAGTTCTTGGATAGGGCCCAAGGCTCTTCATTTTAATGAGTACCCACAATAGAGTCTCATGATCAGAAAAGTTTGGGCAATATTACCAGGAAACTCCTAAATGGCCATAAAATTTGCATGCATGTAATATTAAGGGCCAATTCAAATCTGACTAGGCCACTTAAATAAGAGGAATCCTTAATTTTAAGAGGAAAATCAAGACTTTATGAGCTTGTCACAAGGGAAAATGTGCTCAGCTCAGGTGTCTGCTTGAGTGTGTGAAGTTATTTTCCCAGTAATGTAGAGAGCATCCACAAATCTTGGCAAGACCATAGCAGAACCCCCAAAGAAAAGCAGCTCCTTGGTCTGCTACTTTTCAAGTGGGCTTCTTATGTATATTTTAAAATTCATAGATGCTAAATATGACCTTAGGCCAAAGCAATAAAATTTTTTTGTTTTGTTTTGTTTTTTTTAAGGTACCGGGGCCTGGGACTGAACCTGAGACCTTGTATGTGGGAAGCCAGTGCTCAACCACTGAGCTACCCCGGTTCCAATAAGGTTAATTTTTATTGCACATTCAAAGCTCTGTATTTAATATCACTTCTTGTTGGATATTCAACATGGTAGCTTTCAATGTCCTGGTAATTGAATGTCATTTAATTACATGCACATTAGATTAAAGAAAGGTGGTCCTAATATTTAAATGAAAAATTGTGATTATAAAATCCTTTTACACAGACTAAAACATTCATTCATGAAAGTTAGTTAAAAGTTCTTCATGATAGTATTCAGTCTAGAAGCAATTCACCATGACATCCCCTCCCCAACAAAGTCAATTTCTTCCTTTTTCTTTTCAAGCCTGAAAAATTGCTTTTTTCCAATTACTGAATCAACTTGTTTTACTGTCCCACAATGTTCCAAGAGTCCCTGTCAATGAAGAAAGAACTAGAAACAATAAAATACTGTCTCCTGATAGCATGGTCCTTCACTAAATAAACCAGACATTTGGTTCCATTCAATTCATCATACTCTTTCTTCTCAAGAAAGCCCAAGATTCTCAAGATTAGTTTCCTCTTGAGAAAAACCATATCATTCAATAGAAGCAAAGCCTGAAAAGTCACTCCACACATTTTTTTTCAATAAGTGAAATTTTCACTATCATTATGTTCAAAAATGTTACAAATGTCCCTTATCTCTCTGCAGGGAAGAGTGGTTATTTTGAAACCTGTGGAGAAACTATTTGCTAATGTTAGTATTAATTTAAATGTTTTATTTTTCTCCTCAAGACTCAATTAAAGTTGATTAGGTGAAGGTTAAAAAGAAGATCCTTAGCTTTGTTTGGCTAAACACAAAAAGAGATTCTCTAAAATAAGTGAAAAAAAATACATTAACCAAACTAGATGTGTAAATTTTCATAGAACCATTATGCTTGAGAACTGGAAGTTATAATTAAACTAGGAGAAACTCTTCATTTTACGTACATGGAAACTGAAAACCCTTAACGTGTATTGTGATTGACCAAAACTATTACTGTCCCCAGTAATTCTAGTGGTCGTGTTGATAGATATTAGCATTTGTCTCAAAATCTGCAATTTGCCAAGCAAAAAAAAAGCCTTTTCTGTGCATTTCAAAGTGGAAAGCAGATTTGAAAAAATAATTTTTTGTGTTCTATCATTATTTGAACATACATATCATCAAGAAGTTTTGTGGACCTGTAAAGCTCTTCTTTAACTATAAACAACCTTGTCTATTTTATTTTCCCTACGTCACTCCCCAAAATGGGGAAAGGTGATGGGAATGGTTACAAGAGTTGGGGCACCTTAAATTTATTTCAATTTGTTAATAAGTCTTGATTTGAGCAAGACAGTATCAGAGTAGGAGATGGCAAACCTGCCAGTCATAAATTCAGAAAATATTCTGGAAACTGAGAACCAATGTTACTAAAAGTTTGTAACAGGATTTGAACCCATTTCTAAGAAAAGAGTCTATGAAACATATTATGAGGACAGTGAAACTTTAGTAATATCCTGAAAGTACCTATGTTCCCTTCTAAATCAGCTATTTACTTCCTTCTCACTAGAATATTAGGCAAATGAATGAAATAGTTTAATGCTCAGGCTTATAGATGATAAGAAGAATATCTGCTGAGAAAGCAAGCCCTGACAGGTTCTTCTATGCTTCCCTATAACTCCAGGCAGCCAGAGGAAGGTGGTAATAGTATCCAATATAAATTGCACTCATTTTAAAGAAGGAGGGTCATAAGAAAAAATACCCTTTTTCCCAAAGATCTGGCAAGTACCATCCAGGAGTAAGACTTATTTGTCTTCCTTTACTCATCTTCAATCTCATTTCTACCACTTCCTTTTATGTGTTCTTATAACATTTAAAGAAGAAGAGATGGGGACCTCTCTGGGTCTCTAGTAGAGAATGATCCACCCCTCCGGCCCCTGAGCTGACCTTCTGTCATATTTACTCCTACCCACATATATACACATCCCTCCGTTTGTCTGAGGGAAGTTTTCTAGAAAAACAGAGAGCTGTGGGCTTTTTTTTTTTTTTTTTTAAGATTTATTTTATTTATCTCCCACCCCCTGCTGCCCGCACTCATGGTCTGCTCTGTGTCCATTCTCTGCGCATTCTTCTGTGTCTGCTTGTCTTTTCTTCTCTTTAGGAGGCACCAGCAATCGATCCTGGGACCTCTTACCTGGGAGAGAGACATTGAATTGCTTAAGCCACCTCAGCTCCCTGGTCTGCTGTGTCTCTGATGGCCTCTCCTCTGCGTTTCCCTTTGTTGCATCATCTTGTTGTGCTAGCTCTCTGCGGCGTGGTCTGTCAGCTCTCCGTGGCACGCGGGCCAGCTTGCCTTCACCAGGAGGCCCCAGGAATCGAAGCCAATCGACTGGTAGACGGGAGCCCAATTGCTTGAGCCACATCTGCTTCCTTAGCTGTGAGCTTTTAACAGTCAACATTCACAACATATGGGGCATGGGTGCACCAGCCTTATAAAAGAGACACCAACAGCATCAACCACAGATACCAAGTGGGTACAGAAAGAGGGAGGAGCGCATCCCAGTAGCTTTTTATCCTCTATTATTAAGGCACTAATCTCTCAGGTGACGTTCAGTCTTCCACTGCATTTATAGTTGCTACTTTGAGGCTTTACAATCCATTTATACTGACTACCCTTCATCAGGTCCCCTTCTCCTCAAGGTTTGTACTACTCATTGGGATGCAAAAGAAGGGATTTTTATTTACAATAGGATGAAGGGAATGGATGTTGATAGACCTGATGAAGGAACAATTGATTAATTTCCAAGAATTTAGTGAGGATCTCCTGGAACCAAAGCCCTGTAAGGATAAGGCAGCAGTTTTCCCTACCACTCTTCTCACAACATTTAAGAAATACTTAATAGCCATTTCCTCCAAGTTCCTTCAAGGAAAGACATCTAATGATAAGATATCTGGAGCTGAACCAATCACCAAGGTTCCTCTGCTCCAAACCAGCTTCTCCTCCAGAAAGCTCTATTGGTGCCATTCAACTCAACACATCAGAATCGCCCTCAGCCCTCTGTGTGCCACACAGTTCACATTCAGTCAGTTGTCAATTCCTGTAAGTTCTATTTAACATTTCACTAGTTTCCATCCTTTTCTTGAGTTCCATTCCCACTGTGTCTGTTTTTAGCAGAAAATTTCATTCTCATATGCTGGGACTACTCGATTCCTTTCTTATTTTCTCACTGTCTCCGGTTTCTTCACTCTGCAGTCAAATCTACATATTGATGGAGTACTAAACTCCTCAAAACACAGCCCCAGTTTTGCCCTAAAATCCTTCAGGAATCAGCATTATCTACCAGAATAAGTACAAAGACATCAATCCAGCACACAAAGCCATCTACAATATGCCTTTCTAGCCTAATTTCCAAATATTCTCATACATGTATCTTAAACTCCAAGTGTCAAACCCAGGAATGGTTAAAAATTCCACAATCTTCTTACCACACCAGGTTGCCTTGTTTTATCATCTGCAAAAGATAAAATTGGATCCCTATCTTGCATTATACATAAAAATCAATTCCAAGCAGATAAAACACAATAGAGGTAAGACGGTCAATATTTTTTGAAATGGCATGGCAGAAGTTTCTACCTCAAGGTAAATAAAGGTTTCTTAAATGTGACACAACATAAGCCATAATCAAAAGATTAATAAATTAAATCTTTTGTAAATTGAAAATTGAATTTATTCAGCAAAAACACAAAAATGGAGTGAAAAGATAGAGCACTAGATAAGTAATTATGTTTGCAAAACATAAAAGTAACAAAGGACTAGTATCAAACATATTTATACTTATTTAAATATTTTAAGATCAATAAGTAAAAGTCAACCCACCACTAGAAAATGTACATAGATGAGGGATTAGCTTTTCCTATAAACCTGAAAATGTACATATACTACAACTTAGCAATTTCATGTGTGTATAAACTCTAAAGAAATTGTTTCTCCCTAGGTAAATTCTTGCCCATAATAGCAAGAATGGGTGAAAGAATGTTCATAGAAGTTTTGTTCATAATAGAAAAATAACTTGAAGCATCCAAAATCTCCATCAATGATAGAATAAACACCTCGTAGCAATGTCTTAGAATAGAATACTATATAGCAATGAAAAATGAATTACCTATTCACAGCAATGAGGATGAATTATGCAAAAATATAATTTTGAGTGAAAGAATAAAGTCACAGGGAAATATATCATTGAATATATTCGTAAAATTCAAAACATGGCAAAACTAAATAATGTACTATTTATGGCTACATATATAGGTATAAAATCTCCAAAAAGAAAGCAAGGGAATCATCAATATGTAATTCAGGATATTGGTTACTGTTCAGAGAAATGAGAGGGTTGTGATCAGTGAGCGGTATATAAGAAGCTCTGATGAATAGCAATGCTCTATCTCTTGGCCATGGTGGTATGTACATAGGTTTTAATTTGTTATCCTTTAATGTGTATGTGTTCAGCACCATATTTAAAATTTTTTTAATTTCAGATTCCAAGGACCCAAACTACAAATCCCAATTTCATAGGTTAGGATAGCACCCAGAAATCTGACTTTTTATCAAATTCCCATGGTGATTCTGAAAAAAGTAATCTGAGGACCACATTTGTTATTTATTTCCATAGTCGTGGACTCTACAAATTTGGAAATTGGTATTTCAAAAAGAGTTACAACAGTATTAAAGGAAGCAGTTTATAATAAATAAAAACACAAGTCTTCCAGTTGCAGATATCATCACTTTACTATACAAAATACTTAAGCATTTACGAAAGAAAAATCAAAAGGAGCTGCATTTCTAGACCACATTGGGAACGCTACATAGTCTGGTCAACAAGCAACACCATCATTAAATGTCTCCGTACCATGTCAGTACCATACAGAGAGATCTAGTCAACCATTATATGATAGGTTGAGTTGTTTAGTACCTGAAAGTCAACTCAGTGCCTTCTTGGTTTATCATTTGGTATAAAAATAGAAAATCCTCCCATTTTTACAAAACATGAAATTGTCATCAAAGAACTTTATAAGAATAACATCTTGTGAAGGAAGTAAAGTTTTTAAAAAGATGACATAGGTCAGCTGCCACTCAATATTAATGTAAAATTTTCCTAAGATGCATTAAGTTAATCAGTTCAAGCAACATTCTATTTTAGCAATCTCAATAGAGAGTGCTGTTATTCCAAGCAAATTTTCCATGGTATAATTTTATTTTACATATATACAGATTATATTATTTTATATACACATTGAGAAACTGCTCCAGTCATCACATCTCAATAGGCCAATGTCTATTTTCCAGACAGAAAGTTTTCCTTTGGCTTCTTGTTCACAGCAAGGGTCTCAGGTGGCCATTTCTTTCTACAGTGAGGGAAGTCTGAACTCTCAGCTGGTTGTTGTTTGTCTTGTGGAATGATGAGAAATATTAAGGACTTGGATGGATAAATAATGTCTGTGAGTTGAACATTTCAAATGTTAGCTACACTTTTGATTTCTGTGCTTCTACAAGACTGTATGACCCTTTCATGTTGGCTTTTCTTGCAAAATAAATAAGCATTCCAATGGCAGGTATTATTAAGGAGGATGCACAATAAAGCATGAGAAGTTCAGGAGAAAAATAGTCTTTATTATTTTCTCTTCCTGGAAAATAACAAAATGGATGCAATTAATGTTTAGTACAAAAAGAAGTCATTTAATAATAATAGTTTTGTGTTTTATTTTAGCAGTACAACTAGTTCTCCTCAGAGAAGTGAATCAGAGCAGTAATAAGGACCATCAGAATTCAAACTTCATATTTCTTTGAATTATCCAAATAATCATTTTGGTGGTTATTATGGTTGGGACAGGTGTGAAGATGATAGCTATTGATATCCACGATTTGGGGTTTAATTAGATCCATGCTCAGTTGCAGAATGGAAGAGAGGGTACAACATTTTAGGACCCCTTTACAAAAGGAGGAACTG
The DNA here is from genome assembly GCA_026826555.1 of Tolypeutes matacus. NCBI lineage: Eukaryota > Metazoa > Chordata > Mammalia > Cingulata > Chlamyphoridae > Tolypeutes > Tolypeutes matacus. The sequence continues at coordinate 18,974,976 of JAKSZT010053881.1, forward strand.
GAGAGTGAGGGCTGTTTGCTTTGGGAAATAGAAATATCTACTAAACAATTAGGGCTCTGATAACCATGAATTGAAATGACTGACCAGCCATACAAGAAAATCCTTGTAACATTTATTGTGCAGCCATTATAGCAAAGCACCATATATAAGATAGTATATAAGATAAAAGAAAGAATTCTGGCTGATGGCTTTTACAGAGATATAGAGAAAACATATTTGTGTAGATTTGAAGCAGGACATCTTAGATATTATTCCTCTTCACCATTTGTACCATCTCTTGATGAACTGAAGTTCTTTGGATAGTATGTTTCAGCTTAAACGCTGTTTCCTTGGAAAGGTTTTCACTGACCCACAACTCATGCAGTCTAAATGGGTAACCCCAATATATTCTTACAACTCACTATAGTTTCCCTACCTAGCCCCTATCACAGTTTGTAGTTAAACAATTACTTGTATGATTATTTATTAAATTTGGTTTTATCCTCTAGACTGTAAGCTATATAAGGACACATACGTCTATTCTTTCTTTTTCTTTTTTTTTTGTTCTACCACAGAGTAGCCTGGCTCTCTGCTTGGTGTAGTTGACATATGATAAGTATATATATATATATATATATATATACATTTTTTTTTTTTACCGGGAGGTCCCGGGGATCGAACCCGGGTCCCTTCATGTGGGAGATGGACGCCCAACCATTTGAGCCACATCTGTCCCCCCGATAAGTATATTTTTATTACATTTTAAAATAATAATAGAGTTTTATTCTCTCTAGATCCTGTCATTTTTCTCAATTGTAAATTGAGTGCAGAAGGCAATGTATACAAAATTTTACTTTATAATTAACACCTTTTCTAATCTACTAAACATCAGACAGCTACAATACAATTTAACATTCTAACTCTGAAGACAGCCATGGCATTAACTGGAGACTGGCCTTTGTTTCTATTTATGTTCATATAGAATCATGTGACCTCCAGTTTGTTAAGTTTCTCTCCATGAATGCATGGTGCCTCAGTCCTAGCAGAAATGAGTGTTCTGACTTGGGAGATTACTGCATCCACTCTAGAGCTTTCTAATAACTGGAGGTCAACAAAGTAGAAAAGAATCACTAGGGTCAGATGATGTGAAGTCAATTTTTCAAATTGTTGAAGTTAAGACACTTTACTCAAAGCATAATTGCCTCAATTTTTAACTCTTCCTTGCTAGAGTAGAACTAGTCAAAGCATAAGGATAATATTTTAATGAGATAGTCATCATCATCATAATTATGGTTAGGCATCAATATTGCTGACATGCTGGGCAGTGTTATTTATGCCCCTGTGTTTTTCTTTTCAATTTAATAAATATTATTTTTTGTCTTTCAGTTTTCCCCTCAGGCACCTGTAGTAAAACACAAATTTGCTGCTGAGTCAGTTTCCAGGGTAACCTTTAAATATGATATGATATGATATGATATGATATGATACGATACGATACGATACGATACGATACGATACGATACAATACAATACAATACAATATAATATAATGTAAATACTACAAATCCTAAAGCCTCTCAACTGTCTCTATCATTGGAATACATTCAAGCCAAGACAAAACAAAACAAAGAACCACCAAACACAAAGGGTAACAGTATAAAATACCCAGGAAAAAAATGCAAATATTTATCTCCATTCATATCTAGTTATTTTAAACCATGTTCAGTTTGGGGGCTTGAATTCCTAGCCAATGTCCAATATTCTTTGATTGTTCATTTACTTAATGAGTGAAAAGTGACAAATATGTCAGTTGTTAGGTAATAAACCAATTAGAAAAGACAACAATGTGTAACAATTGTGCGAGTTAAAAAGTTGAAATAAAGCTTTGAATTGTCTTTAAAAGAGGACAATTAACTGCAAATAGAATTACAAAAATGTTAGGAATCCAGTTGACTGGGACTAGGCTCAATTAAAGGTGGTCTGGAAGCATCAAGGATTAGAGAAAATAAGAATGATTGAATTTTAACCTACTCATAACTGAGACCTCAATGTGTCCAGAATCACCCCCAACCTCATTGGAAGCATTGATTGCACACACCGCCCCCCCCATGTCATTTTGAGTGACATGATACAGGGTAAATGTTCCATTCTTTGAACACATAGTAACTTCATTGGCCAGACCTACCCTTTTCAGGATAATCACTGCAGGTGGGCGCCAAAGTTTTACATGTAATTGTGATATTTCCCCCTTCTTTAACATTTCTAGATGGATGTATTGATATTGTCATGTTTTGAGGAGGAACTATGAAGACAGAACATATGATAAGGCTTGCAGTCTTGAGAAAGTTGGCCAGGTGAGTTATATTTTTACCTGTTTGCTAACCTAGGTTCAAATTTTCTTTACACTGTCAAGTGGTGTTAACTCTGAAAGCCAAGTGCCAGCCTCACTTAAGAGTTGGCATTTGTTTGAAGTTCTGTTCACTCCAAAGCCAAGTTTGACTTCCAGTACACAGTGGGAGCTCATTAGCATACAAGGACCATGGGAGACTGATTAGGAAAGGCTGAAATATTATGCTTACTTCAATAAAATCAGTGGATTCTACCGTGAATTTACAAGAGGGGTTAGGAAATTAAGGGTCCCCTGAAGCTTCTCTGATGAAGTCATTGCCCCTCCCTCAGAATAGGGTAGAATGGGTCAGGGGCTTGACTTTTTAAGGAGGCTTTTGTTTAGTCTAGAGATTATTTATGCTGTTTAGGATCAAGATTACCACTCCAGATTATTATCCTGAAAAGAGTGAATCCACAAAACATGCAGTTACTCTACGTTTGGAGAACGGAGTTCTTTTTTGGTAGGAAAGAAGAGTCTGAACAGAATCTTTCTTTTCCCCCACACCAGTCCTACTGCTTCAGTATCCTCAAATCTTCCAGGAAAAGGTTTTGGAAATATGGTTAAACACTTAGCAAATGCAAGACCTCTGAGACCAGTGATGAATTGTCAACTTTGAAAAAAGCAAACAGGAATTCCACATGCACCAATGATTAATGTCAACTTCCTGGCTAAACTCCATAGGGTAGAGCAGCTGTGCTTGATTATTTCAGGAAACATTAAAAAAAAAATAACCACAATTGACATGGAACTCAGCTCCATTTTGACAACTCATTCATCTAATCCTAGAAATTCTTCACAATCCACCAAACCACTGAATTATTTAATAACAACAACCAACTAACCTTTAACATCGAGTGTTAAGCTTCTTAGTTGTGATCCAACCTCATTTTTAGATTCACATTCGTACACCCCTGCATCCTCCAACTGGGCCTTGCGTATGGTATATGCACCACCTATAGATTTTAGCACCATGTCTCCCATCTCTGCTTTTTTCTTCAGGATTATCCAAGTTTCTGGAACATTTCCACATGTACAGGAGATAATGACAGTGTCTCCTTCCTTGACACTCTGAGAAGGAAAAGCTGTAAGTTCTACATCTTTTGGAGCAACTGTAAAGAGAATTTAAAAGGCACTTCTGATTAAGTGAAATATAAACCAATTCCATATTAATTTAATAAAAGCAACAATAGCTGTCAAGAAGCTAATTTGTGCTTATTTATATTTTTGGCATTAAATGTTTAGAAGGGCAAGTAAAGAAGTCAAGCATTCGCTGGATGGTTGTAAATGATTGTGCTTTGAATAAGAGAAAGATATGTCTTATGCTTCTCTCATATCCCTTAATTTAATCCTTTACCCAGCATAACACAAAGAATAGGTGTTTAATAAACAGGTATGGAATTCAAAACTGAAAAAGAAAATCCGTTTATTTGTTGTTGTTGCATGATTTTGCAATTTTTTCCTTGAAGTACAAAGGCCTTTACTGACTTCTGAGTTTTGAGTTGAATCCTCTCAGATCAAGAAATTAAGCTGTACATTGATGACTTTCTTATTATTAACAAACACAGCTACCATTTACTACCAACACGGCACTAGGCTAAGTACTTGACATACAACATCTTTATGAATACAACCCATGAAGGGAAGTACCATGTCGCCATTTTATGTTAGGTTTCTGGTCAGGTCATCTATCTTGTGACTTGATTCAAGATGCTTTCCCCATCCAGGGCCACAGTACCGTAACATCCATCCTAAAGGTTTTCTTTAAGGTTGCTCCTTGCTGTTCTAAGGCTTTTCTTTGAAAATACAAATATCATTGAGATGGAGTAACAAGAAAGTCATTACAACTTTAGTGGGAAAAATACCAAGGGAGAGAAGAGGCAATGACAGCCCTGATGAAGAAAAGGACCCCTGATCCCCCAAAGGGAAGGCATGGGGACAAGTCCAAATTGATCACTTTACAGTTTTGCCCATACTTGGCAAAGGCTTCCATCTGCCAACTAGAAGATTGTTTGTTGTCAGTTCTGGCTCCCTCTCTGGAGAGAAGGAGCCTGAATCTGAAAACTTCATCTATTCTCATGGTTCTGTCACCAAGAAGATGAACCAGAGGGCACAGTCATTGCTACCCTTAATCCCAGAATTGACAAAAGATTGAAGTGCCATATTAGACTTCTAAGCAAATACTGGCAGGATGCTTAGGATATTCCCACTAGGGTCCACTTCAGCCAGATGCAATGGTATTAGTCTAAAATGATTTCCAAATACATATATACTTCTTATGTAGTAGTTACTTCAACACCATAATCATGGCCTCATAAGTGTAACTGGAACCCCTGGCACAGGTCTTGGAGCTAGCTTTCTACTTGAGGTTAAAAGAATTTCATGTTAAGTGACTTGGGAATGGTTCATGTGAAAGGACCATTCCAGGAGCTTTCCATGCAAAGGAAACAGCTTGAGCTCTTCAAAACACTAGTAAAAATGTTGTTTACAAAGAGTACTTTTTTCATAATCAGTAATACAGCCAAAATGGTAATATCAATAATTCATTAATTATGCTCTGCTTACCTTGGATAATCAACTCAACTTCTTTTCTGCTTATTCCAGCCTGGTTAATCCCTTCACACACATAAGTGCCAGAATCTTCCATCTTTGTAGAGATTAAGGTAAGAGTTGTATTCTCAGCAAGAGGCTGTAAGTCCCCATTACTTAGCTGCTTGCCCCACAGGATCTTTGGAGCTGGAAAGCCATCACTAAAGCAAGTCATGTTCACAGTACTACCTTCCTCCAGAATGGTGGAGGGGCTGACCAAGACAGATGTATCCCTTGGGGCAACTGAAAAGGCACAGTCACTTATTAGCAAAATTCCTTTTACCTTGAGTTCCAAAGAGTTTAAATAATGGTACAAAACTGGGCTATGGTTTCAGTGGATTAGAACAGTTTATAAACTGTGATAGCTTTACCAAAGAAGGTTTCTATCGCAAATACCATTTTACTTTACCAGACAAAGAATAATAGAGAGTAGATTATAAACACATTATAGATATTTTCTAATAGAAGTAACTTTGTAGAAACCCTCTTGCTACTAAAGAATCATCAATGATAGTGTGTATTGCCACTCATGGTAGATCAAGCATGACCACAAATTATCTGAATCTCCTCCCATGAAAAGGTGAGGTCTATTTTTCAACCCCTTAAATATGGGCTGGCCTTGCAATTTGCTCTGACAAACAGAATGCAGAAGAAGTAACCTGTAGGACTTCTAAGCCCAGGTCTTAAGATCAGCTTTCATTATCACACTCTTCAAACACTGTCCCATGGTGAGCAAACCCACTAACTGCATGCGTGAGCTCAGCTGATACCATGTTGAGGAGAAAAAATTCCCAGCTGATCCCTTCCCAAATTGCCAATTCATAGAATCATAAATGGTAATTATTTTAAGTTCTGTGGGTGGTTTTCTGTGCAGCAATAGAGAAATGTATCACCATTACTTTGAAATTTCCTTTCAGTTACATTTTTTCACAGATATTTTAACAATTAACCTTATGATAACTATTGCTTGAACATGGTGAAGAAATCCATACTAAATAGTAGATATATCACACATGAACTTACCGTTAACATAAAGTGTCTGTGTACTCTGCCTTTGTTTGGGTTCAAACTCCATTTCGTCAATATCTAACTTAGCCTGACAAACAAGAACTTTTCCAGTATCTTCAATGGTGGGGATAAAGGTCATTTCCAAACTCTTGGTCTCTGGGGATCTCTTATCCATGTCCTCAAGAAAGTGTTGAGTCTTCATAATATGTCCTCCTTTTAGTAATTCAATCTCCAAGCGGTCAAAAGGGTACACATTAGGAACCTTGCAGCTTACAGTGACAGGATTTCCATTCACTAGCAGGCCACTCATTTCAATTTCTGGATCCCTAGAGAAGGCTGCAAATGCCAAGCAAGATTGATATTTACACATGACATTAAAGGAAAAATTGAACTAATCTTTATAAAATGCGAAGGCCTGAAAATGACATCTTTAACTTACCTGGGATAAAATGATCATCAACATATAAATATTGACATTAAATATAAATACTTATTTATGATAGTAAATATAACTAAACCTGGAGACAAAAAACCGCTTAGTACATTGAGCCAACAAGGAATTCTTCTTAGCATGCAATCTTGCTGAGAGCCATGGCCTGATCTTTTCTAAGGATTTATCAGCTACCACCAACTTATTTAGTAATTACATATTGTAACTGTTTATAAAATTAACATAGTATGGGAGTGTATGATGCACTGAATACTCACTATGTGCTAGTACTTTAATAATCATTATCTCAGACTTCAAAACAGCCTGATAAAATTGGTATTTTAATTTATTTTATCACTAGGAAAAATGAAACTTATAGATTCTAAGAGATTTTCATTAGGCATCATACTTCCTAAGTCGTTGAGCAGAGATCAGAACCTATATTTTTCTGATCTCAGAAGTTGGTTTCACCAGGCTATACTACCTCCCAATATGTGATAAGACTCATGGGACAGTTCTCAATTTAGACATTTTAATTTTTAAAAACCAAATAAAAAGCCAGAAAGTTTTAAGTATTTCTCATATATTTATAGTTAACAAAAAATAGAACTGTGAGAAACTTAGACTGTAAATAATAACATTTACAATACAACCTATGCAAACTGACAAAAATGAGACTAAAATGGCTATAAGGACCGAGGTCAATGTTAAAAAAAATTTTTCCCCAAGCAATGTTGTTAAAGTGATACATTCTCAGATATTTCCTTATTGTAATAAGACTTCCATGCTGGTTCTCATTTCTGTTGGGAATGTGCCTACATTTGCAGATCATAGGCTCTGAGTAATATGATGATGCAATAAAATTTACTGTTCTTTTGAGAGATCCAAATCCAGACATACTCTAACTCATTCTGAACAAAATCCTGAGAGGTGATACAAGTTTGAGAAGGGCTTCTGGTGGAAAATCTCTACAATATATCTTGAATTCTGCTGAATAAAACAAGACAGAGTTATTCTTTCAAAGAAGTAACTCTGTAGCCATTTTGCATGTTTTGGCCCCCATTCATTATAAATGGAGACACTCCAGCAAGGCCAACTTCACATAAAGATTTAAGTTGCAGAGGTGACAAGGACAGCAAGGGAAGTGTAGTTTCTGTGGGCTGTATAAATCAATATTAAGATGGAGTTTCTAGTGCTATTCCCCTGCTTCTGCTTTTCACCTAGGCAATTGCCCTGACCAGCTCCCTTCCCGTCTAACTCCCTGTTTTCACATTTGACATTCTCCTGCTCCTCAATGCTTCATTTCCTTTCCCTCTTACAGATCAGTTTTCCAAATGTGCCTTGAATAAACGTAGGCTCAGGCCTCGTCCCCAATTCAAGCAGGTGAGCAGGGAGTCACCCCCGCCCGGTTATCTGAATGGGGACTGACCTTTGACTGTGACTCGGGTGTCTCTGAGTTTTGTAGTGTGTAGTTTCTCCCCACTCCCTTGCTCACTACCATCTCAAGCCCCAAATAAACACAGAGGGGATAGAGAGGAGGGAGCCTGTGGTATGTCCACGTGAATGATGAGAGAATATGATGTGATGTGTCCAGCTCAGGATTGTGAATCTGAGTACACAGATAATATATACTTCAGGTATAGGCTGATTATGTTGCAGCAAGCAGTGCTAGCTTGGAAATTCAGGAACTATACTCAATAATAAATTCCCTTTCTAAACACATGGCTCTCATTGCATATCATAGACTCACCTTCTTTTTAACCTCAACTGAACTGCAAAGAAAATAAAAATAAACCACGAACAATTCTGAAAATCACTTACAGTAAAGGTCCACCTGGATTCCTTTTTCCTGTTTCTTATGCCCACAGGTCACTGTACACAGGTAAAAGTGTTCGTTCTCGAAACTGACAGGGCTCAGGGTCAGCGTGGACTGGGTGCCCTTGCTCGTCACCTTCCCGCTGAGCGGGCTGTCGATCTGAGTTCTCCAAGAGAAAGAAGGGGACTCACAGCCTGTGACACCACATGTCAACACGACTGAGTCACCAAGCCGAGCAGCAATCTGGGATCCAGGGTAGATCTCAACCGTAAATGGTTTTTCTGGGGGGAGAAAGAACAAGACGAAAAGAAGGTAAGAGTCTTCTTTTCTTTCAACATATTCCAATATACGATTTATTTTTCTGAACTCCTTTCAGCTAAAGTTTCTGCCAAGAAGAAATTACTCCTTTCCATCTTGGAACCGTCAGGAATGATATCACATCTTTTAAGCATGAACCTAGGATAGTCCATTGATTTGTTCATTTAACAGAATGAATGTAGGATAAAAACTTGTCAAGACAGAGGTTGACATCTTTCCATAGCATTAAACCAGCCTCTGCTCAAATGTAATCTACCAAATCACTGCAATAGAAGATAATAGCTTAAATGATTTAAATGGTTCCTGTGTCGGGAAATGTGCAAATCATTTTACATATATTGTCTCATTGAATCCTCACAAGAACTTTCTCCTCTTTCTCTTCCTCTCCTTATCCGTCTTCTCTTTCTTCTTTGAGGAAATTTAGGTTCAGAAATGCTAAGTAACCTTTTCACAGCTTGCAAGTGATAAAATTAGGGCTTGAAACCACTTAAGTCTGAATCAAGACCCCAAGCTTTTCAGTTCCTAGAACAGCTAAGCCAAGTCAACCTCATGTGAGATTTAAAAAAAAAAAAAAAAAAAAAAAATCTGAGAGGTACTAGAAAAGAGTTACCAAAAATGTCTTCCAAATTAGAAATAATACCTGTAATAGACCAGTGCTTAGAACTTCTATCCCAATAATATAAAGTTATATCATTGAAAGTCACACAGACTCACACTGAAAGCACTGTCAAAATCTAAGCATTAAAACGATATACAGACACCTCTAAAATTTGTTTGATGCAATATACAAGTGCTTTACAATTAATTCAAGGATTGAAAGTTGAGATGTGAGGGCAAATTCCTAAGTCTCAAATATCTGGGAAAGCTTTTGGCTGCCATAGCCTGCTGGGTACACTGGCTTTTTTTTTTTTTTTCTGAATGACTGCTGTTTAGGTAGAAAGGAAATCCCAAAATCCCAAACCCTGCCTCACTGTTCCCTTGAAGAAACTGAGAGTGACTGGACAACTCTGAAAGTGAACGATGAGACTACACAGGAAATAACTAAAATATTCCTTATAAATGTCAGGCTGGAGATGGAAGAAGGAATCCTCACAATAAAGAAATAATCCCATTACGCTACGTTTTGCAGGGTTTGCGTTTGTACTAGAAGTTTTCTCGATATGGCTTGTCTAATTGTAACATCTTAGAATCTTCCAAAGAAGCCTTCTTTCCTCAAATGATTTCAAAAAACTGATATGCTATTAGAATTTGAAAGAGAGAAGTCTTTCAGAACAATAATCAGAATTTCCTAATTTCTTATATGCTAGAGTGAGAATGAGGAACTTTAAAAACAGATCTGCTTTTTGCCTGTGAACTGTTCCCAACTCATTCTTTACCATGGCTGCACATTTCACACTGTGAACTTGGGACTCCTTAGGAAGTAACTCTTTTAGGTAGCTGAAAAGGTGTTTTGAAAGTTCAATTCTATCCTTAGTACTTAAGGAGAACAGCATACCACCATGATGTAAGATGCGGAACACATTTCCTTTACATCAGATATTATTATGGAGTGAAGTTATTTTGGGATGGATGATTAGCTTCAATTGCTTTTATTAGTCTATTGTCTTTCCTTGTCTGTTGGGAATGTTGACCTAATATTCAACTGAATCAATATACTGATAGTAAGTTTGAATTTTATTGTTTTTAACCATCCCTGCTTAAACTCCATGTTTTCATTTCTAAAATATTTATGTTTGCCATGTTTACAATTTATTCATTCAACAAACATTCACTGAACATCTATTATGTGCCAGGCATTGTGTTAGACACCCCAATATTAAAAAATACACACACACACACAGTTCCTGACTTTAAGGCTCTTACAGTTTAATGGCGTGACTTGTTTAAATAGATTCTTTATTTGGGGCACTAACAAAAATATATTCAAATTAGCCATCTATATGCCTGTCTTTCCCCTTAGATTGTAAATGTTCCCAGGTCTGTTGCCATGTCTTTTTCATGTCTGTATTCCCAACACCAAGCACAATTCCTGATTCTTGGATGAGTGCTCTTAATTAACGTGTTAATTAATGAACTGAACGGGAGTACATGCACATCTACAAGAAGTGTTGAGTGGGCATGAAAGGAGGAGCAGCTAGCTTTGTCTGGGATTGTCTGGAATCGAGTGACTGACATGAGTTTTGTCTTGAAAGATGGGTAAGACTTTGCCAGGTGCAGGAAAGGGAAAGGGCATTCCAGGTAGAAGGAACCGCAAGCTCAAAGGCATGGGCTACGATGAAACCACAAAGGTCATTTATGACCAGATTGCGAAGCATTTTACATGACTAATTTTTAAGAAATGTGAATCTACTTTATATTCAATTAGAGTTTAGGTTGATGTTCGGTAGAATGAGCATCTTTTTGCTTAAGATATAACTTTGGTAGCAGTGTATAGGATTGATTATCTCGAGGATAGGGAGACTCTTTAAAGGTAGTTAGCTATAGTTGAACAGGCATGGAGTATTGGATTTAAATGGGCCTAGGTAATAATCATAGTAATACCACTAATGAGCTATTTGGCCCTATGCAAATTATGAACTTAGTTTTGTTTTTTGTTTTTTTTTTTTTTAGGAAGTACTGGGGATTGAACCCAGGACCTCATACATAGGAAGGAGGCATTTAACCACTGAGCTACATCTGCTCCCCAGTGAGAGTTAGTTTCTTCATTTGTTTGTTTTTTTAGGAGGTACTGAGGATTGAACCCAGGACCCTGTACATGGGAAGCAGGCACTCAGCCACTTGAGTTACATCCGCTCTCCTGAGCCTTAGTTTTTATCACCTCATGGGGTTGTGGTGAAGAGTAATAAGATAAAACATATAAAGTAGAAAGTAGAATTCCTGGCAAATATGAGGTAGATAACCAATAAGAGCAATTTTTAATCTCTCTGCAAAACTCCATTTTCTTATCTTTAAAACAGATATAAAATTCCTATCTTTAAGTTATTTCTTGCAGATTACAGGCAAAATATGTGAAGGGCCTGGATTACAGCTGGTGTTTAGTGAATGCTGTTATTTAAGAATATCTTGTAAAAATCCAAGTCAAGTAAAAGATAACAAATTAAGTCAATGGCAAGAGTTGAAGAAAAGAGGTCAAATTCTAAGGATCATTTTGAAGTGGCACTGATAGAGTTTGACAATATAGAGTAGGAAAATGAATTTGGAAGTCACCAAATTCCACTAGTCCAATTCGTGAGAGTTTAGACTAAGAAAGAAGAGGTCCAGGTGTGAAAGCCTGAGAATACCAATATCTAAGGGGCTAGAGGAAGAGAAATAGGCAGGGAATGAGGCAGTGAAGGAATGAGATGAGATGGAAAAGAATCAGAAAAAAAGAGCCATGAAAGTTCTGGGAAGAAAGAGTTCCAAGAAGTATGAAGAAGTCAGATATATCATTGGGCTGAAGTATACAACAATCAGATGGGTCATCAGAGAACCTGAAGAAAACCAATTACTCAAATCCCAATCACAGCACCTTAATCATTCCTTTTTCACATTCAACTTACCTTGAACAATTAATTCCACCTCTTTTCTCTTTCTTCCAATCGGATTAACTCCTTCACACACATAAGTTCCAGAATCTTCCATTCTCATGGCAATTAAAGTGAGAGTTGCATTCCCAGAAAGGGGCTGTAGATTCCCATTATCTAATTTCTTACTCCATAAAATCTCTGGAACTGGTAGACCATCACTGGAACATGCCATGGTCACAGATTCACCTTCTTGTAGCCTTGTAGAGGGATTCACATAGATAACTGTATTCTTGGGTGAGACTGAAAGGACAGGGCACATTGTTAGCCATTGCTACACAGCATCTCAATCTAACAACGGTACTGTCTCTCATAGTCTGTAGTGATGTGTTTCTACCAATTTGTCTAACTTACTCTGCCAAATTAGTGTAAAGAACTACTGTGCCATTAAAGAGAGTCACTCCCGTTTCTAACTAACTTGATTGAGTTACATTTTTGATGTTTGCTGTTTTCAGATGATCATAGATGCTGAAATTAACAAAGACCCTTAGAGTTATCTGGTTCAATCTCTCACCTAAGAAAGAATCCCACCTAAGCATCCTTGCTAAGTATTCATTCAAGTCAGCTTCAACACTTACAGAGAGAGGCAACCCACTGCCTCACAAGGCAGCCAGTTTGATTTTTGGACAGCTTTAATTATTAAAACATTTCCCCCCTTTGAGATTTCATTACAAATCTTCCTTTTTGTAATTAACTTTTTTTTTTTCTTTTTAGGAGGCACTGGAGATTGAACTCAGGACCTCATATATGGGAAGCAGGTGCTCAACCACTGAGCTACAGCTGCTCCCCTGTAACTAACTTTTACACTTTGGTCATAGTTCAGCCCCAATGCTGTTACACAGAATAAATTAAATCCTTCTTCCACACAATTGTGCTTCAAATACTTAATTATAGCTCTCTCTTCCAAATTTTGTCTTCTCTGGGGAAAATATCCCTTATCCTGACTTTGTTCTCAACATATTGTTAAAAGTCTCTCCATATTTGTCTTTTTCTGCTAAACATGCAATAGTTGATGATACTCATTTTAAATGTGGCGACAGCCCCTGGCAGATTCATGGCGTCTGAGTGCAGTCAAGCCCCATCATCTTTCCCCCACTCAATACAATGTATGTGTGTGTACAATGCACACGTGTACATGTACACATGCACGACACCTCAGCAAGTGTAAGTACCACAGCAAGTCTTTATAGCGGTGCAGCTAAATTGTTCAGGGCATTTTCTCAGAGTTTACAAAACATGATTAAAAACAATTTCTTATTTGGGCTTATTTATTGTAATCCAATCAGGTATTATTATGATTCTTCCTCTTTTATAGATTGGGAAATGGAAATTTAGAAAAATTAAGTGACCCAAGCTCACACAGTTAAAAGGAGCCAGAACTTAAGCTCAAGTCTTCTCAATCCAAATTTAGTGCTCTTTACAGTAAAATTACATTGACAACAAATATTGTGTTCACAATGAATAAAAATGGAGTGAAAACTACAATCAAGTTTCTTTTTGCCTTTGGTTGCTAAGTGTACATTACACAAGTACTTACTGTAGACTTGCAATGTTTTTGTAGTCTCCCTTTCTTTGAGCATATCATCAATATCATCAATGTGTAATTTAGCTCGGCAAACAAGGGATTTTCCAATATCCTCAGAGACAGGAGTAAAGGTTACTTCCAAACTCTTGGTTTCCAGGGACTTCCTGTCCATATCCTCCAGGAATTCCTGATTCTTCATGAGATGATTGCCCTTTAGTAAATCTATCTCCAGCCTGTCATATGGGTAAACGTCAGGGACCAAACATGTGACTGTGACGGGTTTCCCCACCTCCAGAGGTCCACTGAAATGGATTTCTGGATCCTTAGAGAAAGCTGCAAAAGCCAAATGAACAAATGTAAGTGGGCTTTTGGCTCATGTTGCATATGGTCTCATGTTTTGGATAATACAGTCTTAATACAGCAGAGTTTCTTGTTTAAATAACCTTCTATGGGCATGGGTCAGTTCAAGAAATAAGAATCAGAATCAAACATCTTTTGGAGGGCTCTGAGCGCTCATCCTGTGTGTATAAAGGGATGCATTTTATTAGAGTAAATGTAGAGAGAAGAAAATGAATACTTACATGTGCCAAGCACTGTGCTACATATTTAACATAAATGATTTTATTTTATCCTCACAATACCACCAAGAGATAGAGATCACATTTTACAGGTAAGAAAACCAGAATTAGTCCATTTACATAACTTGCCTGAGGTTGCTCAGCTTAGTAAATGATAAAGCTGGGGTTTAAACTCAGAATTTCTCCTACTTTGTATTGCTATTGCTAATATCTATTATATCACATTCTCTTATTTTAGTCAAGGCAGATATAGTCCCATTATACAGAGAAGGAATCTTAGGTTCAGAATGTCATTGCAAAGAATAGGTACTAGGCGAGATATGCTAAGAAACAAAAAGAGCAACTTTAAATAGTTGACTTCTGAGAATGGTGCCTCTGACGGGATCTTTAGTTCTGGAAGGCAGATTTGCCTCCTGAAATGCTTACCTCAATAACCCAGCCAGTGCTCTGCTTGAACCTTCACTGTCAAGGGAATGCAATAATAATTCAGAGGACCATTGCCTTCTGTTCAGGGTTACCATTTCATTACAACCCATCTTAATCGTAACACACTGTCTGGATTCAAGATCCTGTGTCTCAACTCTATACAATACAAAGTTCTCAACTCTAAAGAATATTACAATTGCATGTGGAGTGGAGGCAAGACTGTTAAACATAATGAGAGACAGGCATTCTAGGAGAAAATCCTCAGGCAAGATAATTAAAGCCAGAAGGGTCTTCATTTTTCTTTTTCCAATCTTCACTTTTTGAAAAATATTTGTAGGCAAAGAAACTGGAAATGGTTTCCTGTGTAAAGAAACAGTGTTTTTTCATATTTTCACCAATAAAATTTGTGTCTCATAGTCTGTAAGAAATTCAACTATAATCCATACAGTTTGGTGTCAGATAATATAATAACTTGGTACTGTTTCCTGTATTTACATAAAGGGGACCTTTTAAGGAGCTCCAGGAACTGCACAGACACAAACTATGCATGTACAAGCAGCTTAATTGGAAGCAGCCGTCCAGACGCAGTTTCTTGTGAAGCATTAGCAACACATGGGGCTTGCTGAAGAATCAATGATGGTTACTGGACAAAGTTGGGTTCCAGTACAGCAGAAGAAAGGTAACATAATTATAATAACTGAAGTCTTCATGAAAAAAATGACCAAATGATCCCAGTGTTTTAGAAAGAACACTCATCAATAACCAAAAGACAGGTGATTTATTTCAGGTTAGAGCTTACTCCTCTTGCTAACTTTATTTGCTGAGTTGAGAATGGCCTGGGATGCATTTTGGTAGGCTGGTAAACAAGGAGTTTTCATTCACTAGGCAAATCTCATTCATTATACAAATATCCTTGAGGTTCAAGATCAAGGCTTGATGGCGACAACAACAACAAAAGATCCTAATTTATCTACCCCAAAGTCAAATAAGTAAAATCTTTGCAGATATTTTTTCTTATATTTAAGGGGAAACCTCATGCATAGGAGCCTACTACTAAGTTATAAATCTTCTACTTAATCTTTAAGCTGATTTTAAGCACCAAACAGCATAAGTATAAATAAATGGAAAATTTCTGAGGGATGGGATACATAAATCATTTAGATACATGGCCAAGTAAACATATAAGGATATAATTAAATGGAAATATATATATATATATAAATAATATATATATTATAAAATTATATATATATATAAAATAACACATGTGGATTTCATTTTATAGTTAAGCCCAAAGAGGCTGAATCATACCCATGGTCACCGTGTTTGTGGCAGAGTTGCAAAGAGAACTCAAGATTTGGATTCCTGGCCTTGTGGTAGGCTCAGCTACCTCTAGCTTTATTGATGCAGTATATCCTCTAGCCAAAATCTGAGCATGAACAGCCTTTTTAAACATTTCCTTTTATAAAAATAGCCTTTAAAAATTATTATAAAGCAAAATTAAGAGGAAACCAAAGATTCTCTAAAGCACTCACAGTATATCTCCACTAGGATTGCTTTTTCCCATTTTCTAGATCCACAAGTCGCTGTGCACAGGTAATGGTGTTCGTTCCCAAAACTGACAGGATTCATGGTCAGCGTAGACTTGGTCCCCTCATTCGTCACCTTCCCATTCAGTGGACTGTCTATCTGGGTCCTCCAAGAGAAAAATGGGGACTCACAGCCCGTGGCACTGCACGTCAGTGAGACTGTGTCACCAATCTGAGCAATGATTTTGGAATCAGGGGAGACCTCGATTTTAAAAGCTTGAGCTGCAAAGGCAAAAGAAAAAAGAAAAAAAAAAAAGAAAAGCAAACTCATCGCTGGTTTATTTAGTATTCTACCCCCTCTTCTCTGTTCTGATATAATGTCCACAATACAATTCTTTCCTAAACTGTTTCAAACTAACTGCAAGATAGCCGAAAGGCACTAAAGTTGCTGCCAAACGAGGGGTATTGGAATCAACTTCGCTTAAGAGAAATCTCAGTTCAGGTCTCGCTGTCCATTTATCAGAATAGGTTTTTGTTTTGTTTTGCTTTGCTTTGTATTGTTTAGCATTTTTTTCCATTGTTTTTACTTGCTTAGTTTGATATCACCAAGTGAGGAAACTAAAGGGATAGATCTACTAGAGATAGAATCAAAATTACTCACAACATGGGGGAAAAAGCTATCAAAACGCATCAATTTGCATTTTCAACTATGACAATATAATGGTATATAACAAATCTCCATAGCACATTAAAAGTTAGGTTAAGTTTTCCCATTTTTTAAAAATCCTAGTGCCTTTCTTCTCTACCATAACAAAACTGACAAAAGCCAGAATTTGGGCTAAAACAGAATGTAGCATTTGAACCAGATCAAGGGGAAGAACTTACAAGTTGCAAACACCATCCAAAGTATACTTGAGGCTCCAAAGTTCACGGTCATCTTCCCAGGCATTTTAAGCTGCTGCGGTGATGAGAAAACAATGGTTCCAAACCCCCTCTTTCTGTCCCACCTGGAACTGCCTGGGAAGAGTCTTCAGCTCCTACTGCCTGTGAGGCTCCGTGAGGGTGAAATAGAAAGTCTGCTCTTTATAAAGGGTCTTGTTGCAGAGGCGGAGGGAAATCCCTTCAAGGGGAAACCCGGGGCAGAGGCAGGGAAAAAAAAGTTTGACACCCAGCCAAGTCCCAGTATTAACCCCTTCAGTTGTTCTGCTGAGACTACTCTCTCTGCCCTGGAAGAGAAAGTAAAATGCTTCTGAAGTTTTAAATTTCAGGCTTTTCCTGATTTTCAACTCTAAAAGGAGATCTTTACTAGGAAGATATAAGGTAATATTCAGTACAGAACCAGGCTTTCTGAAGCCAGTGGAGAGGGTGGGGTATGGGGTACAGAAAATTATAAATTATGCTCTAGTTTTTGAAGTGGATAAGTAACCACTGTGCATGTGGACTGATTTTCTCCCCTAAGAATATATATTTGCAATTCTAAAACAGAGATTCAATTTTCCCTTACAAGAAAAAGGAAAAGTTCCTTTCCTTTGATGAGTCATCATTAAAAAGGAAGACAGCATGACTTCTTAGTTTTATACTTTTTATTCATGAAAGTATTTATTTGACAACATACACCAACTTTCTGAAATGATATTCTTCAGTGTGAATTTAAGGAATGTAACTGAATTTTGCTACTGAAACAAGGGAAATAATTTTTTCTCTTGTTTCAGAAAAATTACCAGCCTCTTGGTTCAACTGCTGGATAATTGGAAGTCTTTTGCAGACTTAAATGCAGATGTATGGACTTCATCTGAAGTGGTAAATCTCTTGGGCTGTGGGATTTAACCATAATCCCCCATTAAAACATGAAAAAATAATTTGTTTTTGTTATAAGGGAGGGAATGATAACCAATTTTATGTTCTTTTTTTCCCCCACTGAAATGGCTTTTTTAAAAGCTCAATTAACTGGCTTTGTTAGCATTGCACACACATAGTCCAAGTTCTTGCAAAATGCTTGCCCACCAAAAAGGAACCGGAATAGACACTTCCTTCATGCATGTACAAGTCTACCTCCCCCATTGTATCATAAGTTCCTTTCATGGCAGGGACCAGTTCTTGTTCATTGTTGTATCCACCTCTAGCTTCCCAAAGTCTAATGAATGGTTTTGTACTTAGTGGATACAAAAAAGTACAATAATGAATGTTTTAAAAGTCAAATTTTGAAAAGATACTTCCAAAATGCTAGCAATAATATGTATATACTGCTTGAGGAAGATGTTAGATTCTACAAAAAAACTCCATAGCTCTTCATTCATTTATCAAATGTTTACTGAGTCTCTACTATTTTCTAGGCATTGGGTTAAGGTTTCTAAGATAGAGAAAACCCCTAATCTATAAGAACTCACTATTGTATACTCACAGGGATGTATACAATAAACAGCACTGTACTATGGGACAAAAGTCCATTACTGAGGTTTGGAATCTACAACTGTCCCTTCAAGGATGGAGAGGCTTCTGGACCTCCTCTTGGATACTGATATGGCCCCCTCTAAAGGACAAGGAGTGAAAAAAAACTGGGAACTGCTATTCTAGGGCTATGGTGACATGTAATTGTGCCTTCATCTACCAAACATCTAGGCATCAGAAAAGTGGTGTGGGTCAAAATTCTCTGGTAAATAAACAATGTAGAGACACTTTACAACGTTAGGATCATGGAAAATTATCAGTACCATTTATGTAGGCTGTTTAACTTCAGAATTGATCTAAAGGAGACTAAGGAGTTTTAATATCTTTTTCAGAAATGCAAAGACAAGTGACCAATAGGACCCAAAGTGGGATCACTAAGACCAAGTCCTAGTAAATAACCAATTCTGAGTTTGGATATGATTTCAAGGTTGACACATTGGGGAAATGCCTAATCTACTGATTTAGCTTGTAGTGGTCTCAGGAAAATATTTAATAAAGTCCCCCATTATGTCTTAGAATTTGATGCCTTTTGGATTCTTACATGCCCAAGTTGAGTTGATTGGGCCCTCTTGTATAACCTCATGGCAACCAGGGCATACCTATGGCAGAGCCCCTGTCATGTTGCATTTACCTGTTGCGACAGTTTGAAATTATTTTATGAATCCCAAAAAAAGTGAGATTATATTCTTGAACTAATCCATTCCTGTGGGTGTGAGACACATCAGTGAGGTGTGACTCAGGTTGAGTCTCTGCCTCGCTGCTGGGTCTTATATAAATGGAGACACAGAGAGAGACACACACAATGAAAGGAAGCTGCCATTTTTGATCCTGCTATGTGAGAGAGGACTTGAGGATTTCTAGCAGCCAAATCTTAAGCACGAAGCCCCCAAGAGGCTGGGCCATTGGAGTAGCTCAATGTTGAAGAGACCATCCACCATATGACTGATAGCCCACAGCTGAACTTGGGAAGAAAGCAGAGCAGCCGAGACAGAGAGAAGAGCCCAGAAAGAGACAAGCGATATGTCTGGTTACCCAAGGCTGAGCTCTGGGAGACAGTAGATTCTGGAGGGGAAGGCAGGGACCTTGGCAGAGATCAGAGGCCATCCTGCTTCATCACATGGCAGGACCCCAGGATCACCAGTAGCTGACTTTGGTGAGAAAGCTTCTCTGATAGTGCTTTGATTTGGACATTTCACAACCTCGGAACTATAAGATTTTCCCTAAATAAAATTCCCATTATAAAAGACAACCCATTTCTGGTACTTTGCACCTGCAGACCTGTGGCAAAGGCAAACCGAGATACTTGTCAACATGTCTATCTTTTCTGATTTGCAAACTTAGGTGGTTTCAATTTTTCAGCTCAGTATCTATCTCAGAATAAAGCACTTGTTAAAATTCGTCCAGTGAATAGTGAAAACTGTTGCAAGTAGAAGGTTACAAATTGGGGATAACCTATCTGCATGGAGTACTGGGTTTTGTCTTTGTACTTATTTATTTTGACATTTCTATCAGTGACATAGAGGACATTATAATATAAATTTATTTATAACACAAGACTGAGAGAGACAGCTATCTTAGAGATGGCAGAATCAAGATACAGGCAGATTTCAAAAGGATGGAATCATGGCCCAGAAAATTAAGTGAAATTTAATGAAAGTGAATTAAAATCTAGCATTTAGATGGAAAACATTAAATGCTTGTGTACAATACGGGGGAAATTTGACTTGGCAGTAATCCATAGGAAGATACTATGGTAGTTTTAGTTAACTATAAAGTGAACATGAGCTGATGTTACCATGGACAACCAAAATAGCTGTGATAAGTTGAGGTTGCACTCATAGCAATTCAACCTTCTAATCACCTCAGGTCATGGTCTCTGAGTACCAGGCACTCACTAAGCCATATTGGGACCAGGGTGTCTGATTCAATGTGCTATTCTTTAAGAGAGAGACTGATAAAATAGAAGGTATCCTGAGGGAAGTGATGAGGATGGTAGATGGATCCAACAATCCCTTCTTAAAATATAGTACTGAATTGTTACATAAAATATTAATAATAAGAAGACTGCTAACATAAAAATTATTTCCCCTTTCTTTTTTCTAAATTTACTTAACAAAATTCGGAACTCAATCATTTATGCTTTGACAATCCATGTGTTTTAAGTTCAGCATTTCACATAGACAAAGGTGCCTTTGTGTATTCCAGTTTTCCTTGGGGTGACCTTCCTTATTTCTCTGCTAATCCCCATATTTGGCCTTCTTAAAAGAACACCTTGCCTTGGAATTGCTCCATTACTTACTATTTCCAACATGGGCTTGGCTGTCTCAACAAATTTTAGCTCTTTGGTTAGAGGACTCTTGTCCTTTTTTACAAATGACCTGGTCTGATGCTCTCTTTCTCTGTTTGCCCCAAGTGCCGATGAAGATATATGAAATAAACAAGTGCATGCTTTCTGAGCTGCTGGATGCTATCAATTCAATACTGAGGCAATAATTCAGGAAATTTCTTTCACTTATTAATCATACCTCACATTTGTATAAGGCTTTACCTAATAAATTTTCTGAAATTCTTTAAGACTGTCATGTGTAAGACCCCATAGCAGCCCAATGTGAGAAGTAAGACAGGTGTTCTTACCTTCATAGTGTTGATGGGGAAACTGAGGCTCAGGTAGTTAGATTACTTGTGCAAGATGACATAGATCATGAGGAACAGGAATCAGGTCTTAAACCCAGCTCTTCTTACTCCCAGACTCATTGCACTATGCCAAGATGCCTCAGCATTTGTTGGAAGGATGCATCTTCCCTTCATGCATCAGTTCATGTGTTAGAGAACCCAGAAGCTCATGAACTGTAATATGGCAGGTGACCCAGGAGACTGCATCCATCTCTCCTCAAGTTGATGGCTATAAGCTTCTCAATACCATCTTCTGGGCCATTTTTTAGAAAATTTTAAATATGAGAACAACTTGTGTTGAACATTCAGAATCTTCTGTAAGTAGCCAAGAAGGAAAGGAATGAACTGGCAGTGTGGGAATATCTCTTCCAGATTCACTCTTAGGGGCTTGACTAAGACTGTAATTCCAGAAAGGAATTCTGTTGGAGCTTAGAAGGAAAATTAATGGAGCCTCTGAGCATCAAATCATACCTCTTATTCTTGTTCTTGTAGCTGCCTCCAGTTAGACCTAAGTGGGATTTCCTTGGAAGCCAGAACCCTGAGATCCTCCTATCATACTTCTTGGCTCCAAATGAATCCAACTCGATTTCTCATTTGCAACATGAACAAGCACTAAAGAGTTAAGAAGATGAAAATATTCAAGTTTTCTCCCATTCCAAAATGATTGCAAAATATCTGTTTACATTTTGAGAGGAGACTTGGAAAGAAGGGGGAAAAATGATCAAATATCATGATGGAAAATCACTCTAAACCAAAATTTGTAACACGTATTAATAAATTACTTGTGCAATTTGGGGATGATCACCTAATGTACAATGATCAGAGTTTTGTATAGAAAACAAATTTAAAAACACATTTTTCTACCATTTGACTATAACATGATAATTTTCTTACAAAGCATAACACCTTGGAAACCTCCCTTTAAAATATAATGATTTTGTTTATGGGCTAAATGAAAACACCAATTTTCATAAGCAATACATAAGATTTTCTTTTGGAACCTAGGAACATTTCAAGAACTATAGCTCAGCATTGCACTGTTAAACTGCTTAAAAAGGCATTTAAACAGTTTCAGGATACTATGCTGTAAAAAAGAAGTAGTCAGGAGTAAGAAAACATGTTTTTTTTTCCCCCACTCTGTAAGTAAAAAAGTAATCTTGGGCAAGTCTCTTCACTTCTAGGGTCTACAGTTTCTTATTTGTAAAGTGGAAGGAGGAAGCTAGATGGTCTCTTAAAGTCCTTCCCTTTCGTCATATGATTTTGGGGCCAATATGAGCAGACACAGAGCTATAGACAAATTAGCCAGATGTCTGCTGCCCTAGGCATATGACTTTAAACATATCAACACAGGTCCTCTTACAAGGCCCACATTCCTTTGCATGAACTCCATGAAAAGACATGAACTCCTGTTTCATGTCTTTAGGTCATTGCTATTATTTTTTTATACCTTAAACAGGCTTTCTGTTGTTGGCTGTAGCCTCTGAGTTCTTGGGTTTACTCTGCATGTCCCAATGTTTCTGTTTGTTAAAGAGGTCCTGAGCCTCTGGACCTGGGCATGTCTACTTCCTCTTCGGTTGGGACACAGCTAAGGTTGGTGACAAAATAAATGTTTATTAGGTGCCTTCTATGACCAAGAACTGTACTAGGTGCTGGGGATAAAGTGATTACAAAATAAGCAATATCCTTGCCTCATGGAGTTTATATTCTAGTGGAAATGGACAAAGAAATGTGAGGAGCAGATGAATTAGCAGAGGGAAGGTAAGTTAAAAAGGACAGGAGAGCAAAATAAACACCAGGTGGAAGTACAGTATTTGAACAAAAGAATGGTGAATTCCAACCAGAAGCTCCTCCTCCCCCTTTCCCCAGTTTGCAGTGGCCCAGATACAGAATATGGTGTGAAATAAATGTCTTAAGAAGTTACCCACCTAAAAGTCTCACTGGTTTTGCTCCAGGCATGTTTAGCTACCACAGGGGTGGTTCAGTGAGGTGGAAACGTGGATTAACCAAAGTTGATAGTGTTCTGGTTAAGGACAATGGAGGAAAGAAGGGTAAAGGTACTTATGAAGGAATGATTATAGTGTGAGACCATTGTATTTAGCAACAATAACACAGAGGCAAAGAACTATTCGATTGGGATTGTAGTGTAGTAAATGAACCAGAAAATAGTAAGGAGGTGGTGGTCAGAAAATGGGAATCTTGGTATCAAGATTTCACAGTTAAAGATATTATGGGTGATAGTCAGTTTTAGGAACAATCATGGGAGGGAAGACTAAGGTAGGGTGGAGGCAATGACTCTTAGAAGTGAGGAATTCACAGGCCAGGTCCATGAGGATATTCAAGGTACTAAGAATAAAGACAGGGGTGGTGGAGAGGAAGAAGATAGACAAGCTGCCAAATTCATTAATGACTGACGTGATTAAAGGTATTAGGAGATTAAAGGAGGGTGGTATCAAGGAGAAGAATTGTTTTGGAAGTAGCAATGAGAAATCAGATCCCTAATCTGATCTATTTTGTGTGTGCACCTTTTTTTTTCCTTCATTTTTTAAATTAAAGAAGTTGTGAATTTACGAAACAATCATGTATAATGTACAGAATTCCCATAAAAATAAATTTTAGGTTTGGAGTAAAATCATGCAGAAAATATAGAGTTCCCCTGTCCTCCCACATACACATGCACAGTTTTCCTTATTATTAACACTTTGCATTATTGTGGTACCTTGGTTACATAAGAAACAATATTATTTTAATCATACTATTAACTATAGTCCATGGTTTACCTTAGGGTTCACTGTGTTGTACAGTCAAATGTTTTTTGTTTTTTGTTTTTTTTTTGTTCTAATAACATATATACACCTAAAAATTTCCCCTTTAACCATCTTTGAATATATAATTCAGTGGTGCTAATTACATTCACAGTGTTGTGCTCTAATCACAACTATCTATTACCAAAACCCCAACAGAAACTCTACACCAATAAAGCATTAACTCCCCATTACCTAGTCTACCTCAGCCCCTATATTCTAGTTTCTGACTCTATGAATTTTCCTATTTTAATTATTTCATATCAGTGAGATCATACAATATTGGTCCTTTCATGTCTGGCTTATTTCACTCAACACGATGTTTTCAAGTTTCATCCATTTGTCACATGTATCAGAATTTCATTCCTTTTTTTGACTGAATAATATTCCAATGTATGTATATACAGCTTTATGTTTGCCCATTCATCTGTTGATGGACATATGGGTTGCTTTCATCTTTTGGCAATTGTGAATAATGCTGCTATGAACATTGGTGTGCAAATACCTCTTCAAGACTCTGCTTTCAACTCTTTTGCATATAGACCTAGAATTGGGATTTCTGGATTATATATTTAACTTCCTGAGGAACCACCAACCTGTCTTCCACAGTGGCTGCACCATTTGACATTTCCACCAATAAAGAACAAGTGTTCTTATTTCTCCATATGTTCTCCAACACTTGTTATTTTCCATTTTTAAAAAAATAGCAGCCATTTTATTGAGTATGAAAAGGTATCGCATTGTGGTTTTTATTTGCATAATAATCCCTAATAGTTAATGATGATGAGCATACTTTCATGTTTTATTAGCCATTTGTATATATTTTTTGGAGAAATGTCTATTTAAGTATTGTTACCATTTTTAATTGTTTTTTTTCAACTATTTGTTGTTGAATTGTAGGATTTCTGTATATATTCTGGATATTAAACCATTATTTGGTATGTGGTTTCCAAATATGTTCTTCCATTCTTAAGTTGTCTTTTTACTTTCATGAAGTCATATGTATGAATTTTTTCTTTTATTGCTCATGCTTTTGGTATAAAGTTCAAGAAACATTGCCTAACTCAAGGTCCTGAAGATGCATCCTTATGGTTTCTTCTAAGAATTTTACAGGTTTGTTCTTATATTTAGGTCTTTGATCCATTTTGAGGTAATATTTGTATATGGTAGGAAGTAGAGGTCCACTTTCATTCTTTTGCATATAGATATTCCTGCACCATTTTCCCATTGAGTGGTCTTGGCACCCTGGTCATAGATGTGAGGGTTTAATTCTGAAATTGCAATTCAATTCCATTGGTCTGTCTTTGTGTCAATACCTTCCTGTTTTGATTATTGCAGCTTTGCAATAATTTTTTAAAAACTAGAGCTGTGAGTCCTCCAATTTCATTCCTTTTAAAGATGATTTTGGTTATTTGGGGCTCCTTATCCTTCCATATAAATTTGATGGTTGGCTTTTCCATTTTTTCACAGAAGGCTGTTGGAATTTTTATTGGTATTGCATTAAATCTGAAAATCACTTTGGCGAAATTGACATCATAGCAGTATTTATTCTTACAACTCATGAAGACAGAATGTCCTTCCATTTATTTAGGTCTTCCTTCATTTCTTTTAGCAATGTTGTATAGTTTTCCATGTATAAGACCTTTTACATCCTTGGTAAAAAAATTTTCCTATATATTTGATGCTTTTAGTTGCTATTGTAAATAGACTTTTTTCTTGATTTCCTCTTCAGATTTTTCATTAACAATGTATGCAAATACTGCTGATTTTTGTATATTGATCTTGTACCCTGCTACTCTGCTGAATTTGTGTATTAGTTCTAGGAGCTTTTTTTCTGGATTTTTCAGTATTTTCCATTTATAGGATCATGTCTTTTGCAAATAGGGAAGGCTTTACTTCTTTTCAAGTTTGGATGCCTTTTATTTCTTTTTCTTGCCAAATTGCTTTGGCTAGAACTTCCAGTATGGTGTTGAATAACAGTGGAGACAAAAGACATCCTTGTCTTGTTCCTGTTCTTAGCAGGAAAGCTTTCTGTATTTCACCACTGAGTATGATGTTAGCTGTGCATTTTTCATATATTCCCTTTATAGTGTTAAGGAAGTTTCCTTCTATTTCTAGTTTTCTAAGTATTTTTTTATCAAGAAAGGGAGCTGGATTTTGTCAAATGCCTTTTCTATGTCAATTGAGATGATCCTTCATTACATTAATGTGTTGTATTTCATCAATTGATTTTCTTATGTTGAACAACTCTTGGACACCTGAGATAAATCCCACTTGATCGTGGTATATAATTCTTTTAATTTGCTTTTGTATTTGGTTTCCTAGTATTTCATGGAGCATTTTCGCATCTATATTAATAAGGGATATCAGTTTGTAATTTTATTTTCTTGTAGTATCTCTATTTGGTTTTGGTATTAAGGTGATATTGGCCTCATAAAATAAGTTAGGAAGTATTTCTTCACCTTAGACTGTCTGGAATAGTTTGAGCAGGTATTGTGTTAATTCTTCTTGGAATGTTTGGTAAAATTCACACCTAAAATGATGGCTTATTTTAAATTCTAGAGAGCACAGTGAAGGGCTTGGGAGGCCAGAGAAGGGAATGTACAGAAAGATATCAATGATGAGTGCAGAAGGCTGGTCTTGACAAGGGCATGTGAGGAAAGACATGATTAATACTAATGGTCTTTTAAAGGAAGGTCTGGGATCAGACCTAAATATCACTATCTTCTGGGTCTGGCTTCATGGGCAGTTTGTAATGGTAAGATGGGCAAAGAAGGAATGCTTTTCCAGGAGCTCGTGGAATTTTCAAAGTGGAGCAGAATTGGGGAGGGTGGTCTTAACAGGAATAATAATAACTCAACAGGCTCCCTATAAATCATAGAAAAATGAATACTTTCTGAACCTGCTTCAAAAAAATAGCCAGATAAACTTGGGAAAGTATGAACAAATATTAATGATATAAACACCAGGTCCTGACAGGCTAAAAGGCCCCAAATAATCTTGCCTTCTTTTCAGTTTAAACATCGCATATTCAAAGATTAATCAAATTATAAAAAGATGTTACAAAAAATATCTTACGTTTGTAAAATATTTTATAATTTTCTAGATGCCTTAATATATTTTATGGCAATGGAGCCTTCTGACAATCCTAAGAAACACACAAAGCATGTATTCTTTTTTTCTCCATTAAAAGGAGGAGGAAACTGAGGGTCAAAGTGGTGAACTGACCTGCTTGAAAGCACACAACTATATCACACAAAAACTAGGTAGTAGGAAAACTAGGACTAGAAGCTAAGTTTCTGATTCCCTTGTTCAATGTTCTTTCCACTCCAACACACTGACTACTTTCAAAACAGTCTCAATGCAGCTCAACCCCAGGCCTTTTTTGGCTTTCCTTTCCCGGTAGCAGTCCAGGAAAGCCTGGTAGATAACTCAAGCATCACCCTTTCCTGGGTTGAGGTGAAGTTAGAGGAAAACTTTTTTTTCTTTTTCTTTTCTTTCTTTTACCATTTTCTCTTTTACATTCATAAAACTCAACTTTCCATCTCAAAATCATATTGAAAATTTATCACCCTGTTAAGCAAGTGTATTTTCAAAAAATAATGTCATGAAGCAAATCATCTGAATTCAAAAACTCCCTGATTTCTATCTCTGTATATTTTTGTTGGCTCAGAACATAAGCTGTGGAAATTCCAAGACTTACATATAAAACAATATGAAAGCTTGCTTGTGGCTTGCCACATTATAGCTAAAACAGGGCTTAAGGAAAATATCCTGTGTTTAAAGCCTTTGTGCCAGGATAAATAGAGTATATACTCAGTGGTTAGAATGTTCAAAAAGGAAATTTAACTCAAGTATTGCTTTGTCCTTAGAGATTACGAATATTCTCTAAAAATTTCCCAAGTAGGCTCTTAAGTATTCCCAGGGGAAAGAAATAAATAGGGAGAAATGCTTAAAAATAAAAATGAAAGTGAACAGCTTTGTTCTAAAGGATTTCCCAAAGAACTGGTAGGCTATATTCTCCTGCCCATCCCAGAGCTGAAGCCACTTTGCTTCACACAGCAATAATCTTCAGAAGCCAGCAGGCATCAGGCAGGCTGATCTCTTCCATGCCTTTCAGAATTCTGAAAGAGAAATGATGAAGTCTGCAATTTTGTTTTCTTCTCAGAGCTGCTTTAGTTTTTTATGAATTACTGCAGTACCCTCCCCCCTTTTTTTCAGATTAGCAAACTGGACAAAATTTAGAAGAATTGTGCAGTCTAACTTATCTTTAAAGCAGTGAATCCAGAAAGACCATCTTGAATGTGCATTGGATAAAAGTTCCAAGACCATAAATAAAATGTTCATGTTGGAAGCGTTCTTAAAAATTGCCTAGTCCTTTGGTCTTGCTATCAGAGTGGTGATCAGCTGTAAGTTACATTACCAAATCATTTATTAATAATGTGCTGCTATTTGGAAATGATTTACTTTTTATTGTGGTAACATATTTTAAAAACCCAC
Organism: Tolypeutes matacus; assembly: GCA_026826555.1. Taxonomy (NCBI): domain Eukaryota; kingdom Metazoa; phylum Chordata; class Mammalia; order Cingulata; family Chlamyphoridae; genus Tolypeutes; species Tolypeutes matacus. The sequence goes on from JAKSZT010053881.1 coordinate 19,003,545, forward strand.
AAAATTTCGCATTTTAAACATTTTTAAAATGTGCAATTCAAGGGCATTAATTACATTTCTAATATTGTGCTATCATCACTGCCATCTTTACCTAAATTTTTCAATCACCCAAACAGAAACTTTCTACTCATTAAGCAAAAATTCCCCATTCCTCCCAGCCCACAGTAAGCTATAATCTACTTTATGTCTCTATGAATTTGCTTATTCTTGATATTTCATATAAGAGGAATCACACACTATTTGTCTTTTCGTGTCTGTCTTATTTAACTCAACATGATGTCTTCAAGGTTCATCCATATTGTAGCATGTATCAGAACTCCATTCCTTTTTATGGCTGAATAATATTCCATTGTGTTACATACCACATTTTGTTTACCCATTCATCTGTTGATGGAATGATTTTAAAACATAAATTAGATTTGATTCCAGGTAATTCCCAAGACAGCATCTTCATAGTTACTCACTTGCATTCTGAAGTGCTTTCTTGCCTGGAAGTAAAGAGGTGGAGTTACGGCCAGCTTGCCTGGAATTGCTCATCACCCTCAGTTTATCTTATCTATAACACAGCAAGAAAGACAACCGATGTTCTGCTAATTATTTTCGATGCTGTAATTAGGGAAAAAAGGCTATAATGATATTTGCTTTATATCCCTGAAAAATATTTTTGGGTTTCACCCACATCTAGGTTTTTGAATACAAAGATCATCTATCCTTGCTGTAGTGGATAAAAACTTGAAGTCACAGTGAGCAGCACAGCAGGAGAGCCTGGGCTAGAACTCAAGTCTCATCCTGCGCTCTCTTTCCACTACCCGCTGGTGACCCCAGAATATCTGCCTTTAGTGTTTCCAGTTCAAATTAAAATAATTTTGAGTAGTTCTGTTGATGTCATAGGTAAAAGGAATGCATGACCACTTCAAGGAAAAGGACATAAAAATAATTCTTTAAGGAGCAGAAATGCAAACAGAGTAAAACAGATAATAATAATAAATACATAGAATGTAGCATTTGATCTGTCGTGGAAAAGAGAGTACCATCAAAAATATTTCAAAGAGTAATATCTTGTAGCCATCACACCTCCTTTTCTGTGACACTCAGTGAGATTTCAAGTCTATCGTTTTATTCATTCATACATTATCCCTGGGAGGTAGACCAATTTTACAGAATAATAGAAATAAAGGGTGTATTTTGTGGATTTCCAGTGTCAGGTAAATGGAGACAATAGAGCATAGCAAATCTTAGTTCTGCCACTTCTTTTTTGGGCAGCCTCAGCTACATTTTATGCTAAAGAGAAAATACTCAATAAATATCTGCTACCCCTGATAGAAAGGGAAAGACTTAAATCTATATCTGAACTTGATTTGGGATCTTTCTCCATTGGATTCTGCTGAAAACTAATGATGTATCATCTAAGATACACCTCTTTTTTTATTATTATTATCATTTTAGGCTATATGAACTTGACTATTTACAAATCACCAATCTGCTATCTACACATTCCTGGGCTTCTGGCTGCCCTGAAACTGACTCTTGCCATGTGCCCCAACCCATCTCCAGACTTCCAACCTCTCAGTGCTGCTGAGATGGTGGCCTCTACGCTGAGTCCATTCCTAAAGCGCAATCTTCAGACATGGCAGTGTTGAGCCATGAAAAGAGGAAGAATGGGGAAGTTGAGTAAATATATGTAAGTTTGCCTTATTCTCCATTTTCTATGTTGCTGTTTTCCTCCTTTGTGTGGTAATTATTACTGGAAAACAAAATCTTCTGGAATAAGAAATAGAAGGTTGTAGCATCATCTCAAAGTCTGCCCATCACGTACTATAACCTGGGAATGAGGTTGGCAGTGAGAGGTTCAGGTCACTGCCTTGACACTAAGCAAATGATGTTCTATAACAGTGATTCTTAAAGAATCACTGGAACCTTTTAGAAATACAAATTCCTTGACCTTACCCCAGATCTACTAAATCAGAAACCCTGGGAATGGAGCCCCAAATCTGTGTTTTCATAAAACCTGTATATGATTCTGTTGCTTTAAAATTGAGAGCCACTGTTCTCCAAGGAGTCCTTCCCAAGGGAATCCCCTTTTCCTTCTTATGCTTACTGGAATCAGAATGCATTCCTGTGGCACAACCTGTTTCTTAGAACAGAGCCTCCGCATATGCTAATATTTTTGGTCCCAAGAAGAATAAATCATTGGATTAAGTGACAAGATGAAGGGAAACAGGATATAATGTTGTTGATCCAAAACTGAGAAAACTAGGACAATCAGAAGGATAGTATTTTAAGGTCCCATTGCAGTTTGATATTTTCCTCTAGGTTTAATAGCCTAATAATTTTTAAACTGGACAAGCTCTTGGCATTTATCTAATCCAAACAAAGCTTTTTCTTGTTCCCAAATACATAAGGCTTGTTTGCAGCAGAGAGAGCACAACTAGAATCCAGGTCCCTTGCCTAAATTTAACTCACTGCTTTTTCAGTGTACTAATATACTGTGCTCCTTTTCGAAAAATAGAAATGTCATGGCAATGAAGGAAACCTAAGAGAATTTTGTTTCTAAAATTCAAATCTGGCCTAACGTTTAAGCCAGCTTCCTAATAGCTGTTTTACTGACCCTGTAAAAGACATTCACTCATTTGACTGGTAACACTGCTATTGTCGCTGGGGATGCCGGATAGAAAATCGCTGGGGGGCAGGGGCGGCATCAGAATCTCTCAGGTAAAGGCTTAGAGCACTGAAAACCTCCCATCTCCCCCAAACACATACACTCTAAGAGTCGCCTTTTCCCTCTGCCCAAGTTGAGAATCAATCACTGATCTTGCTGAAATGATAGGAAGTGTTCTCCTTTATAAGCAGATTCTTTTTTTTTTTTTTTAATTTTTTTTTTTTTAAAGATACTTAGATTACATAAATGTTACACAAAAATATAGGGATTCTCATATGCCCCGCTCCCCACACCTCCCACACCCTCCCACCCACATAAACAACATCTTTCATTAGTGTGGCACATTCATTGCAATTGATAAACACATTCTGGGGCATTGCCATTGAGCATGGACCATAGTTCACATTGTAGTCTATACTCTCTTCCACACAGTTCTGTAGGTTACAGGAAGATATAAAATGGCCTATATCTGTCATTGCAATGTCATTCAGGACGATACCCAAGTCCCGAAAAAGCCTCCATATTACACGTCTTTCCCTTCCCCTGCCCCCAGAGCCTCCAGTGGCCACTGCCTCCACATCCATGTTGTAATTTCTTCCATTGCTAGAATCACAATATGTGTATATTAGAATACCAGTAAGTCCACTCTAGTCCATAGTTCATTCTCCAATGTTGAGGATTCTGGGATGGTGATGTCCACTCCACCTCTAATTGAGAGGGGTATAAGCGAATTCTTTAACTCAGCATCAAAGATCCCTCGTAAAAGCAGAAATGGCTGTGTGAGAATGTGTGGAATGACTCTATCAGGCTTTCTCAAGGACCGAGTACCTCGTGTTGATAAGAGAGTTATTGCAGCTGGGCTATTGCTGTGGGGCTGCTGGGGCCACCATGTGACAGTATCTGAAGAATGTGGGAGCATTATGTGGAATAACATTAAAAACAAACAAAGCCATCTGTATTTTATGATGGTATGTTTTACAGAATAACGTTCTAACACTCAGATTAGTTATCATAAGTATTTATAAGCTACATTTGAGGAATTTAACATAAAGTGACTTTGTTCCGTTTTGTTTTCCCAGCAGGTTTAAAGCTAGTCTTCCTTTTCACAAGCCCATGCTCACTTTTTTGTCAAGCCTTCAATATGTCTCACTTTCAAGGGGATGAATTAAAACTTGTATTGCCCTCTCCTTGACAGATCTCCAGGAGTTAGTCATCTTCTTGGAGATTCACCGCTCAGACCTGTGCCAGCAAAAAGGCAGGCATTTCTTTGTCCCTGATTTCAATACAGAGGTACTATTCCTAGTAGACCAGAAAGCAGGTAAATGAGTTCACTGGAGTTGTCACCAGTCAACAGGGGACTTGGCTTTCCCACATCATTAGACCAACTCTGTGAGTGGCTAATTACAGTATATTCACAAAAGAAAGAATAGTTAGACAGCCCATGGGAAATGTAATGTAACTAATGGAACACAAACTTCTTTCACTTTCAGGATAAGGAAAGTTTGTGGAGGCAAAGTTATGTGGTGCAAAGCATAGAAAAGAATGCTGTAGTCAAAAGAGAAAGGGTCACACCTAGGGTACATTCTTTACTCACTGAGTGGTGATGGGCATGTTGCTTAATGTCTGAACCTTCCATTATTCACCCGTAAAATAGTGATGATAATAATAATATCAACCTCACATATAAGAAAAAGTGGTAGAAAAACAAAGGGTGTTAAAAATGTCTGATAGTACTTAGATTAAATATATTCTGACCTCACCAGCAATTCTACTCTTAGGTGTAGAATTCAAAGAAATTCTCACGCAGGTTCTTAAGGGGCAAGTAGGAATACTGAGTTTAACATCATTTGGGGTGACAGGTGGTTAGAGGGAATCTAAGTGTACATAGTTAGAGAGTGGATAGGGAAAATGTGGGAGACATATTACCACATTTGTGTACTATGTAGTGGCTAGAAGCAAGGGACTGGATGTACACACAGTATTATGGATGGATTTTAAACACATGGTCTTGAATAAAAAAAAAATTAAGAAAAAGATTGAAATATACAACAAAATATCATTTATGTAGATTAAATCAAATGAGCTCAAAATATGTGCATTTTGCTAGAACATTTAATACATTAGAATGGCTACCTGTGGGAAGTGGAGGAGAATGGGAGTGAGGAATGGAAATAAAATGGAATAAATTTTCAAAAGAAAGAGAGGTCTTTGATAAGGCGGCATGAACTTTAAGAATGATTAACTCAATCTTCTGCATCTGACGTCCAGAAAGGGAATAAGAAATTGTCATACGAATGATATTTGTTCAGAAGATTATCATTTCCTCACACTCCAAACACTTTTTCTCTCTCAACTCTTCATCTGTCTTTTTCTTCGTCTGGTCCTTATTTTCATAAATTATTGCATGTCATCTCTTAGAGAAACTGACATGAATGACTGATTTATAGTACATTGGTTGTAGCCCATTGCCCTATTCATTCTAATACTATCTTTTTATTACTAGATAAGAAAACAATGTTTAAAATGAAGGACTCCCTTCTTCATGGTGGATTTTAAGGCCAATACCAATGGGCAAACTACAAGGCCATGAAGGGTCCTCCACCAGCACCGGTCATAGACCTCAAAGGCTGTCAGAGATGTGTGATTATAAATTGAGCCTTTGAAAAGGATCTTGTGTAATTAAGGAAAGAATATCACAAGTGGCTGATGCATTGTCTTATCCCTTTCAAAACTTGCTCAAATCAGAAGCTTACAGTTCAATGAACGTGTCTGCTCTAATCTATTTCTTCCCTTGGAGTGACAAAAGGAGAAATGAGGTAGAGTTGGAAGACTTGAATAACCCAAAATCTGTGGGTAACAAGTAAAAAAACTGGTTAAGGTGAAATAAAGATTGCCAGAAGCATTGTCCAGAGAGACGCCCCATCATCAGATCTCTCCCTGCAGGCACCTCACACCACCTAATCATCTGGTTTTCCTCCACCAAGGAAGTTAAAGAGTTACAAGGAGAGGCTCTCTTTTAAGTATTAACAAAAGGGCAGGTGTTTGTAGGTGTACTGCGGAGGAGGCTTCTGACGTTTCTTATTCCGTGGATTATGTTTAACTTGTCACCTTGTCATCTTTCTTTTGTGTTTCTTGTATTCCCCCTTTAACATTTTCACCCTGTTTAACTGACTCCTTTGTTCCATGAGATGTAAAGGGTCATCAAGCTTTCATAGCCATTGTCAAGCACTGTCATTTTGTCAGGAAGATCAGTCACTGCACTTGTCCCCTTCTACCTAATAGTGTCTTCATGAAGTTTAAATGTTGTAGGCACTTCGGTTGCTCTTTGTTCAATCCTGATTACTCAGTCTCCCAGATCTTGTGAGGCAATGAAGAAGCATAGCATCTGACTTGCCTTCAAGAGGTTTACCTTCCAAAATATCTTCCAAAAATATTTTACAAATAAGAACACTAATAAATAAGAGCATTACCATTTTCTGTTCTCCTGTTTGTTTGTTTAGTAGCATTTCTGTAGTAATTACTTGGCCAGCATGCTCTGTAGATTCTAAGAAAGATCCAGATGTTGAGTTGTCAGTTGCTCAAAAAATTAACATTTTGAGACACCATTATTTCTGGTATACTACATTAAGTGGTTTAATTTCATTTCAGTCATTTGTAGGAGTTTAAATTCTATTCTGATGTCCAAATCAGCATAAATTCAGTCTATATTGTTTGCCTCAATTTCCTGTGGCTGAGTATTTCGGGACACGGGAAAATTCGTCTCAGAGACACAGAAAAATGTGTTGGCCAGGCTGGATGCCACCAGTTGTTCTAACCAGTCACAAGCCAGGTTTAGAAATTAAAGGCACAGGAAGGGTGTTCTCCCTTTTGGTTTCTAAGGAAATACTGCTTTAATTTATGGGGCCAAAGGGAAGAATTGGGTATGTGAATGGCATTCCAAAATAATAAAAGCAGCTATTTGTCACCAGCCTTCTCATCATCTTTTGAAGCAACTGATAACCAGCTTTCCTTAAGTGCATTTCTACTCTGGTGCATGGGACAAAAGTGTACTTTCCAAAAGCCTATCACACAACCTTGACATTGCTACATGTGTAATGGGGGAAGAGGATACAGCTGAAACCTTAGGTAAGAACTGGGAAGCCTAGAGGATAGGCAGTTGTGTTAGAGTTAATAATAATGGTGGATGGGTGGGTGAGAGTGGGAAAGTACCAGTTGAGGGTTGAAAAGAGCTGGAAAGCATGACTGAGAAATATGTTGAGGGAAAGTTTTAGAATTGTGCCGTTTTCTTTCCTCTTATTGCATTAGAAGGGCTGTTCTTGTTTGTCACATTGCCACTGCTGAGAATAGCCAAGTCAATGCAGTGCTGGCTGGAAAAAAAGGTGTAACAATGTCAAATCCCAGAGCAGGAAGAAGCAGGTAACTGCTTAAGCAGTCAGAACAGCTGGCCCCTGGGAGTTCCTTCTACCTCTCTCTCTCCTGCTCTTCTGTATAGTGAGGTTGTAGTGTCTTTACAATGTTTCGATGTGGCTAGGATAAACTATGTTTCTAAGAATTCCTTTCCTTGTATTTTCAGTTAGGATTAGAGACATATTTTGTGCAATATTAGAGAGAGTGGAAGTCAAATAGCACTCATGTTGTTGTGTTTTATATATACATACATACTCAGAAAGTCAGGGCAAGATAACCAGGAGCTTTTGAAGCTCATGCACACTGTCACTTTGCTTGTTTACTTCACAGGTATGTAACTGTTTAATCCTCCCCTGGATCCTTCTTCAGTTTCTCTAACTCATGGGAAAGATGTGTGTTTAGTTTTATGATAAAGGGCTCCAACTTCTCACTGCATCAAGGTTGAAGGCAGTGAGAAGTAACATGGGTTCCAGACTGTCATTGTGGGTTCCAACTTGTGCTCATGGGTTATAGTTTGTCTTTGCTCCCCCCCAATTGTACATACGTCTTTTCTTCCTGACTACCTTCCCTGCAGACTTCAAGTTCCATAATCAGATATGAAGATAACAGCCTTACAGAGACTGTTTAACCAGCTTCTTCAGCTGTGTCAGTTCAAATCTCTAACAAATACCTTGATATAAAGATAGATAGATAGATAGTTAGATAGATAGATAGATATGGAAATGATTGATATTTTATAGTAGTTCTGCTTAGACTGACACAGAGATCTAAAATGTCACAATCAAAGGAAAAAACTTAGAAAGAGCAGTCCCCAAGTGGAGTTATGACAAGGTTTGCTGGAGAATCAACTGTTTGAGGGAGGGGAAATGACAAAGAGCTAGTAGAAGAACCTCAGTTCTCCTCCTGGATGTGACCTCCCCACCCCACCCCTATTCCTTACACTTACCAGTAAGGTCACAAGTTAGAGCCTGGAATTTAGCTATTTCCTGAACATTGGTTGATACCTCCTGGGAGATATAAGCATACAAGCAATCTAATGAGATGCCTGATTCCAAAACAAGCATTAAGAAGCAAATTGAAAAACCTAAACTAAAAATAAAACAAAACAAACAGGCCTTAAAAACTAAATGAATAAATAATTTAAAATGAGCATCATAATCATCTTCAAAAAGATGAGTGAGATATCAGTAACATAAAGTAGGAACAAGCAACTATATAATATAACCAAGTAGAAATACTACACCACAAATATAAAATTTGAAATAAAGGATTCAATAGATGGTATGATAGAAGAGTAAATGCAGTTGAAGAACAAATTAGTGAGCTAGAAGATGAGATTGAAGAATCCCATATGAAGGTACAAGGAAGGAATAAAGTTATGGAAAATATCAAAGAAAATTTAAGAGACATGGAGGACTAGAACTAGAAGGGTCAACATTAAGGTGGGAGTAATGGAAAAAGAGAGAAAGCCAGTAAAAAGGAAAGGAATGCTTGAAGAAATAGAGTCCAAGTATTTCCCAGAGTTAGAGATATATCTAAGACCTTGAGTGAAGATCTCATAAAGGAAAAATGGTGTAGATTTTAAAAATCTGTACTTACACATATACTAAAATACAAGAAAATTAACAGGCAGAAATAAATCTAAAACATTGCTGGGTCAAAAGTGCAGACCACCTATAAAGAAAGACATCTGACTGACATCAGATTTTACAACAGTAACCTGGACACAAGAAAACAATAGAAGATATTGGTTTGAAAGAAAAGAACTTCAAGCTTATGCGTTCACAACCAACTAAACTATTATTTAAATATGACAGAAAATAAATATATTTTCAGGCATACCAATTTTACTGTATAAGAACCTCTTTAAAAACCTTTTAGAGAAGACACTCTAGCAACAAAAACAATAAATCCAGAAGAATATTACAAAAATGCATTGTGTTTCAGTTATTTAATCCTACATAATAAATCACTTAAAAACTTAGAGGCTTAAAACGACAGCAACAACAACATTTATTTTGCTCACTGATCTGCAATCTAGGCAGGGCTGTAAGGACAGCTCATCTTTGCTCCACTTAACACTATGGATTGAAATCTGGGGTTTAGAGTGATCTGAAGGCCCACTCACTCATATATCCGGTATTTGAGCTAAGAAGACTCAGTCATCTGGGGGCTTTTTCAGTATCTCAAATTTAATGTAGTCTTCCCATGTGGTCTCTCTAGCACAGCAACTTCACAGTAGCCAAACATATAACATGCTCACTCAGGATTCTCAAGCATGTGCCTCAAGAGAGAAAGCCAGGCAGATGTTGTATTAAATTCTAATACAGCCTTTCTTCTCTTCTGTCAAGAATGGTGAATACTGTGAGATTTTCTATACTTGCAACCTAACAAATTAGCCTGCCACAAGCAGAAGGTACAAGTCTCCTGGGTCAAAGACAAAGGATAGTTTGTTATTTACAGCAGTAGCAGTAGACAGAGAATAAGTATTTTTCTTCCACTGATTCCCTAAACCCCAATTACCACAAGGTGACAAAAAGAGGGCAGGTGACAATTGTTCACACAGCAGTTTGAATTACAGGAGAGGGCCATTGAGCTTAGGAAACCTAAATTTATTATACTGGACAGTAAACATGGCCATCCTTTGCTTTAGAGAAAGACATGGTCTCTATTTTCCAAGAATTTAAAGAAATCTGCCCTCTGCTTATATATCTATATATTTTGCTTTCTAAATCAGTTTACTATGCAAATGTCCTTTAAAAGATAGTTGGAACAAAGATGGCCAGTGTTTCTGCTCCAAAAACATGCAGAAGTGCAAGGGACCCATAAAAGATTGTTTTCAACAATCTCATTTTTACTGCCTTCTGTTTATTAGAAGTGAATCACTGGGACTTCTGCTTATAACCAAGATGGAGCAATAGGGGCCAGATTTACCCTGCTGCCTTAAACAACTAAAAAACTGGACAAAATATATGAAACAACCATTTTTAAGACATTGGCATCAGACAATGAGGGATAGTGAGCTCGCAGAAATGGGAAAACAAATGAGGTAAGCCCTTGATTGCCTAGCTACTGAGTTTGTAGGCCTTGGTGAAGAGAGAGAAAATCCAAGCCAAGCCCAGCAAACTCCCTGAGTTGGGGAGATAAAGCTGAGAGTCTAAGGAGACCAAGGTGGTTACAGCTCACAGGGTAGAGCACCAAAGAGAAGAGAGCTGCACAGAGAAAGAATCTGAGATCTGCAGACAGACCTTCTTAAGTATTCAGCCGAGTACTGATCAGGGCATGTGTATGAGGACAGTACCTGCGGCTGAACAAAGCTACCTGAAAAGATTAGAAAGAATGGTAACTAGATGTTACACAAGTACAGGAAGAGTGCCTACCACCAACCAGACTGGAAAACCTCATACTTAATGGGACATTAGCTAGAATACTCAGAGTGTCTTGCCTTAATATTATTTTAGAGTAAATGTTGCTTTGGGCCACCCCTAACAAATGTTAAGAAAATTATTATAATTGTATTCCATAGGTTTAAAAAGCTAGAGAAAAAATCGAACATGTTAAGTAGAAACATGGAAGATATATTTTTTAAAAGAACCAAAAGGAACTCCTAAGAGATAAAAATTACAATGTGTGAGATGCAAAAATGCAATGGGTGAGATTAATGATAGATTACACATTGCATAAGAAAAGATTAGTGAACTTGAAGTTATAGAAATAGATGTGCTCCAAGATGAGACACACAGAGAGAAGAAAGCTAAAGGAAATATGAATAGAGAACTAGGGAGCAGTAAGGACAACTTCAAGCAGCATAATATAGATGTAAGGGGAATCCCAAAATGGAGAAGAGGGAGAAAGGGGCAACATAAAAATATTTGAAGAAATAAGGGCTTAAAATATTCAAATTTGATTAAATCTATAATTGCACAGATCCAAAGTTAACTTCTTAATTTTGAAAAATGATCTATGATTCTGTAAGATGCTAACATAAGGGGAAGTTGGTGAAGGGTTTATAGGATTTTCTGTACTATTTTTTAAACTTTTCCAAAAGCTTAAAATTATCTTTAAAAATGATAAAAATTACTATAGAATATAAAAAATGTAAACCCCAACTCTATGCTGCCTTCAAGACACCTATTTTAAATATAAAGACACAAAAAAGTTAAAAGTAAAAGGATGGAAAAAAGATACCATGTTAACACAAATCAAAATAAAGGTAGACCAACTATATCAATATCAGTCAAAGTAGATTTTAGGGGAAAGGATATTAAAGGGATAAAGAAGGCAATTTCATAATGATAAAAAGACCAATTTGTCAAGAGGACATAACATTCCCAAACATTCATGCACGTAACAAAACTTCAAAATGCAAAAAGCAAAAACTGATAAGACTGCAAGGAGAAATAGACAAATCAACAATTATAGTCAGATGTTTTAATAGATTTCTCTCAATAATTGATATAATAAGTAGAAAAAAAGACAGTAAGGACATAGAAGACTCAAAAAATATTAGCTATTAACTTGACCTATCTGAGATATATGGACTTGACCCAAGAACAGTTACTTTTTTTTTTTAAAGCATACAGGGAACAGTTATAAAGCATACCATATTTTGGTCCATTAAGCAAATCTCAATAAATTTAAGTCATACAAAATATTTTCTCTGACCACAGTGGAATTAAATTAGAAATCAATAAAGGGAAGAGCTCTGGAAAAGTTTCAAATATTTGGAAACTAAAACACTCTACATAACACAATGAGTCAAAGAAGCAATTGATGAGGAAATTAGAAACTATTGTGAATGTAATGCAATATATAAAATTTTGCATACTACTACTAAAGCAGTATTTGGAGGGAAATTTATGGCACTATATACTGGAAAAAAAACAAAATCTCAGATCAATAATCTCATCTTATACCATAAGAAACCAGAAAAATATTGACAAATTAAGCCCAAAGTAATCAGAAGAAAAGAAATAATAACTATCTGAGTAAAAATCAATGGGAAACAGAAAGGTAGAAATCAAAAGCTGGTTCAAAAGGGCAATAAAATTGACAAGCCTCCAGCAAGAGTGACAAATAAAAAAAGAGAGAATATACAAATTACCATTATCAGGAATGAGAAAAGTGACAGCACTATAGATTCTACAGGTATTAAAAAGATAACAATGGAATATTATAAACAACTTTATGCCAATAAAGTTGACAATTTAGATGGAATGGACAAATTCCTTGAAAACACAAACTACCAAAGTTCACTCAAGACGAACTGAATTTCCCCATATTAGTCAACTGGCTTCATTGGACCATCTACCACACATTTAAAGAATTGATACCAATGCTACACAAACTCTGGAACAGTGAAGAGGAGGGAATAGTTCCCACTTCATTTTATGGCACTAAAACTAGAAAAACAAATGATAAGAAAAACTATAGAACAATATCTCTCATGAACATACATATATATAAAAATTCTAATCATAATGTTGGCAAATAAATCAACAATATATTAAAAGGATACAATATTGTGATAAAGTGTGGTTTATCTTGGAAATGCAAGGTTAGTTTAACATTAAAAATCAATCAGTGTAATTCACCACATTAAAAAACTAAAAAAAGAAAGCCAATGATTATCTTAATAGAAAAAGGAAAATCATTTGACCCAATCCAATATATCCATTCCTAATTAAAAACTTTCAGCAAACTAAGAAGAGAAAGGAACTTCCTCAATTTGATAAAGAGCAAATTCAAAACATTTATGTAATCTAAGTATCTTTTTTTAAAAAAATTATAAAAAAGAAATAGTTCAAAAATTTTTTGTGATGATGAATGCACAACATTGTGATTGAACTAAAAGCCATTGATTATACACTTTAGATAGATCGTATGGTATATGAATATATTTCAATAAAACTGCTTAATAAATAAATAAATAATTGTGCAAGAATAGCCAGAAATAGCAGCTATGTACAGCAGGGGAAACAGAAAGAGTGACTGAGAGGTGAAGAATTTTCTTGTTTGTTTGTCTGTTTTTTGTTTATTATTATTATTGAAATAATGAAAATGCTCTAATAATGTTTGAAGTGATGAATGCACAACTATGTGAGTATACTGCATACCATTGATTTTATACTTTGGATGAATGTATACTTTATTAATATGTATCAATAAAATTGATTTGTTAAAATAAAAAACTACAGACAACATCATACTTAATGGTGAAAGACTGAACATTTTCCCCTTAAAATAAGGAAAGAGTAAAGATATCTACTGTCATCATTTCTATTCAACATTATGCTGGAGGTCTTAGACACTGAAATAAAGCACACACACACAAAGGTGTGAGGGTTGGAGGAAGAGCATCCAGATTGGAAAGGAAGAAGTAAAATTGTCTTTATTCCCAGATAACATGGTTGCCTATGTAGAAAATCATATGTCATCTACAAATAAGCTTATAGAATTAGAAAGTGAGTTTAGCAAGGTTGCAGGATATAAAGTCAATATACAAAAATCAATTGTATTTCTATATACTAGTGATAGACAACTGAAAATTAAAATAGAAGAAAACATAACTTACAATAGCAGCCAAATATGAAATACTTATATTTTGTCAGTTTTATAAACTGACAAAAGATGTGCAAGACTTTTACACTGAAAACTATAAAATGTTACTGAGAAATAGATTAAAACCTATATGGACAATTAATTTTTGACAATGATGCAAAGGCAATTCAGTGGAGAAAGGATAGCCTTTTCAATAAATGGAACTGGAACAATTGGATAAAGATATGCAAACAGAAGGAGGGCAGAAGGGAAGGAGGGAGGGAGAGAACGAGGGAGGAGAGAAGAGAAGAAATTTACAACATACATACTTCTTGTACAGAATTTAATGCAAATGAATGATAGACCTAAATATAAGAACAAAGAATAAAATGTCTAGGAAGAAAGCATAGAAAAAATCTTTGCAAGTGTGATTAGGCAAAGATTTCTTATACGCAACACAAAAAGCACTATCCATAAAAGAAAAAGTTGATAAATAAGATTGAATCAAAATTTGAAACTTTTGCTCTTTGAAAGATACTTGTTAAGAGAAATGAAAAGACATGTCACAGACTTGGAGAAAATATTTCAAATCATATAGCTGATAAAGCACTATGCAGAATATAGACTAACCATATCAAGTATTGGGTAGGATGTGGAGCAAACCAGAACTCTCATACATTGCTAGTGGGGACATCAAATGATATAAACACTTTGGCAAAGTTTGGGAATTTCTTAAAAAGTTAAACATATACTTACTTTATGATCCAACCATTCCACTCCTAGCTATTTTACCAAGAGAAATGAAAGCATATATCCATATGAAGACTTGTACACAAACGTTTCTAGCAGCTTTATTTGTAATAGCCAAGATCTGGAAACAATTCAAATGTCCATCAACAGATGAATAAATGAACAAATTGTGTTATAGCCATTTAATGTGATATGACTCAGCAATACAAAGGAATGAACTATTGATACACATATAACATGTGCAAACCTTCAAATAACTATGCTGAGTTGAAGAGGCCAGTCCCCTCCCCTCCAAAAAAAGAATACATACTATATGATTCTATTTATACAAAATTCTAGAAAATGCAAACTAATCTATAGAAACAGAAAGCAGATCACTGGTTAACCTCAAGGGGACAGAGAGGGTGGGAGGAGGGGTACAGAGAAAAGTAGAAGGATGGGATTCCAAAGAGACATGAGGAAACTTTGGCGTGATGGAATAGTTTCTTATCTTGATCGATGTGATGGTTTCATGGGTATGCATTTATTGAAGTCTTGCTTTAAATATATTCAGTATATGGATGTCAATTACATTTCACTAAAGGGGTCCATACTTAAGGGGAGGGGAATTAGGACCTACATTTGTGGGAGGAATGCAAAGAATTGGCAGACATGTTTTAAAACCACAAGTGTAGATTGAAAAACTCACCAAAATTTATTGCTATCTAAAAAAAATAGGGACCCAATACAGTCATACCTTGGTACTTGACTACTTAGAAACTCGTCGAATTTGGTTCTCAATGCATTTTGACACAAGTAGCGGTGATCATCATTTGTTTGGTACTCGACGTGCAAGCTAGAACTTGTCAGTGTCAGTTGCCTCATGACGCCACCTTTTCCAGCCAAAACAGAGTCATGTGTTAGTCACGCGGTAGCTCTTGCCCTGGGCGCATCCCTTTGTAGTCTTATCGTAGCTTCTGTGGTCATTTTGTGTATTTTTGTGTGTTTTTTTTCTAATCATGGGTCCTAAAAAAATGAGCAGTGATAGCAATGAGCAGAAAATAAAATTACTTTGCACCTACCATTGAGGAAAAAAAAGAAATAATGGGTAAATATGAGAGCGGTATTTGCATTACGGATCTTGCTAGGGAATACATTATTCCTAGAATGGGTCTCCGCCATCATTAAGCCTAAAGAAGTGATGAAAAAAAAAAAAAGGGCTGATGTTGTGAAAGGAGTTAAAGCAGTAACAAAGCAGCATTTCCAAACACTTGAGAAAGTTGAAAAGCTGTTATTAATCTGGGTAAATGAGAAACAGCGGACAACAGTGTATTGGAAGCCATGATATGTGAAAAAGTGAAAATGTTGCATGCCGATCTTTTGAAAAACAAACTGGAACTGAGTGATTAGAGTGTTAGAGTTTTTAAGGCCAGCCATGGCTGGTTTGATAGTTTTAAAAAGGGGATCGGCATCCATTGTGTAGTGAGGCATGGCGAGGCACGAGTGCTAATAAAAAGGCTACTGATGAATTTGTCAGTGAATTTTAAGACTACGTACAGGCTGAGGGTTTTATTCTCCACCAAGCTTTTAACAGTGACGAGCCCAGAGTTTTTTGGAAAAAAATGCCATGTAGAACCTACATCACAAAAGAGGAATAGGCATTATCAGGCCAGAATTTGTGGCCAGAAGCTGTGACTCAGAGACTTCGAAGGGTTTGAGGCTGACCCCAAGCCTGCAGTTACATAGGGTACAGCTGTGCAGGATGGTGTATCTTTGGGTCAGTCTATGGGTCTGGAGGTCAATGCTGCTGATGTTTAGGAGTCAGTGGAGGAACATTGTGAAGAGCTCAGCACTGTGGAGGTGCAGGAGCTACAGAAAAAGCAGAACAAGAGGTATCTGAAAAGATTCCTTCAGGTGAGGAGGAGATAAGAGAGGATGTCCCCAGTTCCTTGATAAAAAAAAATGTGTGCAAAATGGGCAGAAGTTCAAAACTTCGTGAAGAAGTACCATCCGGACAAAGCTCTGGCAAGCAGAAATGTGAATTTATTGAATGAGCAAACAATTTCACACCTTCAAGGAATTCTGAAAAGAAGCAGAAGCAGTCCTCGTTGCATATGTTTTTAGTGAAGGTGACAATGAGTGTGTCAGAGCCTGTGGTGCAAGTTGAGAAAAGGCAGAAAAGAGAAAGAGCACGTGAAGTGCAAGTGCCCGATGTTCTGTTGGAGGGGACTCTCCTTCCAAGCAACACTGCATGTAACCTCTCCTTGTCACCACTCTCCTCCCACCATCCTATTAGGCCATGGATTCTTCTCAGTACAGGTAAAGTGAAGCTTTTATTTTATTTCATCTTTTATTAATTTTTAGGTGTATTTCTTAGGTAAAGTAATGATATACAACTCTATCTTTTTACATATTGCCTTGAAAATGTGCATTGTCTTTGGTTTGGGAATGCATTAAATTTATTTACATTATTCCTTATGGGAAAAATTTGTTTGGTACTCATTTTTGGTAGTTGTCGCTCCTCCTGGAACCAATTAATGACAAGTACCGAGGTACCACTATAACAACAAACAACAACAAATCCCAATTTCCAAAAATATTCATATCAACCCAGAACTAAAATCCTAGAGAATAACAACAAGAGAAGGGATTGAGATGGTGGACAAGAAAGAGACAAGAAAAGGAGATGAAAATATGTTAAAATGCTTATCAGCTTGGTGTGCTTGGGGAAGATATTCAGTGTAATACATTGATTTGTTTAAAAAAGTATGTGTAAATAAAGGTAATATTCTTTTAAATCACCAGAATATAATTTAATCTACCCAAACAGAAGCCAGAAAGTTTTTTTCTTAAGGGAAAGGAAGGTAATTAGAAGATATGAAATAAGTTAGAAAAGTCTTAATGTAATCACAATTGCAACAAAAGTATATGGATAAACTTAAAAAGAGGGAGAGTCTCATTTAGTGTTTGCAAAAGCAAGATCAACAGTAAGTAGTCTACCACAGACACAATTACAAGAAAAGGATAAGAAGAGTTGAAAATAAAGTGGTAAAGGCAAGTATGAGACAAAAGAAAGTCAGGGTAGAAATTTTAATATCAAAATATAATTCAAAATAAAAATATCATAAGGGATGAAGAGAGATGTTCCATATGCTAAAAAAATAGTTCAAAAAATAACAATTGGTAGTTGAAAATTTTAACACATCTCTTTCATAAAGTGATAGATTAAGCAGACAAAATATTAAACAGTATTACTTCAATGCAAATGATTTTAATATTTTCTGCACAATTCCACAATTTCTTGAGAATTAAAATCAATTTGCTGTGATGAAAAGAGCATGGGATTTTACATCAGAAGACCTGGGTTCCAATTTTCAACTCTATTTATGTGGTAGCTTGGAACTAGGTAGCCCAGAAAAACCATGTTCTTAAATTTAACCCATTCCTGTGAGTGTGAATACATTTTAAACAGGACATTTTGATAAGATTACTTCAGTTAGGGTGTGGCCCAACTGCTGCAGGATGGGCCTTAATCCTCTTACTGAAGGACCTATAGGGAAGCCACAGAGAGAGAGAAAGCCTGAGGGAGCAGCCAGACGCTGAAACAGACCAGGAAGGGGTGGGGGGCAGAGCCAGAAGATGCTGCCATATGCATTGACACGTGACAGAAAAGCCAAGAACCAAGAATCGCTGGCAGCCAGCCCCAGAATGCCACACTCTTCTGGGAGAAAGCATCGCCTTGCTGATGCCTTGATTTTGGACTTTTCCTAACCTTAAAACTGTAAGCCACTAAAATCCTATTGTTTAGGCCAACTGATTGCATGGATTTGCTTCTAGCAACACAGAAACTGGAACAACTTACTAGCTTTGCTTCTTTCAGCAAATCACTAAGGTCTTTGAATGTCAGTATCCTCTCTACAGTAGGATGCACAACACCTTGCTGAACAACTGGGTGACATTATACTTGCCTGACTGATTCTCAATTTCCTAATTTCTAAAGTAGACATTTAAAAACATCTGCTCTGCCTAACTCACCAAGTTGGTAAGCCTCAAATAAGAAAACATGTAAAAGTGCTTGGCAAACTGTTATGTCCTATAAATGCTGCTGTGGTTGTTATCATTACAGCAGCCATTTGCCCACTGTTGAGCTGCACCTTTTTAAATATTAGGATATTTCATTGTGATGATACCACTACTTATTGGGTGCTATCTCTGTGTAAAATATGTTTTCCCATTATTTTTACCACCTGAAGTGTTAGGTATTGATAGCCTGACTTGAAAGATCATGAAACTATAGTTCAGAAAAGTCACAGAACTTGATCAGTTTCACCCAAAATTACAGAGCTGGTAATGAATCCCTATCTGCCTGACACTAATGTCAGACTACATCAACACTATGTTCACCAAGTACAATATATGTAATAACCAAATAGCGAATAGATACACTGAAAAGAGTTAAAACTAGGAAAGGAAATGCCCCCTTAATCCTTAAAGAGGTGTGGAGAGTGTATGGAAGTAATTAGAGTAGTCAGCATTCATTACACCTCCGAGCATGAGAGAACGGCACAGTCATGAATGTAACGAGGCATCTAGTTCCCGGAATCCTCAGCCAATGGTAGCCAAGAATCACACAGAAAGCCCTTATACTGTCCACCACTCCACACAATGCTCTGTTTCAGAAGAAATCTGTGGAGATACTTTCCTTTGCTACACATGGAGCTTTACCAGGAAGCACAAAATGAAACCAGAAGCTGAAACAAAGAAGCAGCCTTTCTTATCAGGGATGTAACTAGCTGAACCTCCTGGGCTCTGTTATTTTCTGGATTTATCAAGAGCATCCAGGAACCTGCTGCCTTTCCCAGCAAGGAAGAGAAATCTTGTACAATGGAGGCAAGATAAGAGTCTCAGTGGCAGAGTTGCTTTAAAGATACCCAAGGCATCTGTCAAGTACCTTCCCTCAGTTTTACAGAAAGGTAAGATTTAGTTAAAATTATGAGGAGGCCACTGTAAGCCCTCCCCTATTCCACCCTATCCCATATTTCAGAATCTTCCCAATGCCAGTCAGCTCTCTCCAGTCTCCTCAGAGCTCCAGCTACAAATCTGTTTTCAATCATCTACACCTCAAAGTAAAAACAAAGCATTTTGCACCAGTGGCATTTGCATGTGAAGTTTCTTCTCTAATTGTTGACTGAGAGACTCAATCACCTAATAAAGGCAATTGTGGGGAGAAAAAGAAGGAACTTTGGGTGGGAGAAAATGAGGATCCTTCCCAGGCCTATGAAATCTCAGGAATAAGGCCAGCTTACCCCCAGCACTTAGACTTACTCTCTTACTGCAGGACAAAGAGTGAGTGGGCAATTCCCTTTTAATTGCCAGTTGCGAGCTCCGCTTACTAGATGAGCATTTTGAGGAAGGAAATTTTGTGGCTACTGTGTCAATGAGGAAAAAAACCCGAAAACATTAGGGGTAGGTGAGCTGTTTTACTAGCCACAAAGAGGAAATTAAAATATTTTCCCATGAAACATCCAGCTATGCTATGTTTAGACCAGAAGCAATTAAACCAGAATGAGAAGAAAAGCAAACAGAAATCATGAGATTTTATAATTAAAATAACACATTTCAATCCCAGACCTTTCAGCAGAAGGAAAGACTTCAGGATAAAAACAGTCTTAGCCTTTTTACCTTTTACCATAAAAGTAAAAGTTACACACATCATGGATTTCTCAAGAACAGAAAGTGCAGTAGGGTGAGGGAGCAGGTGGGGTAAGGGACTATTAACTTTCACCCACAAGAGAGCAGTGGCCTTGAATGGAAAGACTGTATCTTGTTCACCTTTGTATGTTCAGTGTTTGGTAAGTAAAGGACCTTGAATCGTACAAAGGTTTCAACTTGTCAACTACAATCTGCTGGTAGCTGCTCCCAGGAGCTCTGGATTGAGGATTCCAGGGCTAGAGGAAAAGAGCACTGTCTTCCACAGGTGTGGACTGGGAGAGTGGGGCACGTGCACCATGATGAATTTACCATAGCTTTGGTCAATACGTTCAGTAAGTGATGACAGACTGATTGAATTTACCTAAGGCAGTCTTTGGTTGGGAAAGAGCTGAAGGAAACTTTGGCAACGTAAGAGTTTATTCTGAGGTCCAAGGGACTTTTCTGCAGAAATAAAGAACCATTTGGCAGTGCAATCCTTGTATTTGAAAGATATCATTCCACTTCCACCAAAGAAAAGAAAGAAAAAAGAATCAAAACCCTCAGGCAGGTAGTAAACATTTCTTTTTGGTAGAGGGTCACAGAACCAAATCCACATATGGGCTGCAAGTTTTGTTTGATAGCAAGAGAATGTGGCTAGAGGGCCCCAAAGTGAGTCAAGTCTATGTGGTGGATTTCTTCTTAGCTATCTTCTTTTGGTTATAAGCCCCAAGGAGGTCATAGTTTCATAATGAAATTTTAGTGAAATTAAATCCAAGTTTCTCAAAACTATGTTATTGATTGCATTCACCCTCAATCACATGAGCGGACTGGCCAAGCCTGCCACCTGACACCTGAGGGCTGTCGGCTAGCAGTGGCAATTGCAGCAGGTGCTGAGGTCCTTTGAGTGCACCCGCGAAAACAGTTTTAATAAGAGCTATTTTTACTACAAACCTCAGACCAGCCCTCCTCAGGTTGATAGGTCCTTGGGTCATATTTTGAATGGCAGAGAGATTTCCGAGACAAGAATAATTTTGCTTGATTCTTCCTCTGTCTTCATTCCAGGTGGGAGGTAAGCTCACTGTAAGACCTTTCATTTCTTTTTCCCAACAAAAAGGATGATTAATTGTACCCAAAAGAAGAAAGAGTTCAGGAAGAGGAAAAGATAATGAGCATTCCTCTGCCCAAAGGAGACACTCAAATGTTTGTGTTTAGCCTGAAGGATGGGTCTCCTCCCCAGTCTCTAAACGGGGCAGTCTCAGTATCCAGTGGGGAGAAATTACCAACAATCTCCACGTGCATCAGGCATGAAACCCGGTGCAGCTGCCAAACACCTTTAGTGCAATGGGAGTATACGGCTTCCTTTAAAAGGGGGGAGGTTATGGTAACTGTTCTCACATTGTCATGGATTCTGATTAAATGCTGGGAAAAAAAACAAGGCTTTTGCCTTTCAACAATTAGCCCCATTTAGAGAGGAGAGAAGATACAGAAAGAAACAGCTAACAGAGAGTGGGGGCCTTTTTAGGGAAAGATTTCATAGAAGGGTAACCCTTGAGCCGAGACTTGCAAGATGAGTAGATGTTCCCTGGGAATTCTGGAAGAAGGAACAGCATGATTCAGGCACATCATCCTCATTCTCTGATATGTGCTCATGATTTGCAATGGTGGGCGGGCTTAATAGCCTGCACTATTTAAATGGTTTTTCTCTCCTGCTCTCTTCCCAGAGACTGAGGAGCCACATCAACACTAAAAAGATCTACTTTAGGCAATGAGCACCCTTCAAAGGCTTCTAGAGAAGGATATAACATGATCAGAGGTGTGTTTCATGAAGGACACTGAGGCACCAGCGAGGGTGATGAGCAGTAAAGTTGGGAGACTAAGGGCAAAAGGACCACTTGGAAGTAAATGAAATAGCTGAGGAAAGTTAGCAGCCTGAACTGGGGAGCAGACAAAGCTATGTGAGGAACCTGAAGAGGCTAATTATTTATTCCTCCCTTACAAACAAATATTTTGCACGTATTTGCTCAACATTTGTTTAGAGAAGAGTCTGGGTGCTAAGTGGAAGAACATTCCAATCCTCATTCCACTAAAACAGAGCCCTGCATTATCCAGAACTTGCCTACTTCTGAAGGCAGTTTAGTGACAGTCTGTCTTTCCCAAAGCAGGCTCTGAAGGTTTCGGCCTTTACTCCAAAGGCTTTTCAATGTACTTCTTAGAACCAATGAAATATCCTCCTGAGAGGACTTCTGGTATATACAAGATTCCCAATGATCTTTAAACACCTTTTATACATTAGCACCCCAGGATCTCAACTGGCTTGGCTACCCCTTGGTCACCTCAAGTAATTGATAAAATTTTTAAATGTTCATGAAGGGAATCAGATGTGGCTCAAGCAGTTGGGCATATGCCTACCACATGGGAGGTCCCAGGTTCAGTTCCCAGTTCCTCCTAAAGAAGATGAGCAAGACTGGGAGCTGATGCAACAAAATGACACAATGAAATGATGCAGCGAGATGACACAGCAAGATGACTCAATGAAAAGACACAGCAAGGAAACACAATGAGAAAGACAACAAGCAGGGAACAGAGGTGGCTCAAGTGATTGGGTGCCTCCCTCCCACAGGGGAGTTCCCGGGTTCGGTTCCTGGTGCCTCCTAAAAAGGAGATGAACAGAGAGCAGACAGAGAGTACAAACAACGAGGGGAAAGGGAGAAATAAATAATAAATAAAAATGTTCATGAAGACACTGAGCCTAGCAAAAAAATATCGAATATTTCTCAGCCATAAATCCTTCCAGGATAAGATAAGGTTATAAATAAATAGATAGCACTTAATTTTTTATATTTTTCAAATACATTATCTAATTTAATTGAATGAATAACCACAGAATAATTTATTTCCAAGTTGACTTTCAACTCTAGTGGAGCCTGAATCCTAAAGTTTTTCAGGTCTAGGCAAAAGGGGAAACTGTGTTTCCTTAGGCTTGGCCATGTTCCCTTCAGGCCTGGATAAACATCCCAGATTCTTGACAAATTTATCTAGCACAATAAAAGTGGAACAGAATGTCAGTGGAAGAAATGCATGATAGTAAACTATATAAAAACGATATGGTACTTCTTAACATATATGTGATACATAAACACATACATGTATATAGATAAATAGCACTAAAACATTAACAGTAATTTACTCTAAGCAATGTAATTACAAGAAATGGTTGCTTTCTTCTGTGAACTTGTCTTCTTTTTCCAAAATGTATTTAATAAGCATGTATTACTTTTACAACCCACTAGTCTAAAGAGGCAGACAGATCTTAGGTTTTGAGACTAATTTTGTTTAAGTTTAGGAAAAATCTTCCAGAGTGTAGGCATTAGGGGATATCTGAGCTACATTTGCCTTTCAGAGACTTTTAAAATTCATGTACATTTGGCACCTTCTAACCTGAGACTACTTAATGCTTCTGCAAGCTTAATTGTACTCTGTAATTTAACATTTCTCAAGGAACAAAAGATGAATCTCTTGCCAAGGAACGTGCCACATAAACAACTTGTTCAGTGATTTTTAACCTTCCTAATAATTTTTTCTGTCACAGAGGGCACAGGAGAAGTGCAGGATGTCCAAGTAAAATATGCAACAATGCAAGAAATACAATAATGAAACTCCCCCCAAAGTCCTAACAAACACAATATTTGTATTCCTTTTTTTTTTTTTTTTTTTCCTTCTTACCCTCCACTCTTCTCACCCTTTTGTTCTGATTTCTTTATTTGCCTGGCCTTCCTAAGCCATCTTTCCAGCATCTATTAGGACAAGAATTAGGCAAAAGGGAACATGGTCCCAATGCTCATAAGAACATAGTGCCCGGTACAAAGTAAGTACTTGATAATTGATTTTTCCTTTAACCAGAGCCAAGATTGAAAGCCAAAAAGGCAGCCATTACAGTAGCAGTGCAGAGATTAGCTAATTGTCTGATGTCATCTGCTTTCAGAGGGACACCAGTGGGGCCAAATTTGTAAACCTTTAGGGAGGAGGTGAAACAGAGTAATTCATTTTCACTGTCTTTTGAGTAAGGAAAATAATTAAAAATTCAATAGGGTTTTTTGTTTTATATACTTTTATAGACATTATGGCACATCTAACTTGAGTACAATTTCTTTGGTTTCTTCTTAGATTTAATCACACTTTTTCTCTAATTCCTTCTTATATGGATAGTAGCTTATATCTCCCAAAGCGATTTACAATCCTGGAGTGTCGGAACCAAGTTTTATAGCATTTCTTCTGTCATGGACAAAGTTAAGCACTTTGCCAGGCACATGGTAGTTGCTTAGTATATACATATTTTTGAATCAAAGAAATGTATTTACTTTTTAAAAAACAATAGTAACAAAAATGACCTAAAAGTTTAAAAGACATTCCTAAAGGGAAAAAAAAATAACATTCCCCTATCCCCCAACCCATCCTTGCCTTAGGCAACCTCTTTGAACTCTTATAACCACTTCTTCTGGTATTTCTTTCCATATATTAAAATATATACATGATATTTATATTTATATAACTAACACACATTTTATTTTTTGATTTAGCAAATTTAGTACCTTCCCTATTGACTTCTAGTACTGGGAGAGAATTTAACAGCCACCACTTCTTACACACTCAATTCCCCTCTTCCCTCATCCCAATAAATTTATATCACAATGTTTGGTAAAATAAATAATCATGGCTTTTTATTAGAATGATGATGTAAATATTATTCCTTGCTGGCCAAAAAGTATGTAAAACTTACATTTTCCTTTTTCTGCAACTTTCTACTTTGCTTTCTTTTTTTTATTTCTTAAGTGTTCTATGTGTCTAGTTACTCGGTCATATTGGTCAAAGGCTTTTCAATATTATTTTTCATGAACTCTTGTTTTTCCTTCCCTTCAAGTTCTCCCTTCTGGGTTTCTGCATCCTCCTGCACAGTTGTCACTCAGGGACTTCCTTCTCTTGGCCGATGTTCTTTAGCTAGCTGTTTACCAAGCCTTGCCTTCCTCTTTCTTGTTTTACCCATCTCACAATAGCTTTCTATGACAGGATGCATGGAAATTACATTTTTTGAAATCTTGTATATCTGAAAATTGATTGTTTTTCCACACTTGATCCTGAGAAGGAATGAGCCAGTGAATGGGAAAAGGAATAGCATGTGCAAAGGCCCAGAGGCAAGAAAGCATGGCACACTTGTGGAACTGCAAAAGAGAAGAGTCAAGGCTTGCACCAACCGGGACAACAAGAAACTGGATTTCACTATTATTTTCATAGAATACAACTTCAAATGAGAACAAAAAAATGACTTCAGTTGAATATTAATTCAATTATTTACAAAAGCCAAGAAAGATTCATGGATAATTTTATCTACAGTCATACAGAGTTAAAGACAATACCATTAATAAGTTTATATTCTAAATTTCATGCTAGCAGCAGCAAGGTGCTGTGAGAAAAGATGATTCAAAGAAAATTTGCCTGCTGTCTTGGAACAATTTCATTTACCTTCATGTGAGATCGTTGTGGCTATTTAGCCATATGGTGGCTCCCAAACTTGACTGTGCTTCAGAAAAATGAAGTGTTTTTTAAAAAGCAAATTCCAGTTCTCATTCCAGACCCACCAAATGAGAAACTCACTTGGCTGGAGCTTGGAAGTAGAAATATGAGAGTAAGGAGGGGGAAAGGAACTGAGACTATTGTGGGATGCCAGGGCATGTTATCCTTAGGTCATGGAAGTCCACCTTTCTTCCATGATCTCAGAGAATCCATTTACCCACCTACTCAGGGGTAGGAGCTTTGTCTTGTCCATTTATGTATTCCCAATGCCCATAACTCCCTGGCTCATGGCACACACTCCATAAATTTATGCTGAATAAAAGAAGAAAGGACCTCTTTATCTTACACTCTAACTATTGATTATATATCTGCCCCTCACCATCCCCGATAGTCTACAAGATCCTTGAAGGCCTGAATGATATCCTTCATATCAGAATATCTAAGGAAATAGCAAAAGTATAAATACGTGAAATAGTAAATAAGAGTTTGGAACTTCTTAAATGTCGTCCCCCCCCCCCCTTTATTCTGCAACAAGAATTTTAGAAAATTTTTTGGAAAAGACACACACAAAAGCAAATATGTGGATGTTAATGCACAGAGAGAATGAGGAAACTGGGTTGCCCCAACCCCTCTGAGGACGCTCCCCTTGCCCCCTCCCCCTGGGGCTTGTATATAGATTATAAACATAAAAGGGGAAAAGGGTGGGAGGAGAGGGGCTGTGGGGCTGGGCCCTTGCTTCTCCTCCTCTTGCTTTCCCTGGTCCCCTCTCCCTGTGGCCATTTGTTAAAAAAGAAAAATAAAAGGATTTTTTAAAAAAATGTGCATTCTACATCTTTATTCCCCAATATGTATTGCCTTAGCAATTTCAACGTCTTTAAAATGGTTTTTGACCCCATAATCAAATTTTAATAATACATCTAAAGAAATCATCAGCGGCAGGGGCAAAAGAGTCACACAGAAGCAAGTTCTTCAAAGTATTATTTGTAACATGAAACACCAGAAACAACTGGCAAAATATAGGGGAATATTTAAAAGACTTATAGCACTTTTTATAAAGAATTCCTTGGCAGCTGTTATAGTGGTGTTCACAATTATTTTTATTGACATAAAGAAATACTAATGATATAATTCCAAGTTCAAAAAGCACCACTTGAAGATATATATAATCTCAGTTATTAAATATAAATATTGAAAAAGCACTGGTTTATAATATAACAAAACAAAATGATAATGTGTTATTCTGAGTGGTAAAATTACATATTTTGATTTTCCAAATTTTTATAATGAATACAATAATCAGGAAAAAAACCATGTATCAACAATATACAATGGCCCCAGGTAACTTGTCTGTGTCTTCTTAATACCAAATGTGAATGGCATTTGGCCCTTCCTGGGGCTGGAATCTGGTGGGGCTGAGGGCCTGGAATGAGAGTCTGGGCAAACTAGTTGTTTCTCACTAGGGCATGTGTTAGGGACCATTCATTAGAGAAGCTTCTCATGCCAAACCAGAACTCAGCTACTAAACTAGATAGGGTTCTTTGGCTCCAAGCAATTGAAATAAACACTGGCTAATTTAAATAAAAGGGGGATGCATTGGTGACATATTGGGGAGTTCATATAATGGAAAAGAGGCTGCAGAAACCAGCTCAGATACAAGACACAAGCCAGCCAAGCTCTGAGTATCCAGGTAGGAAGAACCACCCTGTCTTGCCATTGCTGCTGTATTAAATATATTCCGTCAGTTAAAACACACACACACACACACACACACACACAACTCTGAAGGCCACAGAAAAAATATTAGGTAAATTTTGTATCGATTTTAACTGGTCATTCTCTTTCTGATAGCAGCAGTACGAGCCACAGGATACTGTTTTTTTTTTTTTTTTTTAAAGATTTTTTATTTATTTATTTATTCATTTATTTCCCCCCCTGCTGCTCGTGCTCGCTGGGTCAGCCAACCACTCCACCAGGAGGCCCCGGGAACCAAACCCGGGGCCTCCCACATGGCAAACGGGAGCCCCACTGATTGAGCCACAGCCGCCCCCCATGTTTTGTTTTTATTTGATTTCTTTTTAAGAAAATTTAAGCAGAAATGTAATTTCAAGATTGGAGATGAGGCTGAGAGGTGGAGAATAAGAAACAGCTGAAGGCCTGGGGAGATTGCTCCATGCTGAGGCCGACTTGAATTGGACATAAGATCCATATCAGAAGGAAATGTTGCAATGTTCTTATTACACAACTGTTAATTAGCAGTATATAGTCTCTGTTGGAGTTTTGAATAAATAAATGTTTATGTGATGTGAACCATATCCGACTATTATTTGTAAGAGATAATAAAGTGCTGAGTAATAGCATCTTTAGCAAGGACATTGAAAACTTCCTCATCCAGGAAGACAGTGCTTACCAGGGTAACTTTAACCAATGCAGTGCTGGTGTTTATGAGAAGAGTCAAGTGTAATAATAAAAATACAACAAGTTTCAAAATAACTTGCCCACAAATTTAAAATCCAAGAACCAGCACGTCCAAGTCTTTTAAGTCTAACAAAACTTGAAATAGTTTGTATCATGGCACAAAAAATATGTGTAAGTGAAGGAGTATTGTATGGGAATTCTACACATGTGCATGATTGTTTTGTAGATTCACAACCTCTGTAATAAAAATATATTTCTTAAAAATAGGGTGGGTTGGAGGGAAAATACACCAAATGTAAGATAGGGACTATAGTTAGTAGCAATATTTTGATGATGCTCTTGTATAGTTTGTAACAAATATTTCACAACAATGCACGGTGTTGGTGGAGGGGTGATGCATGGGGGCCCTGTATAATGTTATGCATGTTTATTTTCTAAGTTCACAACTTTTACTATACACTTATTGTTTATGCATGTTCATGTATGAATGATATACTTCAATAAAAATATATTTTTAAAAAAACAACATTATAAGACTCGGCACACTTAATTTTTGGTGTGTAAGTCTCATATGAGGACAGACTTTCTGGCAAACAATTTTCCTTTTCTTCTCCTGTAGGAAGAAATGGGATTTCTGTTAGAGTATCCTATGGTCATTTTTCTTTCTCTTCAGTGTTTAAATTTTTTTCTGATTATTAAAATAGTAAAAATTTATTTGGAAAAAACATACAAGTATAAAGGAGCAGGAATAAAATCACTCATTACTATCTTAGCATATTTCATGATAATCTTTTTCTGAATTCTTTACAACACTGAAATATAGTATATAAATTTTGCATCTTCCTTTTTTCACTGTCTTTGTGAATAAATTTTTGATCCCTTTCTGATTGTTCTCTTATAATACATTCTTAGAAGACTAAATAGGGTATAAACACTTTAAGGATTTTAAAATATACAGCCAAATTGCTTTCCAGAAATTTTGTATCACTTTAACTACCAACATTTGATGACGGTGCCCATTTTACTTCTCTCTGATCATCACTGGGTTTTTAAAATTTATTTTTTGCTAATCTGAAAGATAGCAATGTAGTTTCCTTTTTATTTTAATTTGCAATTATTTGAATCCTAAGGTTGTTTATATTGACTGGCTAATTATATCTTTCTTGTGTGAATTATCAGTTCATGTCCTTTGACCATTTACCTCTCCAAGTCTTACTGATTTTCCTATCTCTTTTAATGAGTTTTTAATATATTAAGATTATAAACCTGTCTATCATGTTTCCTACAAATATCATACTTTCTTGATTCTGAGTTGTCATTTATTGTAGACACATCATTACTTTAATAACAAGTTTTAAGGAAAAAAAGAAATACTATATTCATGAGATGTTGTTTTTAAGACATCTTGATTTCAGAAATGTTAACTTGTAGGTAATGTTAAAATATTAAAATGTGGAGAATGTTAAAATGTAGAGTTGGCTCTGAATCAATACAGTATGAATTTATTATGGATCCTGGTAAGTGGCCATCTCATCTGATGAGTATGGCTAGTGGAGAGAGTAATATGACCTGGCATATAAAAATACACTAGTTTGATGAAATACATAGATTTTAGTATAGTTCATTAAAATAGTGAACCAGTGGCAGTTGTCTGAATTTGGATCATAAACTACTATAAACCATTTAGTTAATAAATACTATTTGATGATGTGGAAATTGCTGGGCAAGAACTCCGCTATGAATGCTGTTTCATATGCTGTGTTATGATGTACTAGTTTATTCTAGTTATTTTCAAGAAACTTATAAAAATCTATCTATCTATCTATCTATCTATCTATCTATCTATCTATCTATTTCTATCATCTATCATCTATCTATGTCTATCTATCTATCCAGAGAATGTGTCATGTAAGAATATAAGTGTATGTTTATAAAATGTCATTAATTTTGAGTGTTTAACATCTACAAAAGTTACCACAAGTCCACTTTTCCAGAATCTTTTCATGTCCAATGTCCAAGAATCACAGAAAGTCCTAGAAAATGTGGTAGGTTTGATATACAAATGTTTATAGATACAGAAAACTTGTTATAATGGCATAATCTAATTTGAGCTTCTCTTACTGTATAAAAATATTTTTCATATCAAAGGCCTGAATGTGGTGCTGTAATTATCTGCCCTTACTATTATTGGCTGGTCCAGGGCAATTTTGTAACTCCCCACAATAACAATAATTACAGTTATCACTGAATGTGCATTAATGTGCTAATCACAGTGGAAGAATCTTGTGAAGAAAACGTAGTCCAAATAGAACCAATAGATTGGCTCCAACTTATTTATTTATTCATTCTAACATTTATTGAGCATCTGTTCTGTGTGTGGAAAATATGGGAGCAATCAAAAGAGACAAGGCATCTCAAGGCACCTACAACATAGTAGATTTGGGATGAGAAACAGAAAATAAAATGCTAACAAATAAACAAAAAAAAATGTCAGAGTGTGAATAAGTGCCATGAAGAAATGCCTGGTGGTGGATTGCCAGGGAAGACCTGTGGGTGGAAGAGTACAATGATAGGGAGCCCAGGACAAAGCCTCTTGAGTCCTGGGCTCTCCAGTAACTGCCACCTTATAACAAAGGTTTCTCTCTATGACCACTAGACTATGCTGTAAATTAATTAAAGTCTGTTGGTCTTGCAGGCTGATGCAACTTGTTTGTAATATAAGAGTTTATAATAAGCATAAATATTACCTGAAATGGATGATGGTGACTGGGTTTTAGCAATATAATTTAAAATCATTATTGGGTACCTTGTACACAGGCAGCCTGGCTGTTTTCCATGAAGACAATAATTTAATCCAGTTTGCCCCTTAACCAAAAGGTTCTCTGGGGCCCTTTATCCAAGGCACTAAGTTTCACTGGTAGAACCCCTGTTACTCCTTGTCTGGATGAGAAGATCCATTTCCTTGGGGTCCCATGGCTCCCAAAACAAAGCATACTCCAGGCTCTGTAACATCTTTGTGCTCTATGAAAAAAGGTAAGCATTTGTTCCTCCATTGGACTTTTCTTTCTTTACTTTAGGTGTATTAGTCAGCTAAAGGGGTGCTGATGCAAAATACCAGAAATCTGTTGGCTTTTATAAAGGGTATTTATTGGGGTAGAAGCTGAGTTACCAGGCCATAAAGCATAAGTTACTTCCCTCACCAAAGTCTGTTGCCATGTGTTGGAGCAAGATGGCTGCCAACATTCAGCCTTCCTCTTCCTCTTAAGGATCTGTGGTCCCAGCTTCTTCCAATATCAGCTGTAGGCCATCAAGCTCTCTAGGTCTTGTCTCTTTCCCTGGGGCTCAATTCTCTCAGGCTTGCATCTCTCCACAAAGTCAGTTGTAGACTATCAGGTGAATGGGTCATCTCTCTTCCTGGGGCATCTGCCATGTCTGTGGAGCTGTCTCTATTCCTCTGTGTTCTTCTCCTGTGTGTTTACTTCTGGGGCTCCAGTTCAAAACTCAAAACTCCCTTCTCTGTGAAACGGTTTCTCTGTGAGTCCCCACACACCAAGAAGGCAGGGACTCAATATCCTACTCATGTGGCCCAATCAAAGCCTCAATCATTATTTAATCAAGTAAAAGTAAAACCTCTGAATCCAATATAATCTAATATGCCCAGAGGAACAAACCAGTTTACAGACATAATCCAACATCTATTTTTGGAATTCATAAACAATATCAAACTGCTACAATAGGTCTAAGCATTGTGGGGAGGAACAATAATGCATGCTTTTGTGTTGTTCATTCTTTGAGAATATATATTTTCTGTAAAGTTCATTCTACTCTTAGTCGGATGTAGAAAATTAGTATTTAATTAGCTAGCACCACTCATTTCCACTCACCTTATCCTAATCCCAGCCCTGTTGGATTTTGTCTTTATTTAAGACTTTGGTACTTTGTTCCTCATGGATTTTTTGCATTAGTTTTGATTTTTTAAAATTACATTAACATATCATTTATCTTGATTACCGAGTTTTTTGACACTGCCTTAAATTTTACACCTTAGGTGAGTGCCTTACTCAAGCCACCCTAGTCCCTGGCCTCCCTTGAATGACTACATGGAGCAGAACCAACCCACCAACCACACTGGGCTGTTGGAGATAAGTGTTTGTTGTCCTAAGCCACTATGATATGGGAGTGTTTGTTACAGCAGCTGATGTTATTTACCCTGACTTATACAACTCATTAATTGCCACTGGATTTATTATCCAGTGGGTATTCCTTAAACTTTTCCTCTGTTTATTTATTAAAGAATTCTATTTCCATATTATCTAAAACTTCACTTGTGGCTCATTCAGGATGCAT
This sequence comes from Tolypeutes matacus, assembly GCA_026826555.1. NCBI lineage: Eukaryota > Metazoa > Chordata > Mammalia > Cingulata > Chlamyphoridae > Tolypeutes > Tolypeutes matacus. The sequence continues at coordinate 19,035,901 of JAKSZT010053881.1, forward strand.
GTTAGTTTCCTGTTATAATTTTAGAACCCATTAAAAACTATATATATTCACATATCCTAGTTCTGATAGCACACATATGCAATTCTTGGAAAGCAGTATATCATAGCAGTTATAGTCATAGACTATGGAGTCAGATATTCTGGATCTTAATACCAATTTGGTAGATTGTGTAATCTTAAACTAGATACAAACCTCTCTAAACCTCAATTTCCTTATCTATGTAATGGGTATATAGTAGTACTTAACGCACAGTGTTGGGTAAGTAATAAATGAGACAGTCCTTGGCATATAGTAAGCATATAGTATTATTAGTAGTAATTGTTCTAATTTTCTTTCTTTCTTTTTTTTTTTCCATTTGAGTGGAAGCCATTTCTTACCCCTTTCCCTCTGGCATTTGATGTCAATCTGAACTGGGAGGGTTACTCTACTTGATTTCTCTTAGCAGAACCATTGATATTAAACAGAAATTGGAGCTGCAAATTAAACATGCAGTCCTGTTGCTGGAGAAGACAGTGATACTGACAACAGTCCTGGCAGAATTACAGAAGTCTTTGAGACTGCCACAGCCTAGAAGCTCAGGTGCCAAGAATAGCTCCAAAAAGCTGTTCCCACCCATAATGGGAGCTATCTGCAGGGGAATTATAAATAAGGAATGGAATATACTCTCCCATTAGATTAAATTCAAACTATGCAATAGCAGCCAGAATTAAGCTATCTTTGCCAAAAAGAAATCAAGTAAAGACAATGGGCATTGGAATTTTCTCTTGAAGTCAATTTCCCGCAGGAACTTTTTTTTTTTTTTTTTTTTGGCCTGCTTTTACCTGTAAGTTTCATAATTCACAGAAGGGAATTTTACACAAGTAAAAATAATACAATTTTCCCCAATGTCCTAATGGCTACTTATAGGAAAGATTGTCCTTTGGCTAATGAGAGAAGATGAGACTGGATAAGAGAATTCACTTTGGTTTCAACTTACTGAAAATATTTGTTTCCTGGATTATAGACTCACAGAAAGTTAAAGCTAAGAGGGATCCTAGAAATCACTCAGAGACCAACTTCTATTTTTATTTTGCAAATGAAGAAATGAAATCCTCGCAAAGAAGTAGAAGCTGGGTCCCCTGACACTTGATCTAGTGCTTATTGCATTATGCTTCTTTGACCGGCATCTGTTAGCTAGTCTTTCTCAAAAGTTCTTCAATCATCCAAAAGCTCTCCAATGAGCCTCATGCTGCCCAAAGATGTCAGAGCAGGCCACTGATATCATGATAGAGCATTTGTAAGTTCCTCTTTCTTCTCACACTTAACACAGTGTTGAAAGTGGAAAGATCAAGAAATAGTTTCGAAATCAATATCAATATCTATTTCAAAGGTCCAAGCAATAAATTTTGACTGCTTTGGGCTGGAACCCCAGACATACATCTGCTTTTATTATTTTGAGCTTGGGCACTGTTTTAGTTTATTAAGGGCTGCCAATGCAAAATACCAGAAATGGGTTGGCTTTTACAATGGGAATTTATTAGGGTGAAATGTCCAAATCAACACATCATCAAGAGATGCTGTCTTCACCAAAGGTCACCTTCTGGTGGTCCTGGACTCCTGCCACATGGCAAGGCAAAATAGTCACTGGTTTCTGCCTTCTCCAGGTTTACTTTCTCCCTGAGCTCAGACGTGGGCAATCAGGCATATGGCTTATCTCTCCCCTCTCCTCTGGCCTTCATTGCTTCCGCTTCAGCTGCTCCTCTGATTCCAGCCCCTCTCAGCCTGTCGGGGTTTCTCTGCCTTTCTACAGCTGCAGACAATCCTGGAGTCCCCTCTCATATGGCAGGGTAAAATGGAAGCTCTCTTTCTCTGCATGTTTCTCTGTGTGTTTCTTCCACTTATAAAAGACTCCAGGACTGAGACCCACCCTGGGTCACTCTCACTGAAGTACTCTAATCAAAGGCCCCCAACTGAATTCAATACAATCAACGGATCCCACACCCACAGGAATGGACCAATTTAAGAACATAATTTTCTGGGGTTCACAAAAGACTCAAACCAGCACAGGCACTCTCAGACAAGATGTGTGTTTGGGTAGAATACAGAGAGAAGGAGAAGCAGCTGTGAAGGGGCTGATGGCCAAGTTGATTATCTTTGAAGTTTCTTATGAGACCCTAAGTGGCCTAAAACTCAGAGACATGATAGTGTAATATTCCTTTACACATTAATTCAATGAATATATGTACCAGGCACTGTGCTACGAACTGGAGAATCAAATTCTCTACTCTAAAAGGAGGCAAATATGTAAGTTGCTGTTTTCTAATCTGATAAGCATAGTAACTGCTGGGATTTGAGGAGTCAGGTGGGGCTACACAGCCCCTTGAGTTTTGAAGGATGAGAGGTGGACAAGATAAGGGCATTCCTGGCAGAGGAAACAATTTTAAGTGTCACTCATTAGAGATGGTGATTTGTGAACTAAATGCTGAAGGATAAATAAGAATAGAGAGACAAGATAGGAAAGGGCAAACCTGGCCAAAATCCTGGCAGGGGAACCAGAGCAAATCATGAAAATTTCATTCCAGGGTCTATAAGCTCCTGATAGTCAGGGACCACGTACTGCTCAACTTTATAATCCTAACTGTGACACAGACCCTGGCAGAGAATAGGGTATGTGGAATGAATGGTTGTTGAGGAAATGAATGAATGTTTGCTGGGCTCAGGTATCCTCATTTTCAATCTTCAGAATTTGACAGTTTCCCAAATGTAGCCTGGAAATCTCTATTTTTCCAAGCTTCCCTGGACCTCTGGCACAAGGCATCCATTAGACTTCGGTGATAAAGGGTAACATTTGGCAGCAGCTGCTTGGCTACCCAAGACACAACAAATTAAAGAGGAGGAAAGCACTGTTTTCTTAGCTTTGGGCTCTGCTGGGAAGTGGAGTATTATAAAGAGATAAAAGTAAGCTGCAGGATAAATCAAGTTGTCCTTTCATGAAAATATGGACTAGGGGAGGTTGGAAAGGGGTGGGGGAGCATATTAAATCCCCCCCCCCCCTTACAAAGTAGACAGTCTTAACTTTGATGTTGCTTTTTAAAATAAGATTTAATTTTTTTGGTATCTGGACAAGGCTCACTGTCCCTCTAGCTACACAGCTGATAAAATTCAAGAGCAAAGGGGCTAAGGCTTCCCTTAGTCCCTGAAGCTTTCTCCTGCTCTGGGGACTAAATGTTAGACTAACACAGCTGTGGTTGCACAGGCATCAGGACAAATCACTTTCATTATATTGGCTTTTTTTTTTTTTAAGATTTATTTTATTTATTTATTTCTCCCCACCCCCTCATTGTTTGCACTTGCTGTGTCTGTTCATCTTCCTTGTTTCTTTAGGAGGTACCAGCAACCGAACCCAAGACCTCTAATGTGGGAGGGAGACGCCTAATCACTTGAGCCACCTCCATTCCCTGCATTCTTGTGTCTCTCATTATATTTTTCTTTTTGTTTCTCTTGTTGTGACATCTTGTGGCATCAGATTGCCGCACCTGCCTGTCACACCAGCTTGCTGTCTTCTTTAGGAGGCACCGGGAACCGAACCAGGAACCTCCCATGTGGTAGGCGGGAGCCCAATCACTTGAGCCACATCTGCTTCCCTATATGGGCTTTTTTATGTAAAAATAATACATATAAGTGGTTTAAAATTTTTTTCAAATAGAACCTAGATGGTGAGTAAATGGGTGAGGGAATCATTATATCATTCTTTTTACTTTTGTGTGTGTTTGAAATTTTCCATAATAAAATGTGGATTCCCTTTCCATTCTCTTTATCCCCTGAAGCCTTCAATCCTACTCCCCGGTTAGACAAGATAATGAAATCTTCTATAGTCTTTCAAACATTTTCTGACCACTTTTAAGTGCATGTATGCATATACAGAGCCCTATTTTAAAACAGCATCTTACAATCAGATTATTCTTCCCCTTGATTTTTCCTACTTGAAAATATATTGAGATCTTTCCATAGCAGAACTTATAGATCTGCCTCATTCTTTTAATGGCCATGTAATATTCCAATTACAAGTATATATCAACATACAATAGTATTAATTTTTTTACATCTTTGTAAATACAATAGGTGAAAGAAGTATTTTATTTATTATAAGTGAAGTTCAACATGTTTATTGGTAATTTGTATTTCTTTTCCTGTGAATTTCCCATTCAGGTCCTTTGCCCATTTTTCTTTTAGGATTTCTTTTTTGATTTTTACTTATTTGTAATATTTCTCTAATACTATTAAGAAGAAGGCAATTTTCCTCTTGTCTGATGTGCACTGCTGCAAACATTTTGGGAACAAGATAAAGTATATTGACGTGGTTGAGAGCGACCCTCTGGAGACAAACGATTGTGGACAGTGGTCACTTCTGACACAAAAATCAACCTATTCCAAATGTACGTCTATTCAGATATACTATTGTAACAAAATGTTGAAAGACTTGCCACTCAACACCAAAACCCCCATGGGATAGGAGAACCTTTTCTCAGGGTAAGAAAAGCCTCTACTACAAGCCTCTCCTAAGAGCCTTCCTAGGTGGATCCAGGCCACAGTGACTCCTGTCAGAAGCTGCAGCCTCCCTGTCTCAGTTACCATAACAAAATACTACAAACTGGACGGCTCAAAACACCATGAGCTTATTGTCTCTCAGCTCTGGAGGCTAGAAGTTTGAAATCAAGGTGTCAGAAGGGCCATGCTCCCTCCAAAGTCTGTAGGAAAGAATCTGTCCTGTGCCTCTCTCCTGGCTTCTGGAGGGAGCCGACAATCCTTGATGTTCCCTGGCTTGCGACAGTGTAATGCCAATCTCTCCTCCATCTCCAAATGCCTTCTTTCTTGCCTCCATCTTCACATGCATTCTCCTTTTCTGTGTCTGTGTCCAAAATTCTTCGACTTATCAGGACACTAGTCCTATTGAATTAAGAGCCCACCATGCTCCAAGTATGACCTCATTTTAACCTAACTAATTCCCTTCCAAATGACCCTATTTCCAAATAAGATCATTCACAGGTATTAGGGGTTAGGGCTTCAACATATCTTTTGGGGGGTTATGATTCAACCCCATAACACACCCATCTTCCAGAATAATGACTCATTTGGAAGTGCAAACCCTCCAGGATGCCCTGGCTACTGAACCCACCCACCTCCTGCCATTTCCCCATCTCTTCTCCTCACCCACTCATTAATTCATAAACCCAATCAGGAGATGGTCTTCTTCAGCCATGTAAACTTACTGTATATAGTAGGGACAACCCTGTTATCCTTGATCCCCACTCAAGATGTAAGCTCCACTGGAAACTCGTATCCTCTTTCCTCCTTTCCTCTCATCCCAACTCCCCATTCCTCTTCTCCCTTCCAAATTTTTCCTCTCAGCCCTTGGTAACTCTCATTCTATGATAAGCTCCACCCCACACATACACTCACATCATGGACCTCCTCACCAAGCCTTCCCTCCTTGCTTTAACAGAAACCTAGCTCTCCTCTGAGACACCAGACGGCCCTCTTAAGTGAAAGCTGCTCATTTTCCCACATTCCATACAACTTCGAAGTAAGATTAGATCAGGATGCTCCTTACACCCTACTGCTGTTTGATACCTTTTCTGCTTCATAGTATTGAAAAATCCTTGATTTGCTGTCACCAAACCTACAAACTCACCCGCCCTTCCTTCCTCCTTTTCAACACTCCTTCCTGTCTAAGGTTAATCTTTCCACTTGTGCTCTTGATCCCATTCCCCTCCCACCTTCTGAGGTACCTAGTTCTACTAGTTTCTCCTCTTCCTCCATACCTTCAACCTCTTCTTCTCCAGGATGAGCCCTTCCCATCAGCAAAGTTGGCAGAGCACAGCAAGGAGCCCATAAGTTAACGGTTAACAGCACAGACTCTAGAGCCAGGTAGCTTGTGGGCAAATACGGACTGTACCATTTATAGGCTGTGTGGCCTTAGGCAAGTTTTTCTATCTGTAAAATGGAAATAATAATGGTACTTCCCTTAGTGGGAGTCTATGAGGATTCAATAAGTGAATATGTATAAGGCATTTAAAACAATGCCTGGCTCATAGCAAGTATCATGTGTTTGTTAAATAATTCAGCCTTCTCTTCATTACTCAACTTGCTACAAGTTGACTTCACTAAATCTACTCTTACGAAGGACACTACACTCACAGCCTCGTAGTAGAATCCAGTAGCCACTTTCCAGTCTTTATTGATTTCTCAATTGAATTTTATGTCACCAGTTATTCCCTCCTTGAAAGACTCGCTTCTCCTAGTTCCACAACACCATCCTCTACTGTTTTTCCTCCTCCAAATTCCAGCCAATCTTCTTTGTACCTCATAGGCTACTTTTCCTTGTCACAATCCCCTAAACATCAGTGTTCTGGGGATTCTGTTTTAGATTGTCACTCAAGGATCTCACGCACTAACAAAGCTTTCATTGCCATCTATATGCAGACGATTTTCAAATCTACATCTCTCTTTGGACTGAGACATGTAGAAGTATCTGCCTCCTGGAGATCACCACTTGCATGAGGAACTCAAACCTATTAAGTCTAAAAATGTTAATTTGTCTGTCTTCTCTGAAACATTTTCTACCTTCTGAGTTCCCTTTCTTTGAGAATGGTATTGTATCCACCCTGCTGCTCAATCCTAAAACCCACACTTAATTCCTGGATGCGCCCCCTTCCTAAGCCTCCATATCTGAGCAATCATCTATATCTTCTTCTTTTTTTTTGAGGTACCGGGGCTGGGAATTGAAGCCAGGACCTCATATATGGGAAGTTGGCACTCAACTACTGAGCTACACCAGCTTCCCTGAGTTAGTTTTTATGTTTGTTTGCTTGTTTGTTTCTTTGTTGTTCTTAGGAGGTATAGGAGATTGAACCTGGGACCTCGTACATGGGAAGCAAGCACTCAACCACTTGCGTTACATCCACTCCCCTCTAATATCTTCTAAATCCATGTATTTTCTCCATCCTAACTTACACTATGTCCATTAAGTTTATCTTAATTTCACCTTAGACAGGAGACCTATCCTGATGTTCTGCCTCTAAAGTTGATTAATGTGCCCCTTCTAAGTGCTCCCACAGCACCCTGTCCTACATAAGTTTGTGTCTATCTATGACTACATATAAAATCAGAGCTTTCTATTTGCCGGGTTTAAATGCATGCGTTCATTCAATCCTCACAACAGTCCTATGAGATGGGGACTATCCTTAGCCCCCTTTTACAAATGAAGACACTTGGGCTTAGCACGCTGTCATTTGTACATGGTTAGCAAAAATGACACTTATCAAATGGCTGGCACTTATCTGAGTACATAATAAGTGGCTATTTATTTGTCTGGATTACCTACTAGTCTGTAAACTCCCCATCCAATACTTATCACACTGGCACTTAGTAGGTGTTCATTATAAATAGATATTAAAGAAATTCATTTGAACCTCTAAAATAACTGCTTGCCAAATTTTACATTACAGTAGTCACAGCTTATTTTTTTCCAACATCATATTAAATAATCATAAATTTCTCTAGAAGCTTACAAATAATTCTGACTGGAAAGTTTATCCACCAATCTCCATAAATAGCTAGTACAAGACTCTGTTTTCAGGAAACAGCAATCAAGAGCACACCCTAAATTGCTGCTAGTCAGACTCCAATCCCACATTCCTCCCAGGTTCCCATTCGCCGAACCTTAGAGGTAGCACCTTTTGCCTTAAAAGCATTGACTTCCTGGTGTTCCACAAGACTGAACACTCAAGCTTTTTGTCACTGTTTTGTTTTTACGTTGTAATTTCTCCATGATCACTGCTGAGGTTCAGTTGAACTTTTCTCATGATTCCAAAACAGCAGCCAAGAAGCTGGATTTTGAAATTGAATGTGGGAGCCTGAGACCTCTCCTGCTACTCTTCTAGCCATTTTGTTGCACTGTGGACCCTTAGGATACAGCATTAAGTAAATATTTACCCAGCATGAAATTCCCACAAAAGAAACAAGATTCACTTGGAAATGAAACTGCTCCCAACTCACTTTACCTCTTGGATTTCTTCAGCATTCCTATCCAATGTCTGTTGTACCCTGGTGGGTTCTTGCCCCTCAGTGGCTTCCTCAGTGCTCTCTTGCTTCACTATGTATTGGTTCCCTAAGTAGATTTGAAACTCCTTGATCACAAGAGAGTTTCTCCTCCCTGAAATGGAACTGTGCTTTCTGCAGATATAGAAATTGTTTATTTGAACCATTAAGAAAAATCAACCATGAAGGTAAAGGAGTTTTTTTCATGTCAGTCATTTAAAAATTGGTTCTTTTTCATGATGTAGAAAACTAAGACTTTTATTAATGACTCCTGAAGTTTAGTTGCCATGATCAGAGGAGCAGTAATAGGAGGCCACTCTATTTGTAGAGAACTGAAGTAAAACCATTCTAGAAGAACTTACTCTCCCTTTTCTTTAATCTCCCTTGGCAACACATGTATAATATGGCACAGCCTGACTGAAATAAACTTTATGGCAATTTCACAAAGGGGCTATTTACTTGGTCCAGATCCCTATCTGTAACCATGCTTGAAGGAGTTCTTTAAACTCTAGACAATAAAAAAAAATGTCAAAAACATTTGTTGAAGATAAATGAACCTATCTTCTTTACTGGATATCATATGCACAATGAACAATAGTTTATGTTGTTACCCTTGATGCCCAATACATATGGAAAAGCTATTTTGCTTGCAATTTCCTATTAAACTCAGTTTTCTGAAACTAATGAGCAAGAAACTGTTTGCAGGGACTTATTGGGTAGAGCCATTATTACTAATTGTGTCACCAATAAAGAGCTGGCATCCAAATATCATCTTCTGAAAAAGCTCCTTAAGTGCACAACTCGATTATTTTTTACATGTGTGTATATTCAAGTAACTATCATGCAAACAAAAATAGAATAATTCTAGCCACCCAGAAGGCTTCCTGGTAACCATTCCCAGTCAATATCCTCCAAAGATAACCATTATTCTTCTCATGTATATTTGTTTTACCTATCATTGAATTCATATAAATAGAATCATAGTTTTTTGCACCTGGCTTCTTTTGCCCAACATTATGTCTGTGAGATTCATCCATGTTGTTGCATGTAGCAATAGCTTGCTCTTTTTTTTTTTTTAAGATTTATTTTATTTACTTATCCCCCTACCCCCATTGTTTGCAGTCACTGTCTGTCTTCTCTTTAGGTGGCACTGGGAACAGAACCCAGGACCTCGCATGTGGTAGGCAGAAGCCCAATTGCTTGAGCCACATCCGCTTCCCAGCTTGCTCTTTTTTTTAATTGATGAATATACTATGCTGTTGTGTGGCTATTCCACAGTTTCTTTATCCATTCTTCTGCAGATGTACATCTAGGTTGGTTTCCATCTTTGGTCCTTATAAACAAAGCTACTAGAAACATTACAATACATGTTTGCAGTGATCATATTTCTCTTGTATCCATACCTAAGAGTAGAACTACTGGATTATAGAAGAGGCTAGGTTTGAGATCCTTATCTTTATCTAATTAAAAAAAAAAAAATTGGGGGAGGGTGATCAGCAGAAAAATTACTTTCTGCTGATGTCTATTGTGACCTGCTTAGAGAGTATTTACAGCTACAGTTGGCAAAGTGGAACAGAAGTGCTTCTAGGTAAAATCACAAGGAGTGAGTGGATAACATCAGAAGGCACTTGAACTGCATCATTAATATATTGTATATGGGCTGATGAGAATTATTTGTCATTTATTTGAGCCTCTCAGGAAATGCCAAAGTTCCAGATATGCTGAGAATTAAAAGTTCTTGGTAAGAAGGGAGTGCCATAATAAGACCCAATTACAAGACCTGTGGTACAACACAAAGCTATCTATGGACCCCAAATAATCACTGAGGGATACTTTTTCACTTTTTTATGCTGTCATCTAGCTTTATCTTTTTCATGGGCCACTGTGTGGTTTGAAACTTCCACTTGGAAGTCATCAGGGAGACAGCATGCACCTTCGAATAAAATATCTCCTCCCCTCTCTTAGGGTTTTTCCTAGGTTTGAGTTAAAGTCTTTGTGTGGGGAAAAATCCTGGTGCCAAGTCCAAGCTGATAACTAAATGATGCTTATCCTCTGGGGAAGCTGAAGTCTGATGAACTTCCTCCCCATTGTAGGATTGTTTCTTCTTTCCCCTGAGGGCTCCTCTGTCCTTCCCCATTCCCCTGACACCATGCACAGATGATTTGTGTTTACCTTTTAGGTCCTAGTCTCATTTTGCAAGTCACTTTACTTTCCGTAAAACTCTTTTGATAATGCAGATCTCTAACCACCTTCTCACATCCGGCTGGCATTAGATCAATTGTAAAAAGGTTATCTTGGGACTTTGTCTAGACTATTTTTAAAAACATCCCGGGAATGGTGACAGGATTTTTGATTAACTGGGCAGTTCTCGAAATTAAGTCTGCCTTTGCCATTCCTTATTGAATTACGGTATTCATCAGTGGCTCTCTGTATCAGGGTGTGCTGCTGAGAGTTTCTGCTAATACAGGATGTAGTAGCTTTGATCGTGATGACACTGCTCATTCCAAGTACATTTCACCTTCATATATACATCTTTATTTAGACTTCTTAATAAACATGGGAATCAACTTTAGATCTTTTCTACAAACTTCTACCAAGTCCTTATCATAGAGATCGGTGTGATCCTCATACGTTTTCCCTTCTGATGGCCTTAATCCCTGTAGGTCCAATTTAATTCTGTTTCAAAGGAATGAACTTGGACCAGAACAGACTATTATATATACTATTTAAGCAAGCACTCTTCAATGACCATCAGATTTGTTCCTAGGTTGTAATCTATGACAGCCATAATTTTATTCAAATTGATCAGTAAGGTGTGGCTACATGAGAGATCCCAATCAATTGAGAGTAATGCTAATGACAAAGCCATATCAACTCTATCTTCCCAAGATGGGGGTGGGGGCAGGAATTGCTTACTGCAAAATGACCTTTCTTATGCATTGCCACTAGGAAAAAGGAAGGCAAGGAACTAACATTCATTGAGTGCCACATGCCAAACACAGCCAGACACTTTACACGAGTTACCTGAAAATTCATAGTTATAGAAGAGGAGTGAAATAACTCCTCATAACAACAAGAATGAGGAATTCCTTAGCCTATGAGTATTATGGATTTTACATATTCTTGTCTAATCTGAAGAAATTTTCTTTAGGGATGACTGTAAGGAATTGGGCAACTGAATTTAAAGTACCTTCCTGTCCTGAATAATTGCTGGTGCAACTCATGAATACATCTTCTCAATGGCTGCTTCCTGCACTCTTTGGTCTTGCCATATATCTCTCTTATCAAGTATTTAAAACAGTTTGTTAATAATTTATCTACTTCTATATTGCTGTCTAGCTGCTGCCTCCATATGGACTTCTTCTGGCCTTCTGCTCAGGATCTTACACTAGCTATTGTCCTACTTAGGCTGCCTGCCCTTCTCACCTTCCTGGAAATTCCTGGCAGTATTCTTAATTGCCTCCTTATTTTATACTTACCAACTCTTTTGCCAAGTCCTCCCACATATTGCTTTTGGGCTTCTCAGAGTCAGCTCCCAGTCAGCTCTGGACTTCTTCCACTTTAAATTGGTATCAGCTCAATTGGTTTTCAACTCTTGTGTAACCCATGCTAGGTCTGATACCTGGAAACAGGATTGTCCAGAACACAATCAGAACAGTTAAATTAAATGAATCACACTGACCAAAAGTTATGACTAGAATAATTTTGGAGGTTGTTCTGTCCCCTAGCCTATAGATTCAAGCTTAAAAATAAAATCAAAGAGTGTTTAAATGGTAGATCCTGAAAACCAACAAAGCATTTCAGGAGAATCTGGATCTGCTTTTGTTGTTTGTTTGTTTTTGTTTTTTAAGGAATAGCATCTAAAAACCTAAAAACATCTCTGAAGTAAGGGATTGTATGCCAGATCATTTCCTGGTGTTGGTTAAGTTTTATAAGACACAATACAATCAGAAATCTCTGATTTTCTAACTGTAGAATAGACTAAATATTGTGCAGGCTATCAGATATTTAGTTTAGACATATGTCCTTATATAGTATTAATCAACAACTCAATTTAAAACAATGTTTATTTAATACAAGGCTTGGCAATTCCTGTGTGAGAGAAAAGTGTTTATAAGCTGATTAAATGTAGCTCATGTCCCAAGCGGCTGTCATCAGTTCTTTCCCTCCCTCTGTGTGCATGCCACTCTTTGATCGCGAGATAGAGCCTATTTGTCTACCACCTTGAATCTGGGCTGACCTCTGACTGCTTCAACCAATAGAATATGGCAGAAGTGCCTTCATGTCAGCTCCACTTCCTGCCTTCTGGAACCCAGAGCTGCAATACAAGCACTCCAGTTTACTCTGCTGGAGAGAGAGGCCACGCAGAGGAACACTGAGCACCAGACATGATAAAGAAGCCATCTTGGGCACTGAGACAACTGAGCCAGTCCCAGATGCTTTATGATTACAACCGCATGAGAGAACCCCAAGTGAAGACTGCCTAGATGAACTCAGGCAATTCACAAAACTGGAAGAGATAGCAATAAATTGCTGTCTGAAACCACTAAGCTTTGGGGTGGTTGGTGACAAAACAATAGATAAAAATATAGACGAACAAGTCCCAAGGTTCAGGATAAGGCAAGAATCCAGATCAAGTACTTCCCATTAACAAATTTTATCTCTGGATTTCCCTCTCCACACTCAGTTGGCCCTTCTCCAGTTGTTTTATCCATAATTTTAATAATGTATATGAATTGTTACTCTTAGGCCTGAATCTTATATATGTGTGTGTGAGTGTGTTTGTGTATATATATATGAAAATTTGTTTGTAAATTTACTAGGTAAATACATAGTTCCAAAAAAGCTATTGGCACATCACAATGCCATTATTGTAGAGTTAATGGTGGGGAATCCCTTTGGAGATCACCAAATTTTACAAATCAATGATTTATTGAGCAACAGGGATATAGCATCTGATATATGCCCTAATTCTTTTTCCATAAGAGGATGCTAAAAAGGTCATTCTATGGCCCTCTAAAAATATCCAACACAATAATTTGTGCTCTAGTTTCCTAGAGAAAATGTCCTGCATGATAATTTACTATCTGGCTTCCAGGAGAAATTTTTTCTCTGCTATAACTAATAAACAAATCCCACTACCAGAAAGTAGAAATATAAAACTTCCTAGATCCATAGCTTGGCTTCTGAATATCAAATCAGCCTCCCTGCTTAATATTTCTGACCCTATATCCTGATTTCAGTAATTGGATCTTCGATTTGCAATTTGTGTCCAAAAATAGAGAAGAAATATTGTATAGAGAAAAGAATAGCTAAAAGTATATTTTCTACTTACAACATAATAGGCATTTTCTTATGTGCTTATAGGTTAACTCCTAGCCCAATCATATAGTTTTATTATTTCCAGTACTCCTCAGCAGTGTGCTCCCACATTCCTACAGTTGCTTAATCCATAATCTAAGAGATGGTTTTGATTCCTTGTTGTCCTTCACATTATCAACTCCATTATCATGTTCTGTCATATCTATCTCTAAAATCTCTGAATCGTACACTTGGAAATGGTACAATTAAAAAAAATTTATGGTATGTTAGTTATATCTCAATAAAGCTGTTATATAAAATAATACATCTAGAATCTTCACCTTTCCCCATTACAACTCTGCCACCCTTGCTCAAACCACCATCTTCTCTCACCTGAATTACTGCAACAGTTTCCTACCTGGTCCCTCTGCATCAGGTCTGGTCCTCTTGTGGTCTATTTCCACATAACAGAGGGATCTTCTGAAAACATAATCCCTAACATGTTGCCCTCTTGCCCAAAACCCATCCAAGGACTTTACATCACACTGAGAATAAAAGCCTTCAAGATCTCTCTTTTCAACTTCATATCTACCACCTTCCACCTGCTCATTCTATTCCTGCCACATTGAGCTTCTTACTAATCCTAAAATGTGCCAAGTTCATTCCTTCTCCAAGAATAGATAGTGTTAGCACTAACTGGTCTCTCTGCTTGGGACTCACTTTCTCCAGATCATTCATATCTCTGTACAATGTTTCCTTATAAGAAATGTCAGTCCCTCCCAACTCCCTTCCATTATTCCTTATCACTTTAATGTACTTTATTTTTTTTCTAGCATTCATCATTACCTGACATCATATTCTTATTTGATCATAGTGATATATTCTCTGTGAGTGCAGAGGCTTGATCTGCCTTCAAAACTTAGAATAGTACCTGGTACATAACAAGTGCTTAGTAAATAATGTTGAGTGTTGAATAAATGTGAAAGAAGGGAGGGAGGAAAGGGAAGGGAAGGGGAGGGGAGGGGAGAGGAGGAGGGAAGGGAAGGGAAGGGAAGGGAAGGAAAGGGAAGGGAAGGGAAGGGAAGGGAAGGGAAGGGAAGGGAAGGGAAGGGAAGGGAAGGAAAGGAAAGAAGGAAAGGAAAGGAAGATTATTACACATTTCTTATTGCTAACCTCACCATTCTCTCTGCCCAAGGATATGCTACACATATCAACCTAACATAAGATAATTATGTTCTGGTTGGCTTTTATTTCCCCCGAGAACCTTGTGGGTTGCAAATGTCCTAGCCATTTGAAGAGATATCAGGGGGGAAAAAAGACCTAAAGTGTCCTTCTTTCACTGAAAGTTCCAATAGATCAATAAACAAGTTCGAGATAACAAAAAAATTCCCCAAATTTATCAGTTCTGAAGCCCAGTAATACACTCTCCAGTGACTATTTATTGCATGTGAACATTGGCAAGCTCTGTGCTAGACACTGAAGATTTAAAATAAATACAATATAGTCGCTTAGAAGGTCCCTACAGCTTCCCCTGACTGGTTGTATATACATAGTTTTAAAAAAAATTATTCTGATTTTTCAATAGTAAATAATTATTTTTACTTTCAAAGAATGAATATATTCTTAATTTTCTACTCTGATAAAATCACTTCTCCCTGACAATTCCTCTCGTAGCTCATTTTTCCTTCCTGCCCTCCTCTTATAAAATAGGTCCATCTTCTTTTCAGACATTAGCCCACTCACTGTACTCCTGATGCCACCCCTTCCAATGACCCCTTGTATTAATCAGCCAAGGGGATGCTAATGCGAAATACCAGAAATGGGTTGGTCTTTATAAAGGGGTCTTTATAAAGGATCTTTATATTTGGGGTAGAAGTCCACAGTTACCAGGCCATAAAGCATAAGTTTCTTCCCTCACCAAAGTCCATTGCCACGTGTTGGAGCAAGACAGCTGCCAACGTTTGCCCCAGTTCAGGCCTCTTGGGTTCTTCTCTTCCCAGGGCTGCGTTTCTCTCTGGGCTTAGCTCCTCTGGTTCCTCCACAAGGTCAGCTGTAGACTATTAGGCTCTCTAGGCTTTGCTTCTCTCCACAAGGCCAGCTGTGAACTCTCAGGCGAATGGCTCGTCTCTATCCCGGGGCCTTCTCTCCAACATCAAAATTCCAACAGCAAAACTGCTCTCTCTGTCCTTTGCCTTGCCTTTTATATTTGATTCCCCCACCCACCAAGGGGTGGGACTGAACACCCTACTGATGTGGCCCAGTCAACGCCCTGATCATAACCTAATCATGCCCAGATTATCAGTTTACAAGCATAATCTAATATATATTTTTGGAATTCATAATTACATCAAATTTCCCAATGGCTACACCCCTGCATCATTCAATCTCTATAATTTTTATTATCAAACATCACCCAAAAGATCCCCATTCTTCACTGAAATTGTTTCTGTATCCATCACCAATAATCTCCTACTCTAAGCTCAATGCCATCTCTTTCTGCTCACCCTCCTGGAGCTTGCTAAAGTATTGACACCTTGACCTCTCTTCAGAGGCTGCCTCAGCTTGGTTGATTCCATTCTATTCTGTTCTCATCTCCTCCCTTGCAGTGCTCCTCAGTCTCCCTCCCTGGCTTATCGTCATTCACCCCCTGACCTCCCCATGTGGCTAGCACCCAAGGCTTGCCTTTCACCCTCTGTTCCGCTTTGGCATTCTTACGTGCCTTCACGGCTTCCACTGTCACCTGCTAAAGAGGTCTCATATGTCCACATCTCCAATCACAACCACAATCCTAAACTCAACTCTGCATGTCCATATGCCTACTAAACATTTTTATCTGAAATTCCTCAAACTCGACATACCTAAAATAACACTTATTCTTTCCCATTCCACAAGCCAGTTCTTCATATTCCTTTTCTAATTCTGTTAATGAAACCACCACCACTGTCCAATCATCTCTCTCTCTGCCTCTCTGGTAGCTCTTTCTCTTTCTGTTGCTCTGTCTTTGGGCATGTGTGTGTGTGTGTGTGTGTGTGTGTGTTTCTCTATGTCTCTCTTCTATGTCCATTAAACAGATCAGTTTTCAAACTTTGTTGATTTCCTTAACAGGTTGCCAATAGTGTTCTATCATGTTCATTATATTTGTCACTGCCCTGGTTCTGGCTTTTAGTATCTCCTGTCTGAACTCTAAGTAACCTCATATATGTCTTCAGCTTCTCTCCAATCCATCTGTCAATTAGCCTCCAATATCTCCAATGTCTTGTCATTGTCTGCTGAATGGACTCTAGATTCCTTAGCTGAAATTTAAGGCACTATTATTTCTCTATGTGGTACTTATTCTTCAACAAAAGTGTACTATTCATTTTTTCCTGAGTGTACTTTTTGCTTGAGTCCCTTCATATCTTTTTCATATTCTTCTCTTTACCTAGACTGCCTTTTCCCCATTTCCTTCTTACAAAATATTACATTTTTATGCCCAATCTAAAAGCTACATCATCCACTAAGCTTTCTATAACTAACCTCAGTTAAAAGAAATCTCTCCTTCCTCTTCTATAGAATTCTATTTTTAACTTATTTTAAAATTGTATTTAATTAAATACATAGTTTAATTTCTCAACTACATTTTAAATTCCTTGAAAATAGGAACATCTATGGTAGAGTATACTATTATTCCCAAATATTCACTGCTCTCCTCTTGGGAGAATTATACCTGTCTACCCTACTTTTGGCACATATGGCTAGGTGATTGGCTTTGGCTAATATAATGTGGGCAGAAGTGATGGGTGCCATTTCTCACCCATCACATGTTTCTGCCATCTCTCTTTTCCCCAGTTACAAGGCTTATCCCTATTAGGGGCTTCTTCTTCTTCTTCCTAGGTCACAGAATGAAGAATCTGGGGAGTTGAGCTGCTGCTAACTCACAAGGGACATCAAAATGGCTGAGAAATAAACCATTGTGTTGTAAATTACTGAGATTTAAGGGTTGTTTGTTACTGTGGCATAATTTAGCCTAATTTGAATCAATACACTCAATTCAGCAAATATCTATTCAGTAATTCATTCCACCAGACTTAGAAGTTATTCTAACCCAAGAATACTTTAAGTACCATGATGCATGCAAAAATTTGTAAGTTATGATGGCTGCCCTCAAATGTCTTCATCCTGAATAGTGACATATGTCCTCAAGTTGCTATAATATAAAGCAAAATGTGCTAAATCTATGGGAGAATTGCAGACGAAAACTTACCAGATTTCAGGAAAGGAAGAGATGACATTACACTAAAGGAATCAGAAGAAGTTGCATGAAGGAAGTATTTTTATCTCCTACCACACCTATTGCACAGTAGGTTTATAGATTTTTAATTGAGAAATAATTTAGTTAATAATAAAGCAGACACAAATGGAGAACTAGTTATAGTCAATAAAGGGTGATATGTTTATGTTGATGAAATCAATTAATTTGCCACATTGGGGCAAGTGAAATGTGTCAAAAGATAATGGGACTTGAGAACTTAGGAGTGGGTGATTTTGCTTTAACTAGGCTCCTTGATGAAAGAAGTCTTACTCATCCATGCTGGCATCTTCTAAGCTCCAATTATTTCTGGTTAGTCATGTGCCTTTTCATATGATCTGCTGCTTTTGGCAGGCTACTTTAACAACTTTATCTCACAGTCAGCAACCAGAGGCTTCCTATTTTCACTTTTACCCTTGATGGGAACCACCAAGCAGAACTTTCGGGTCTAGTACTTCCGAATTCACTGGGGCTGGGAGAACACAGTGCATGGATAAGTAAGGCATGTACAAGTATCTCCAAAGCAGGCAAATGTAGTCACCTTAAATAACCTGGATCACCATTTTTAGGAGAACTCTTCCCCTCGCTGACTCTGACACAGGCCTCTAGGATGATTCACATGATAAATGTCCTTTTCCTGTGTTCATAAATTACAAATTCAAGAATCAGTTAAATAACTTAATCATGCACCCACTGCTGCAGAAAGGAAAATGTTGAGTACAGGAAGAGCCAAGGGTCATACACGAACTCATGCCCTAACTTTCCCATAACCTAGACTGAGCAACGGAGCAGAATGTCTATATCTAAGGTTTGTTCAGCTCTGAAATTCTGTGAGGCC
The DNA here is from genome assembly GCA_026826555.1 of Tolypeutes matacus. Classification (NCBI taxonomy): domain Eukaryota; kingdom Metazoa; phylum Chordata; class Mammalia; order Cingulata; family Chlamyphoridae; genus Tolypeutes; species Tolypeutes matacus. Next base: position 19,054,407 of record JAKSZT010053881.1, read on the forward strand.
AAACTATGCAGACTGAAAAAGATTTGCCTCTGGGAAGTGGATAGCTTGCTCTAACTTGGGCATTTTTCCAAATGACAGTGGGATTGTGGCCCTCTCCTCTCTCCCCAGTGTTTTCCTAACTAAACAGAGTGTGCAGGGTTCATGAGATGCCAGCCCCGGTGGATTACCACAGGGTGGTAAGAGAGCCTTCCCATGCCTATATGTCTCAGTTCATAGGCCCCACGCTTCAGTACCATCTGGTGATACCAACACAGAGTCCCGTGGGTGAAAGCCGGTTCTCCCCTTTCCACATAGAGACCATTCTTTAAAGATAAAGCACATTTGCCAACTGTGCTACATCTGTGATGGAGTTTCTGAGAGAAGGATAACTTCATACCCAACACAGTTCAAACCTGAGCTCAACAACATAGCAATTCCCTGACTTTAGACCCGTCACTCTCTCTCTCTCTGAGACTCAGTTTTCAGGTCTATATAATAACTGCTTTGCAAGACTACAATGACGTTATTTTGTGGATGTGAAAGTGCCCAAGCCCAGGACACACTCACATGAATTCAATGTGTGCTAGTTCTCTTCCTCTCGGGACTCCCCCTTAGCACACTTCAGTTCCTATCTTGAATATTATTGTGTTAACTTTTTAAAAGCTTTTTCTTCTAGTTACACGTTGCTTTTATCTATGTTTAATATATTTCACAATAAGCTGAGAAACCCTACGCCAAAAAAAATGTAGACGACCCAGGAGGAAAAAGCACCACATCATCCCATATAAAAGCATTATCTACTTTTAGGCTTATCGACAAAATTTGGAATTTCTCATCACCCCACAAAGAATTCTTTGGCCCATGAAATCTTTAGTTTTAAAATTCTCTAAATACTAACACAGAACCACCTCCTGACACATCACCCATAATTTCCCCATATTCACCCAGTCTGGAAGTTGTCAGTCTCATCTTGCCCCAACTCCCTCCCCCTCCACCCAATTCACTCAAATTCCTGAACCCACCCCATGCTCAGCTTGGCCTCCACCAACCAAGTGACTGCTCTTTCTGCTGCCTACTCTCACCACTCCCAAGAGTCATTATCACTATCCTTCTCATACAGTTTAATGGAAAGGGGTTTCTTACCCATTTTTTGTGTGTGCTTTGTCTCTAAATGCCAGTATGTTCAAGCAAAATATTGTGTGTGTGCTTTGCAATGAACCAACCTTAAGTTTACAGAGGAGGAAACTAAAGGACAAGAAGGCAAGTGATTTGTCCAGTGCCAGGAAATGAACAAAGGTCAATGTTAGGGCTGAGTTCCAGGCCCTTGCTCCTTTTAAGTTAGGATTTCAGTTAGGAGCAGGGCTCCCGAGGCAGGGTAGGCTCTTTATAAACATTTAATGAGTGAGCGTTAAACGAATGAATGTTCAGTTTACCCTACTCTAAGTGGAGGGTAACACCAACTAGTTTCTGAAGTATTCTGAGGTAGGTCCACATGAGAAACCATCTTTCTTTCTTCAGCCACGCTGTCTTCAGGGTTAAGTGTTTGAATATTACTTAGGAGTCCAGATGCTTGTGTCTTTCTCCTGCTTCAGCTTGATAAGACTTGATAAAGCACACACACAATACACTCGATGATATGACTTTCAGTTATTTCGTAAGTTAAGATAAGAAACAATAAAAGAGAGAATTTGTTATAGCCACACTCTTTGAGGAGGCAGAGGAAGGAAAATGAGCACACATGGATCAGTGTTTTATAATTTATAATGTGCTTTCATAAACCTTGTCTCATTTGAACCTTCAAACAAACTTATGGGAATGGTAGGACAAATATCATATTCATTTTGCATTTAAAAAACTGAAAGCATTTGTTTGGTAATGAAAGATGTTATAAAGTTTATTATTAAAAATATTCCCTTTAGGTAAACTAAAAGTTAAAGAAAGGTTTCTTTAAACAGAATCTGTAGACAATATCCTTGTGATGTTTGATTTCATGGGTTTTAATTTCTTCAAGAAATAGTGAAAACCTTATCTAAATATTCAGTTATGTTAGAAAATATGCACTTTGAAACCTCATATGAAAAAACAAAATATTTTCTCTCTTTTTTCCCTCATGTATGTGTTTTGTTTTAAAAATGAAAATAAGACAAAATTTGAGGAAACATTATGAGCAAAGGAACCTGCTTGCTTTTTTTAATGTCATATTTTGGAACTTAAAGAACTATATGAATAAACTGGATTCCTTCTTTTTAAAAAAACACCTGAAAGCTAAAGAATTTAAGTAACTTTTCCCATGTTACAATCTTAATAAGTGGTGGAACCAAAACTAGATCCCAGTTCTTCTCTTTCTAGATGTAAATTGCTCATTCTTGTGCTATCAATCAACAGTTTTAAGGCATTTATCAGTTTTTTAATGGACACATTCTATTTTCCAACTTTAGTTATGAACTTAACACTTTCTGTTACAAGGTAGAACCACAATAATGTTGAAGAAAAACAATAATAAATATTTTAATGAAGAAATACAACATTTTAAAGACAGCAGCTGCATTTAGCAACTTGGCTCTTTCAGGATATTTACTGGTTTCCTGGTTTCATTACCCAAGCAAGGATGAAAGTTTATATCTCAACGAAGGTCCCAACAAATTGGTCTGAGTAAAATTTTTCATGAGGGAAATTCATTCATTTTAAAAGAAGTTGTTTTAACTCATTCAGTATGTGCCCTCTTGGGTGTTCTTAAGAGATCCTTGAGGGAGGGTTACTGGTTTAGGGTGTTGGATGTGGGAGGCATTTGGTATAGGGTGAACTTGAGGCAGGCTTCTAGGGAGTGTGTAAGTGTTCATCTTATCATAATGGGTTGTATCAGTGGGTGGAGACCCACATAATGAGCAGGAAGTTCTTGGACTCCCATCCTGGGGTGTCCTGCTATGTTCTCAAATAGAGGGGTGGGAGTCTCTCTAGAACATAGGCAATGCCTAATAGGGGATGATAGGTGGGTATGTCAAGCCTTGAATGTTGTTGCAAGTAACTATGAATCTTGTTTTTCAAGGAGTAAAGCTTAGTGGTTGCCGTGGGTCCTGGAGGGGAGGAGGAGGGAGAAATAGAATAGATGGAACATGGGGCATTTTGGGGATGATGGAATTTTACTGCATGATCTTGCAATGATGGATACAGGCATCCATGTTAAATTTCATCAAATTTATAAAAATGTACGGTCTAAAATGTAAATCATTGACCATGGTTAGTAACAATGTTTCAATATTTGTACATCAATTGTAACAAATGTACCATCCACATATAAAATGTGATTAATAGGGGAAGGGGAAAGGGGGAAGGATGTCAGGTATATGGGAATCCCCTATATTCTGTACGTGACTTTTCTTTAACCTAAAGCTTCTTTGAAGACAAAATGAAAACAATAAGACACTGGGGGAATAAACAGAAGAAAATGTCACCATACATTCAAGACAACAGATCTTACAGTGATGAAAGACATAATGTAAAAAAAAATTTTTTTTAATATTTTTCATTTTTTTTATTATTCCTAATTTTAAATGTTTTGTATTTTATTTCTTATTTTTAAAACTATCATTATTATTTTGATTTCTTATTAAGTATATTTGGTTATTTTGTTGGTTTCATTTTTGAAGAAGTTTTGGATCACAGAAGGATTACAATTATGACAGGGGAGGATCCTTGGTGCTGGGTGTCAGTGATGGGGGACACATGGGAGGAGGTTCACCTGGGGCATACCTGTAAGGCATATAAGTGTGTTCAAGTGTTCGTGGGGCATTGACATGGTGGGTGGAGATTAACACAATAACCAAAGAACACTGAATTCCCATCCTGGGGAGCTCTGCCACATTCTCTAATGGGATAGCAAGAATCCCCTGAGTACAGGAGTAATGACTAGTAAAGGAGTATGGTCCATTGATAGGTCCTTGATATTGATGACTGTACTTATGAACCTTTACTTTTGAAATTGAATCATAGCCTAGTATTAGAGGTTGCAAGAGTTACCTCCTGAGAGCTTCCTTGTTGCTCAAATGTGGCCTCTTTCTCAGCCAAACTCAGCATATAAATGCATTACCTTCCCCCCAGTATGGGACATGACTCCTGGGGATGAACTTCCCTGGTACTGAGGGATTACTACCAAGCATCAACTAGCAAAGCAACTGAAAAAAGACCTTGACCAAAAGGGGGAAAGAGTAAAGACAAAAGAGTTTATATGGCTAAGAGACTTCAAAGTAAGTCAGGAGGTCATTCCAGAGGTTACACATATACACTTTTCAGCAGGATTTCATTGACTCCCAGAGTAAATACTACCTCAAAATAGTGGGGCTCCTGAAAGCTCTAGAGACATCCAGACACTATAGGCAGGCAGACAGCTCAGGAGTTTGACACCCTGCCAGTGGGCCCTACTTTGGAATTTATGCTCCCCAGTGTAACAGAGTTGGACTCAGTTGTGGTTTCCCACATGGCTCTTCTGTCCCTTCTATTTGAACCTATAGTTAGTACTAGAGTTGATAGGCGTATGTCAAGAGACTTAAATCTTTTGGCGGTCCATGTGCCAGCTGGGTCCTGAGTCTCAGCAGAGTTGCAGCACTTACTCTCCGGTTTGTTGGACTCACCTGGGGCAACTGGCAAGGAGATGATGATGGCCAGCTACCATCCCAAGGAACAGAGAGCTTCTGTGACTGCAAGCGGGATAGTGCCATCCATCTGTCCCACGGGATCTGGGCCCTCTCTCAATTAGAGGTGGAGTGGACATCACCATCCCAGAATCCTCAGGATTGGGTAATGAATGATGGACTAGAGTAGACTTATTGGTATTCTTACTGTGATTCTAGCAATGGAAGAACTTATATCATTGATGTGGAGGCAGTGGCCACTTGGTCTGAGGGGAGGGAGAGGGGAAAAGATGTGAAATATGGGGGCATTTTTGGGACTTGGGAATTGTCCTGAATGATATTTCAGTAACAGATACAGGCCATTATATATCTGGCCATACCTAAAAGATTGTGTGGGAGAGAGTGTAAACTACAATGTAAACAATGGCCCATACTTAGTGGCAATGCTCCAAAATGTGTTCATCAATTGTAACAAATGTACCATGCTGGTGAAGGATGTTGTTGTTGTGGGAAAACATGGGAGCGGTAGGGAGTGGGGTATATGGGAATCCCCTATATTTTTTATGTAACATTTATGTAATCTAAGTATCTTTTGAAAAACAAATTTTAAAGTATATTTTAAAAAATAGATCCTTGGTTTGCTAAATGATTAAAAATTCATTTTCTCCTAAACTCCAAGGTTAAAAACATTACCCTCCTCCCTTTCTCTTTTTTCCTTATGCCCCTGTTGGAACAGGTTTCTGTGTTAACTTTCAAGGGTAGATTTCATCCCTAAAATGACTTCATTTTTAGAAGGTAGGGGCTTTTTAAACAAGAATCTCCATCATTTATGTAGATAATATTTATGTGTCATGCTTTCTTGCGCATTATCTCATTAACCATTGCAGGAACCTTCTGGCACAAGGGATATTATTATTCATAGTATGTGGTTAAGCAGATAGCCTTAGAAGCACCAAGTGGATTGCTCAAGATCACATAGCTAGTAAGTAGCCAAGGTGAGATTCCCTCCTAGGCCTCTCTGATTTTGAAATTTAACAACCACTCTAGGGTTTCTATCAATAAAGGATGGTGACTTATGAACCTTTCATCACAGTCTTCCTTAACCTGATGTGTAAACCTTCTAGGCAGTGGAACATAGTCTCAGTTCCCTTCTGATGGATCAAGCTATTGACCAAGATCAAGATATTGACCAAGATAGCAAACGGCCCAACTCATCTACTTTCTAATCCATACACTTGTGGTTATAGAAAGATTTTTAACTTAAAAACTCTCTGCATAGGGGGCGGATGTGGCTCAAATGGTTGAGCATCCGTATCCCATATGGAGGGACCTGGGTTCGATCCCCGGGACCTCCAAGTAAAATAAAGAAAAATATAGAAGGTGCATGGGTGTGCCTCCAGGCCTCGCGGAGCCATGTAGCAGGATGGTGACAGAGCAGGAGGGAGACACAGGGTAAAGCTAAGACGGAAGCGCTGAGAAAAAAACAGGAACTGAGGTGGCGCAGGTGGCAGGATGACTCTCTCCCACATCGGAGGCCCCCAGGATCGAATCCCAGTGAAGACAGGAGGAGAAGGTTGAGAGCAGAGGGCAAGAAACAAACACAGAGAATTGCCCAACGAATGGACACAGAAACAGCAAAAGCGGGGCCGAGGGGGGAAGGTTTAAAATGGATAAAGTAAATAAATAAATCTTAAAAAAAAAAAACCTCTCTGCTTATATTATATACAACTAGATGAAAGACAGTCATATTCTCAGAGGGTGCATTGTGTATGTGTGCGTATGTGTGTTTTTAATACACCTGCAACATATAATATGGCATGTGATTGAAAGGTAAACCAGATGCACAGGACTTCTGACAAAACAACTGCTATGTGTAAGGCCAGGAGAGGTTTGGCCATCCAGACGGCTAATTCATCACAGCACGGAAGGCACCCTCTCAAGAACATGTAAACGAGTGAAGAGCTCTCTCGGAAGGTTACAATGAACATGTGCCAGGCCTCTGTGTCCGGTCTCAGGTCATTTCACTTATAATGATTCATCTCAATCTTTAAGAACCTGAGAAGCATATTACACAACTACTTCAGGGCCCTTCAAGAAGGATACTTTAAACCACACTTATGGGAGATGTTTGTGTGGGATGCGGTGGGAGGTGATAACATGGGAATCCTGGTGGGTTCCGTGTAATATTTTAGGTTATCTAAGAACCTCTTAAAATATATTTATATATATATAAATAACATTTTTGTAAGCAAATGCACATATATGCATATATATTTATATATCATTTAAAAAATATTGGCATGTATTGTGAAAATTTTGATTTTTACCCACAATAAAATAAATAAATTCAAAAAAATTACAACTGAAAAAAAAAACAAAAACAATATACATTCTTCTGAAGTGCACATGGATCATTTTCCTAGATAGACCATATTTTGGGTTACAAAACAAGTACAATAAATTTTTTAAAAATATTGAAAAAAAAAAACAAAAAACAAAGATTTATCCTAACTTCTTACATATTTTGCTCTTTTAAGTAAAGTTCACTGACTTCAGATTAAGTACTCAGAATATTTAGCCCTCAGCTCCACTGCTGTATTTCTGGAATATATTCCCTGTCCTTTTTGCAAATTTTGGTCCTAATTTCAGTGGAAACAGAATCTGATAGGTCATGTCCCCTTAGAGTTCCTTTTGCAGCTTGTTCTAAGTTATTCATACCCCCTCTTCTAGTCTGTCACCCACCCCTGAACCCTTTGCACATCATCATAAACAGTAGGTATTTTGAAAATGGATGACCTAGGTGCAGCTCAACTTAAGGCAGAGATTTCCAGATGAGAAGTCATCTGGTCTTTACAGCCTATGACTTTCTTACCAGTTTCATCATAGCCTGATCCCTGAACAAGCACTAAATCTTACAGGTTAAGTAAGGGAGGGATTTAATAAACAATATATCATTGCAATAACTATGCCATGTACAGACCCACAGAAATGGAGGTCTAAAAATACCTAGGATGTTACTGCACAAGTTATTGAATAGCAAATGAAAATTGTACTCTCATGTTGGTTCTGCCATTTATTCATTCATGCATGCATGCATTTTGCTAGTGTTTATTGAGTGGCTAATATGGGCTGGCCACTATGATAGGCAAAGGAAATATCAAGGTGAATAGACAGATATGATACCTACAATCACAGAGGAAATCACAAGACCTTGCAATAAAAGCTGTCCTAATGGGGGCATTATAGTAAGCTGTTGGGACCACAAAGGAGAGACAATTAAGCAGCTCTGTGTGTGTGTTCACATGCACATGTGTGTTTGTGTGTATGTGTGTGTGTGTCTGTAAAGGGTGGTGATTATCAAAGGCTCCCAGGACTAAATCTTAGTTGGCATTTAAAATATGGGTTTGGGTTAGATAGATGGTAAAGCAGTAAGGGGTGGGAAGTGGAGAGACTACCATGTACAAAGGCTCAAATGTGTTTTGACAGTCTTCCCACATTTTGGTTGTTTTTTTTTCCTCTGTAAAAGGAGGCAGTGTCAAGGCCAAACACTTGAGCAAGAACGTGGCCAAAGATATTTGCAGAAAGCTATTACACATAAAAGTTGTTTTTCCCTGTTTATAATGGTTAAGCTGTTTGGATATGTCATTTATTGCCTTTCCACTTAAATTGTGACCAACTTGCAGAAAGGGAGCACAGCTCTCTGTACTTCCCAGAACTCGGTGCAGCATTCTGTATACACTGGAAACTTAAGTAATGCTACTGCTAAACAAATAGAGAAACGGCAAAGAAAGGTCAGCAGCCAAGCTGGAACTTCCAGAATTTTCAAGGGAGCAGCAATGTTTATCCAGCAAGATCTTTTAGCCAACATTACTTTCTTAAATTTCAGCTTTAGGAGCTTAGTTAAAAAAGATCCTCATTTTAAAAACTATCTTGGCAATCCAGTCACTGTGCTGTTCCTCTAAGCTGAGTTAGTTGACTTGATTGACTTAGGAGACCAAAATCAGAAGCTTCAATCCCCATGAAAGGTGAATTAGCTTCAGGGCAAGAAAGAAAATCCACTCCATAGTCCCACATATCAGTTGCACCCTGAACTCTGGCCAAGCTGAGGGAAATACCATTACCTACAGTCTGTGGCCCATATTATGAGTTAGATATCATACCAGGTGCAGTTGCTCGACAAATATTTGTTGAAAAACTAAATGAACACAGTCTAGGGAGTGTCACAAATACAGCAAAGCACTTATAAAGTATGCTACAGATTTGTTTTTATATGTGGGGTTCTCTCCTAGACTGCAGAAATTTTTGTATCCTCCTCACTCTTTGCAATCTTTAGAAAAAGTGAATTCCTCCCTGAAGGAGCCCCTGCCATTGCTTTTGAAGATAGCTTAAGAGCTGCAGTGGTGCTGAAGTACTGAAGAGGCCCCAGTACTACTCGGAGAGAAGACTGCCGTCAGAGCCTCTGTTCCTACCCTGGATGCAGTTGTCAGACCAAAAGAGTTACCTGGAGACTTGCAGCATGGACAGTAGCCCAAAATAAGTGAATTGTGGTCATCCTGAGAGAGTGCTCTTCTGTAAAGAACACACTCTTGGATTGCCCAGTTCCAGTACTGATGGCCATCAAAAAGAGAGAATCAAGTGCAATCTCTGATAAGAGATCAGTGACATTTCCTCATGCAGAGAACAAATGCATTCGTTTCCTCTGAAAGCCTGGAAAATATTGCTTTCATGTTTCATTGTAAATATACTTGAAATAAGGTTTCTCTCCCCTTGGGCGAGGACAGACTCCAATCTCAGGAAGTCAAGCTCTTTTTACTAATCTCACTGATACTGGCCAGAAGCTCTGATTTTTGGATTTACTGAGTCATGAGTGAGCAGTTCATTTCCAGTGCACTTTCCTCAGGCTGGCTTGGTGTGAATCACTGCCAGGTCATAGCGACTTCTGGGTGAAGAAAATCACTTGGTTTCTCACACTTTTGGATTAATGTGGATCTTTGGGTGTGCCAGAATAATGAAGAAGGCACTGTGTGCAGTCCCTCCATGATCATCTCCCAGAGTGATGAGGCAGCAGGGTAGGGGATGGGGTGAGCCAAATGGCAACGCAGTAGCGGGCTGAAGATGCAATGTTTTTACTGCCTGCACAACTCAGGCTGATGTGGGAAGGAAAGAAAATAATAATGAACAGCAGTACCCCATAACTTGAGTTTCACTGACACAAAAGTGTTTCCCATCAAACTCCAACCTCCTTTATTCTTTTCTTCTCTAATTCTCACCTCCCCAAGATGACTGGGAATATCTTCTGCCCTAGTTTCTTTCATTCTGGTATTTGTTTGTCCATTGTTCACTCAGTAATCACTTATTGAGGGCCTGTCATGTGTCAGACACTGGGATTCGGTTCCAGTTTTTCTGTCTAGGAATTAAATATTTTAAGTATAGAAGAGTACTGTAATAATAAGTGTAGCAGTTTGCTATTATTTATGAATTCCAAAAATAAAAATTGGATTATGTTTGTAAATTAGTCTGTTCCTCTGGGTATATTAGATTGTGTTGGATTCAGAGATTTCACTCTTACTTGATAAATTATGATTAAGGCTTTGACTGGGCCATGTCAGTAGGACGTTGAGTCCCTGCCACCTGTGGGTGGGGACTCACAGAGAAAATGACAAGGCAGATAAGTTAGTTGGAGTTTAATGCTGGAGCCCCGGGAAGTAAATACACAGAGAAGCAGATACGTGAGGAAAGAGAGAAGGCTGTATTAGATACAGCAGAGGCCCCAGGAAGAGAGACAACTGTTTGCCTAATAGCCTGCCGCTGGCCTTGTGGAGAGAGCAAAGTAGCTGAGCTTGGAGAGAAATGAGCCCCAGGAGAGAGATGAGACTTATCCCAGCCTGCAGCTGATGTTGGAGGAAGCTGGGACCATGGAGCCTTAAGAGGAAGAGGAAGCCTGAACCCTTGCAGATGTCGGCAGCCATCTTGCTCCAATAAGTGGCAACAGACTTTGGAGAGAGAAGTAACTTATGCTTTATGGACTGGTAACTGTAATCTTCTACCCCAAGTAAATACCCTTTATAAAAGCCAACACATGTCTGGTATTTTGCATCAGCACCCCTTTAGCTGATTAAAATAATAAGGTATCTACAAAACATGGGGGCAGGGAGCAAAAGGTATAAATCAAGAACTCTGAGAGCAGTTATTGATGACTTCCTTAAAAGTGAGAAGCTGGAACTGAGTATTGCAAGATACATAGGAGCTTGCTGTCAAGTAAAGACAGGGAGAGAAGCAGGGGGTAAGAGACAGAATTTCAAGGGAAGAAGAAATAACAATAGTAGGAGCCAACAGTTACTGGTGTGTTAAGCTCTGATATGCTTACAATATGCTAGGCACCATTCTAAGCTCTTTACCTGAGTTGATCTTTTTAAGCCTCACAAGAAGTATATGAAGTAGTCCCTATTATTTCCATTGTGGCTACGGATATACAGAGAGACTAAGCAAACTAAAAAGTGACAAAGCCACAATGAGATCCAGAGTCTGAGATCTTAACCACTATAGGTTACTGTATAGAAAGACATGTGCAAAAGTCCAGAGATGAAACAGAGAACATAGAGTTCTGAGGAAAATAGGAGTGGGTATAAATGGGACAGATGGGCCAAGAGGAGAGGGGATTTGGAGCAGTGGAAGTAAACGAGGATGAAGAAATAACGGACCAGATTATGAAGGGTCTGTATATCCCACAAGAGTTTGTACTTAATCCTGAGAGCAACTGGGAGCCATGAAGGATTATATACCCAAGATCAGATCTACATTTTAGGAAGATGTCTGAAGGCAAAGGAGAGAATGGGTTGGGGAGGGGTGGCAGTGGGCAGGAAGACCAGTTAGGTCAGTACTGTAACTGCAGGGAAGAGGTGGTGAGAGACCCAGCCAAGTGAGTAGGAGCAGGGCTGAGAGGAAGGGAGAGCTACAGGAACCATTTAGATGGTAGAACTTACAAAATTAGGAGGGAAGGTGGCCAGAAGTGGAGGGTTATACAGAAGAAAAGGAAAGAAAGATGATTTCCTGGTTCAGGATTGGTAGATAGCTATACCATTAACCAGAACAGAGAATATAAGAGGAGGGCGTGGTTTAGGAGAACGAGTTTGTTCAGTTTGGTAATATAAGCACTATACTTGGTTGAGATCCCCACTCCAGTTCACTATTACTGCACAACAAACCACCTAAAGCCTAGTAGCTTAAAACAATATTTTATAATTATTATTCCTGGTTCTGTGAGTTGACTGGGGCTCAGCTGGGAATTCTTGCTTGGGGTCTCTCATCCAATTACTGTCAGGTATCAGCAGAGGCTGAAATCATCTGAAGGCTCAACTGGGCTGATTTTCCAAGAAGACTCACTCACAGGGATAGCAGTTGATGCTGGTTATTGGGTAGGAGTTCAGCTGGGCTTGTCCACCTACATGTGGCCTCTCCACATGATGGGCTTCTCACAGTAGGGTAGCTGAGTTACTAGAGATAGAGTCCCATTTGCAAGGGCCTAAACGTCTAATAACCTAGCCTTGGAAATCACATCACATGACTTGTATTCCACTGGTTAAGAGCAAGGCATCTGAAGAATGAGGAGCCAGACATGCAATGAGTTGGAAATAACTTTCTTGTCTGGGGTAACAGCAAGGGTGTAAATGATTTGGGGACACACTTGGCTTGTTCAGTATAGAGACCAGAGTCAGACAAGCTGGCAGACAGAGTGAGGGTGGGAGACATGGTTAGAGAGTTGCGTGAGATTGAGTTGGACAGGAAGACATAACCCTGATCCTTATACCATGGTTGATTTCATTCTAAGTACAATGGGAAAGTCATTGGAACATTTTAAACAGGTGAGTGACATTATTTTTTACACATTTTTAAAAGATCACTCTGTTTTAAAAATAAATATACACCTACCCAGCAATTCTGCTAGGCATTTACCCAAAACAAATGAAAACAAATATTCACAAAATGACTCATGCAATAACATTCATAGCAAATTTACTCATAATAACCAAAAACTGGAAAGAGTCCAGGTATCCATCAATAAAAGAATTATAAGCAAACTGTGATATATTCATAAATGGACTATTACTCACCAATAAAAAGGAATGAATTACTGATACAGGTAACAACATACTATGTGATTCCAATTATATGCTATTCTAGAACAAGAAAAACTAATCTACAGTCAAAACAACTATAACAGTGGTTACCAGGGGTAGGGGGCAGGGAAGAGGCAGGGATTGACTGGGAAGGGTATAAGGGAACTTTCTGAGAGATGAGAATGTTCTCTACTTGATAAGGGTTAACATTACACAGTTGTCAAAGCTCAGCAGATGTAAACTCAGAATTTAACTTTTACATTAAAAGAAGAAAATTTTACCCAAATATTGACCTCATTAATGATGTGCATGATGAGGTATTTAGAGGGAAGGTGATTAATATCTGAAATTTCCTTGAAATGCACCAAAATTAAGGTGGATCAATGGATGAATAGAAGGATTGATAGGTGGATAGATATTTGATAAAAACAAGTCTAAGTAAAATGTGGTTTTATTTCTGATTGATTGATTGATTTGCCCCCCCCCCCCCCCGCGCCCCGGGGTTTTGTACTCACTGTCTGCTCTCTGTGCTGCTTGTCTTCTCTTTAGGTGGCACCAGGAACTGATCCTGGGACTTTCTGGAGTGGGAGAGAGGCGCTCAATCTCTTGTGCACCCTCAGATCCCTGGTCTGCTGCGTCTCTTATTGTCTCTCTTCTGTGTCTCTTTTTGTTGCCTCATCTTGCTGCGCCAGCTCTCTGTGCTGACCAACACTCCTGCGTGGGCCAGCATTCCTGCACACGCCAGGACTCCTGCGTGTGACAGCTCACCACTCGGGCCAGCTCACCATGCGGGCCAGCTCTCCTTTCACCAGGAGGCCCCGGGAATCAAACCCTGGACCTCCTATATGATAGACGGGAGCCCAATTGCTTGAGCCGCATCCATTTCCCCTAAGTAAAATGTTAATTGTGGAATCTAGATAGTAGGTATGCAGGTGTTCACTGTAAAACTATTCACCATTTCTGTATGTTTATACTTTTTCATGATCAAACATTGGAAAAAAGATCACACTGACCTCTCTAGGCATAATATACTTAGGGAGGCAATGGTGAAAGTTTGGAGGAGGCCCCTGCAGTGGTTTAAGTGAAGGGTGGTGGTAGCTTGGACCAGCATGGTGAGAGTAGATTTGGAGGGATTGGCAGATTCTATATTTATGTTGGTGGTAGAAACAGCAGGACTTTCTATAGATTGCATGTAAGATATGAATATGGCAAAATCAAGGATGACTTCTGCAACTGGGTGGATGGTAGTGTCATGTACTAAGGTGGAAAATATCAGATTCATAGGAGCAAAATGAGAGTTGTGTTTTGGTTCTAAATTTGAAATGCCTATGGAATATTCCAGTGGAATTGTCAAGAAGTAAGTTAAATATAAAGTTTGACACCCTAGATGATGTAAAATATGTAAACTGGAACCAGGCATAAGACACAGTAAGCATTCAACAAATGTTTAGTATTATTTACAATTATTCAAATAATTATAGGAGAAGTGAGTAGGGGTAAACTTATTAACATTGTATGTTGGTATACGGGTATATTCCACCTTATAAAGAAGAAAAGGTAAAAAATATAGTTAAATCTTAGACCGGTATGAAACAGCTATTATAATATTTATTCAAAAAGCTGTTTGAACAAGAGCCTTCACTGAATAATATATGGCTGAGAGAGAGTTCAGTATGAACTGTTGTCTCATTCATCCCTCAGGCAGGGTCATTTCCAAACCACCACAGAGAAATGAGAATTTATTTTCTAATAAATGAATTATTCTAATGTTTAATAACTGCTGCAGACATCTGTTTTTTTTTCAATGTGAATTTGTCTAAATATAGTGAGAGCTCAAATTATTGAGTCCAGAACACAGCTCATTAAAATCCTAAAAAATGATATGATTGTGTTTATCAGATATGCCAGAGTTCCTGGATGGAATTGCAAAACAATATTCTCAGATACAAGAAACTTACTACATTTTAGACATCTTTGTTAGAATTTCCTATTCTTCGTCAGGGGTAGCACACAGATAGCGCCCCTAGATTAACCATGTAGGCAGGAAAATTGGGGGAGAGGGGAGAAGAGAACCTGTCATCCATGTCATTATTTCAGCACTAAGCCTTAAGGAGGAGGAGAACTGTCATTCACAACGTCTTTGCATTTGCCTAAGCTGGCATCAGTAGCAGCAGCTGCACGATCATTTAGAGCTTGTTGAAAATCTTACCTTTTTTGCTTCCATCTACGCACCTCGTTCTTCTCCTCAGTGGAAACAGGGCTAGTGTTTGTTCAGACACAATGGAAAATAGTTTAGTTTCTCTTTTCACAGTAACAGCTAATAGCTTACTTGATGCCTAACAGAGTGCTAGGCTAGATCACTGTGCAAGCATTATTTCATTTCATCATGGGAACGGCCCTAGGAGGGGGCATCTATTATTACCTGCATTTTTAGATGAGATGCTTGATGGTCCACGGGGTTAAGTAATCTGCCCAACTAGTAAGTAAAGGCACTGACATTCAAAAATGAAGTCAGACAGTCGACAGAGGAAAATCTCTTAACCACTGTGTTCTCAGCTTCACAACAGGAATGACATCAGAAGCCTGGAGTGTGAGGGAGATTTGACTGAGCCTCCTGAATCTTCAACAACAGCAGTGAAGCTACGTGGCTTCTGTTCTGCCTCTGAGGGCAAATCTGAATTAGCAGCTCCTGCTCTGTTTGAATTCGGAAGCTTCCCTGACCAGCCCTTCCTACACATGCCCCCAAACCCTCTAATACCCAACTTTTGTCTATAGTGCTTTTATCAAGGTACAAACCTTTACATTCCCCAGTGAAGACAAAGCTAAGCTACAAATCCCTCTCAAAAAGTAAAGGTGACAAATTCACACGAAGTTATATATGACATGTTGAGATCCACCTGGATTAGATTTAGCTGCAGGAGACGGCAGAAAAGGAGAAAGAGCAACTAGCTGTAAAGAGGCGTAGAGGGACTGGGAAAATATTTAGAAAGAAGTACGTAGATCCTGAAGGCAAACTTCACCTAATGTGTGGCTGATTGTCCATCAATCCATTCCAAAAAGAATTAAAGGTGATGTACACTATCCCCCAGCCTGTTCTTTTTCAGGGCCTTGAACATCTGGTGTATGGGATTTCACACAGCACTATCACCAAGCTGCTACCTTGCCTCTTGTCCCTTTTGCTGCTCTTTTTTCTGCATTTACGTTGAAGTGCATGTGTTTTGAAGAAAAAAGTCTGTTTCTTGGGTGAAAACCTATAGTCTAATATAAGTTGGTATTTCTCTGGGGTTTTTGCTCCCATTCCACTCTGCTGTACACCAAGGAAGCAGTATTCTCCTATACAACCTTGAAACTGCCAGTTACCAACCCCATTGAAACCGCTGCTTATTAACCCACTTTTCAGAGCTGCCCCTCCCTTACTAGTTTGTAGACGTTTCTAGAAACTTTCATTCAAATGCCTACCTCTTCCTTTTTATTCATGGCAGGCTTGATGCCTCATGAGAAAAGTTACTGTTTCTGAAGCGGGCTCTAACTGTTCTAGTCACAGAGCATGCTAGGCCTCCATTTTAGGACCAAGCATAATTGCAACAAAGCATGCTCTGTTTAACCCTGCCTTTCCCAAACTGGATTGGCCCACGTCATCTCACCCCATCCTTAGCCACTCCTTTAAACTCACTTTCTCCAGTACCCATTTTGTTCAGGGAGACTCATCTGAGGTTTATCTCTAGTCTCCTTGCTGGCCACCATGCAATAAACGTTTTCTTTTCTCAAAATCCTGATGGCTCAGCTTTGGCTTCTGTGTGCACTGGGCAAATGTACCCTCTTGGCAGTACCAACCTGTAGAATAGCAATCTCAGGTACACTGCTTTGCCTCATTTAGACCTTCTGTTAGGAGTCCCACAGGGCCATGAGCTATTTATTCCCTAGGAGGCTTCAAGGATGGACCTGGAAGACAAAGGTAAAGAGATGTGCCTGGGAATGTCAGGGTAGTCCTGTTATTTATTTTAAGTCACAAAACCAGCTTAACCCGATGAAATATTTAGAAAGGTTTATTTAATGTATCTCCCACATTAGACTAGAGCTGGATTAAGGGGCAACCCATCCTGGCAGCTGCTCCAAATATCAATTTATAAAGGAAGCCAAGTTACCACTATTGCCAAAACCTTACCAGAGTGCAGAAAAGTGAGAGAAACCTATATTTGGCTGAGCACATTTAGATTCCTGAACATGAATGGAAGGAACATCAAGTGTCTCACAGTGAGCAGTGAAATACCATAGGGACTAGCTGCACTGCCTTCTTGGTAGGTGGATGTTGTTAGGCCCAGGACTTTTGTTTTTTCTGGGTGCGAAATGCAAATTGGGGGCTGCAGCTGAATTACTCTGCCCTAGAGAGAAAAGGCAGAGCACTCCCACGAAAGCACTTAGACTCCTCTCTATCAGTTTGAAGGAACATCAAATCATTCTCCTGCCCAGAGGAACCACAAATCTTAGTGTGGCCCTGGCTGGTGGGCGAGCTCCCTGTGGACAGGGGCCATATCTGTTTTGTTCAGTGCTGTGCCCTCAGCATTCAGCACACGCCCAGCTCCCTAGAGACGTACCACTGCTCAGCTCCAGGAGGCGCCATTCGCAGAGTACGCAGCCGCTCGCAGGCAGCGCACTACCTTCAGGGCTGTATAGTGTATTTGTTGACTGACTGCCCAAGTGAAGGAGTGAATGAGTAAATGACATATAGATGAAGGAGAGATTCGCTTTTTCCCAATAATCTTTTCTCCCTACAGCCACTTCATTGACTAATTCAGTCTCATCTCTTCTTAATTCAGCTTGAGGAGGCCTGGAGTGCTCTTTCTACCTGGTCTATTCCTGTGCTAATCCATTCCTGCTAGGCAAGAGTCATCTCTAAAGCAGGATCCACTCACGTTCTTAAAAACTTCTGATGGCTTCTCATTGCCAGTGGAAAGGACAAAAATACTTAGCACAGAAAATAAGACCCTCTCTAAGTAGTCCCAAATTCACCTGTCCAGCCTCATCTCTCACTACTCCCTCCTTTTCGCTCTGTGTTTCAGCCATGCCAATGGCCAAATTCGCTATATGCTTTCTCACTTGGCACCACCGCACATTCTATTCTTTCCACTTTTGATAACATTTTTCCCTTTTTCAATATTGGTATGATTAAAAGCCAATGATTTTGATCAAATTAGATGGTTTAGTAATCTTTTCATTTTAGAATAGTTTCATATTTAAAAACAAAAAACCTGTGAAGATAGTACAGAGAGCTCCCATATAGTACACACCCTATTTTCCCTATTGTTAACATATTTGTATGGCACATTTGTCACAACAAAATAAACCAATATTACTCATTATTAACTAAAGTCTATACTTTATTCAGATTTCCTTGGGTTTTTGTTTTTTTGTCACTACCCTTCCTTTCTCTGTTCCAAGACCCCATCCAGGACATCACATTACATTTAGTCATCACAGCTCAAGGTGCCTCTGCTCTATGACCATTTCCCAGATTGTCCTTGTTTTCAATGATCTTGATAGTTCTGAGTACTAGTCAAGTATGTGTCCTTTCACTGGCATCTGTTGATGTTTTTCTCATGAGTAGATTGGGGTGATGGGTTTTAGAGAGAAAGTCCACAGACCTAATGTGCCATTGTCATCACATCACATCACATCAAGGAAGCATGCTACCAGCATGTCTTTTCACTGTTAATGTTAACCTTGATCACCTGGCTGAGGTAGTGTTTTTTCAGTTTCTTCTCCATAAAGTCATTTTTTCTCTTCTTTATATACTGTACCCTTTGGAAGGAAGTCACCATATACAACCCATTCTTACAGAATAGAGAGCTACATTCCACCTCCTTAAAGGAAAAATCACTATATAAATTATCAAATTAGATTTTTAAAAACATTTTGTTCTTTTGATTTTTCCTCACAGGATTCTATAACCAGTTAGGCTTATTCTCAATGGATTGTCTTGACTTTGGCGGGTAACAGAATTAAGGCTAAAAAAGATATATGGGATGGTGATGTCCACTCCACCTCCAAGTGTTGTTCACATATGGTGATTATAGCAATGGAAGAAATTATAACAATGAGGTGGAGCCAGTGGCCACTAGACACTTTTGGGGCAGGGAGGGGCCGAGCAGTTGAAATATAGGGGCTTCTTTGGGATTTGGAGGTTGTCCTGAGTACCATTGTGGCAACAGATGTAGGACATTTTAAATCAGCACACACCACTCAAAACTGTGTGGGAGAGAGTGCGGTATACGGTGTGAACTGTGGTCTATGGTTGGTGGCAAGGCCCCAGGATGTGTAAGTCCATTGAGGGTGGTGGGCCACACTTGTGGGAGATGTTTGGGAGGTGTGGGAGGTGGGCAACATGGGAATCCCAGTGGGTTCCGTGTAATATTTTGGGTAATCTAAGCACCTCTTAAAATATATTTATTTATATACCTAAATAACATTTTTGTAAGCAAATGCACATATATGCATATATATTTATATATCATTTTGCAAATGTTGGTATGTATTGTGAAAATTTTGATTTTTACCCACAATTAAAAAAAAAAAAAAAAAAAAAGATGTATGGTTCCATTATCTAGTTTCCTCTCTAGGGCCTATCTTCTAAACTAGAATTACTTGCTACATTTAAATAATGCATAGTCCTTATTTAACCTTTACAGATCATAAATGATAATATCCATTCTTTACAAAGGGGGGAAAACAAAAGACTTGAAACTGTCTAGTGAGGAGCTGGTAGAGGAATTCAGATCAGTTAAGAGAAAATGAATTATTCCTAGAATTCCATAAATGCTTTCTGCCCATTTAAGGATAATTCAGGGCACTTTCAAGAATTTGTTTTTGTATTCCCCAAGTCCCACACCAGTACCTATTATTTACCTGAGGGCCATGACCTGGAGCAGAATGAGGTGATTGTCCTCCATGAGGACCTGCAAGGTATGTTCTGCCATCAATGTACTTAATCTGAATAAAGAATTTGCCATTGCCTATGATCAGATTTGGATAAATTATGCTCTTTGTGAATTGACAACTCTTTAGGTCATTAAACAGCACCTGCCTTTGCATTTGGAATATTTTGTTTGTAAAGCTTTTCTGTTTGAAAGACAGAAAATCCCACTACAAAGAAAATTAGTTTTTTGGTTTTTTTTAAATCCACACAACAAAAATCAGCTTGGAAACATGTAGTAAATTGTGGGCGGTTGGTAACTAGTTTAACACCAATTGTCCGACTGAATTCAACTGTCTTTCTTCCCAGGCCAATTTATGTGTAGTTAGGGCCTAAACCTAGATACTTTTAGACTTACAGTAAGTCTTACATATTCCTAGTAAACTAAACAATTAAGACATGGTTTCAAATGGCCTGAATTTGATCCCTGGAATCCCCCTAAAAATGATTTTCCTGGGGCAGAATTTCCCTGAGGAAAAAAAAAGAACAAAATAAGTGAAGTCAGAGCATATCTTGGAATATATGTATTCCTTATTTTGGTAAGGGAAGAGAGCTATTAATCACAGAAAATGTGTCTTAAAGTTGAACTTTCTAAAGTAGAACTGCACAGTAGTTAACTAGAAATACAGAAAGCAAGCCACTGACAACAGAATGAGTGACTCAGAAACTTCACCTTAGTCATTTTATTTGGTTATAAAGTGACCAACTATAAGAGGCATTTCATATCTGTTCAGTTATTTCCCCATGCCTGAGGGAGAGATACTGGATGATGTGTCAGGCAGACACAACATGGGAGCCAACAACAACTGAGGTACAGAGTAAGTGCTAACGATGCTTCCCAGCTAGAAGAGTCACCCTGGAAAACTCTATACATAAAATGACAACCACAAAGTCCCACATTTTCAAAGCAGAATGCAAAGTAGGGTTTAATTTTTAGTAAAATATTTATCTATAATTTAAAAATCAATATAAGCAAGAAAGTCTAAAAGATATATATACTACAATGTTAACAGTGAATATGATGAATAATTTGAGTGTGAATGATCCTTATTTTGCTCTTTGGCTTTATTATACTTTCTGAATTTTTCTAATAATAATTTTTAAAACCTTTTTTAAAAAGATATACATAGAAAGCGGATGTGGCTCAAGCAGTTGAGCACCTACCTCCCAAACGGGAGATCCCGGGTTCAGTTCCCGGTGCCTCCTGAAAAAAACAAACAAATAAAAAACAACTCAGGGAAGCCGATGTGGCTCAGTGGTTGAGTGCTGACTTCCCACATACGAGGTCCCGGGTTCAATCCCTGCCCCCAGTACCTCAAAAACAAAAACAAAAACAAAAAACATATTTTTCTCTTTTCCTGATGAAATTTCCTTCCTTTTTGCAGACATATTTCTCTTAACACTCTACGAATACAACACTTACTATCATACCCTTAACTATTTGCTGCCAAGAGGAAGGAATATTCAGACTCCTTGAAGATATGTATTGATGACATGTTTTCTGCTAGTTACTAGGTTTGATTGGAGGCCACATAGAAAAAGAAAAATTCCATTTGATTTTTTTTTTCTAGAAGAATTTTTAACAGCCCCTGAAAGCTTATATAACAATCTGGCTATATGCCAAATTGTTGTATTTACAGCATCTGTTATCATTGGCGGTCATAAACATAACTTGACTTTTTTCCAAGAGAATGAGAAGTATGTAGTGTTCTCTGGTGAATTCACGTAACTAAATGCTTCAAAATCTTTCCTAAATACTAATGGTTTGCACATTTTTTGAATTGTAAAACAGAAGGATTTCTGGCTGCAAAACTTTGCATTGACTTTAATGCTGAGTCAATAGGCATTGACTTTGATAACATATGAGTCAAGGGAGGATACTGGTAGTCACACAAGAGGAAGACAGCTCTTCGTATGCCTTTGACTGCTTCTTCTCTAGACGTAGGATATTCTCTGGGCCAGGCACACAACTGCAGAGGGGAGCATGCACGAAGTAGTGGAAGAGGAAGGAGACACCCACAAATCCAACTAGAGTCCACTGAGCAACGTTGCAATCAGATCACCTAGGCGTCTAGATAATGAAAAATTCACTGAATGCAAAAAACTACAATATAGGAATTGAGACCATAGCTTCAAGAACAGGGTTTCAATCTTCAGTGTGCATAGCAATCACCCAGCAAGCTTGTTAAAATGCAGATCCCTAAGGTTGGATTCATTCAGTCTAAAAGAGTCACAAGAACGTGCATTTCTCACAAGTTCCCAGGTATTGATGATGTTGCTTCTCTATGGATCACACCTGGAGAATCAATGGAGCCAGGCAATCTGTCCTCAAGTAACATCTCCACCACTTATTGGCTATAGGATGTTAGAAAAGTAAACGAGCTAATCCCTTTCTAGCTCAGTTGACTACACTGTGAAATGGGGTTTTAATAGTTCTTGCGTCACAGTGCTGTTGTGAGGATTAAATGAGATAAGCCATGACAAAACACTCAATAAACGTCAGCTATTTCTAACATAAACATTGTTATACAATTTTATCTGACCCTCTTGATTCAAAGTTGAGGAAACTGAAGCTTCAAGAGATTAAGGGACTGTCCTATGACCCCAGAGCTAATGAATTGTAAAGCCGAGTCGTGAACCCCAGCTTCCATGCTCTCTCACTTCACCAGATTAAAGATGCCCCTGGGACATCTTGTGTAGGTTGGACATATTCAGCTGGTCTCAAACCCATGACTTTCATATAGCAAATAAACACAAAACATGCCTGAAAAGAATATAAGCATCTAACAGAGCTGACTGACAACCTCGTACAAATTCTGCCAAATTGAAAGAGAACATACTGTCCTGGGTTATCAAAACAGGAAACCAAGGTCGTGATGAATGCAGAAACTGTTATAACCCTAATAACGGAAGTGCTGGTATTACCCCGAGAGTACTGGCTGACATAAAACACATTCCCTGACCTCCGGGGAGCATGTCATGAGGGTAAGTCATAGTCACAATCCAAGTTTCCAAAAGGACACTTGGGATAGCAGAAAATTATTGTCAGAATGTTGTGTACCTTTGACCTGCTAAGAGAAAACTCCTTAACTTGTGCTTTAATATAATGCACAATTATGCATTTTTTAAAAGAACAAAACATACCTTTTTTTTTCCCCAGTCAGTAGAATGTGATGTGATTTTCAATAAAGCTGCTGAGAATGGCCAAAAAAAAAAAAATCTTAGCCTTGCTGTAATAATCTGTCTAAACTAGAAATCAAGGAATAAGTCTCTTCTTGAGTTTCCAATCAACTTTCTGCTTTGGGCAGTTGTGATACTGAAGAGAGACAGAGAACCTTAGATAATTTCCTTAAATGCAGATCTCAAAGGAATATGATAGATTAAGAATAATTTCACAGCATTCAGAAGATTCCAGAAATACTGACATGATATCTAAAAGCTGCTTTGAATCTTGCTGAATTGACTACTTACTTCATAGAGTTGTTATGATGATTTAATTGAGTAATACATATATAAAGAGCCTAATAAATACCCTAGCACATAGTAAGTGCTATATAAGTATTTGCTATTATTATTATTTACTACTAAACTTGATACTATGGTAAAGTCATAGGTTTACAGACTGGTTTAAATCCTTGTGGTTTCATGACTATATGAGGTATGCTCTCCCAATGGGATTAGAAATAGAGAGTATTTGAGAGAAAGAGAACTATTTCGACAATAAAAATTTTACTAAATGTGGAAACAAGCCTTTTTACAAAGAAGTGAGTTTGGTTTTTGTTTGTTTTTGTTGCTTGTTTTTTCGAATTGGCCTACATATTCTGTGGAGGGACATTCAGGACTTTTCAAAACCACAACTGATTGATTTTAATCTAAAATAATCAGCATCTGCACACAAGCTCATAGCAGGAAACATTGTCTTTTCTTCTGATTTTCCCGCTCATCAAAATCAAGTTCTTTCAAACCCAGGTTTTTCACCGGATATTTGCTTACCATGTTTTTTTTTTTTACTATCTACTGTTTAATTAATTGTTTCATGTAATTGTTTCATGTTTCCTGACATCTTACTGTGCCTGAATGGCCACTATTATTATTATTATTATTATTTTTGAACAGCTGCTCCTGTTCATAGTATTAGAGCCCAAATGCATGTGTATCATATAATGCTGGGAATATAAAGCTATGCAACTATTTATGAGAGTAGTGAAAATATTATTCAGGGAAAATCAAAACATATGCTGATTGCAATCATTCTTTCACCACCATAGAGAAGAGAGTTAAGGCTATATGGATGATAATTTTGGCTATGTAAAAAATATGTGTGCATGCAACCAGTAGAAAGCATGGAAAACAGAACACGGTTTTCACTACCATGTTGTATCTTTATGCCAGTCCTACACCCCTGCAGGTCTCCCTGGACCCTCCTTTCTGGTCCTATCCAGCTTCTACTCAATCTAGTACCATTGGACTCTCGGTTCTATTACAATCCTATCCTACTATCTTAGTTTGTCAGGACTGCTATGACAAATACCACACATTGGTTGGCTTAAACAATAGGAATTTATTGTCTCACAGTTTTGGAGGCTAGAAGTCCAACATCAAGATCTCACTAGGCCATGCCTTCTCCTAGAGTCTATAGTATTCTGGTGGTGGCTTGCCAATAGTCCTTGGAGTTTCTTGGCTTGTAGATGTATCTCTGCCTCCATCACATGGCCAGCTCTCTCTCCTCTGGCTTCTCCTAAATGACAGCATCCAAATTTCCTCTGCTTATTGACCTTAGACATATTACATTAAGGCCCATCCTGATTCAATTTGACCTCATCTACCCGTAGTACTGGGGGTTAACACTTGAACATGTCTTTGTAGTGGTCATAATTCAGTCTACCACACCTGCCCTTTGGAGTAGGGTTGGATCTGACTTCTCAAGCTCCTCTACTTTCTGCTGCACTTTGAAGGTTGGCTTAGACTTGTGTTCTCAGCTCTCTCCAAGTTGTCTGATCCTGAAGAGTTTATACTCCACCTCAGCTGGCTCCTTCTCACCCAAAACAAACTCTCAACCATGGCCAGAGGCCCATACTGCCCCCGGATCTCCTACAAAGGGTGACTCCTAAATTGGTACATTAAGTAGGCTTGTGGTTAAATGTTTTGTTCAATTTTATTAGTTAACATCATTTCATAGAATAATCAAAGTCAGGAGAAAAATACAGTGGTAAAGTTTTAACATAAATTGCAAAACCTCTATAAAATAGGTTCACTGTTATATGAACCTGATTTTATGTTGTACAATGGACTTAACTTCTTCAATAGCAAATTTATGACTTAAACCAACATGTTCTATTGGTGGGGGGTGTCTAGACACCTTCCCCCAATTCACTGTGCCACTCTGCTGTAGAGGCAAGAACTTTTATTTTTTGAAGCCTGCTGACTGGCTATATCAGGTACAGGGTGTCATTAAATTAACCTAGCTCTTAAAGCTACATTCCCCAGGTAGAAAAACCTTGAGGAAATCAAAACAGCAGCCGTTTATCTGGGCAAACAGTTATTTAGCTGTCTTTAAACCTCAGCAGGATTTCTAATTCTACCAAAAGGGGGGAAAAAAGCCAGCTTCATTTCTTATCTTCATCTTTTGAACTCCAACCGAGGAACAAAAAAAACATTTTTTCCTTTATTGAAACTTAGATGGATAAAATGACATACCTTTAATAACTTCAGTGTTTTACTTACAATATACACTAAAGAATTTCTCAAATATGACGTGATCATCATCTACAAAGAAAACTACAGCCTTGATAACAGAATCCAGGCAAATCAGCCTGCTAATTTAGGACCAAATAACAATGATTCATTAGATAAAATGCACAAAAGAAATAAACTTTCTTTCTCCAGAAGACTTCCAGGACTTCTGTCTTAAAGTTCCACTGTATGGTTTTGTATTCATCAAAATTCATTTAAAACCAAAGGTACCCAGGGCCCTAAAAGAACAGAAGCAGGGCAGTAATGCAGTGCCACCTAGCTTCTTTCCTGAAGGATATAATCCCATCACCAGATTCTTTTGAATGCTTGAAGAAACTAAACCGGGTTCAACAGTGTGTTAAGACTTCATGAGGCAGTTGTTCAAAAACAACTGAACATGAAAGATGTACCAGGAATTAGGCAAGATCCTCTACAATCTGGTCCCACCACCCCATCCTACCTTACCCCATCCCTACCCTCAAAACTTTTCAAAGGAGAAGGCAACTTGTACAACATGGCTAGTGCTTATAATCATAACTACTCACATCATGTGTTTGTCCTAATCGCCCCCAACAGATGTCGTGAATATCCCTGCCTGTGATGTATGTGCTCTTTGCCCAGCCTAAAATTTCCCCTCCTTTTGTTCTTCCTTTCAAATCCTTCTAATCTTTCAAGTCCCACTTCCTTTATACAACCTTTCCTAACCAAATCCCAGTAGCAATCTCATCTCTGAATTGCATTGTGTTTTCAATTCTTCATTGTATCTTTCATTACTCTCCACACCTCTGCCCATTTAAAAGTCAATAGATGACTCTTATTCATTCTTCAACACTTGGCTTCAGACAAACTGATTTGCTGCCTACCTGGTACTCCCATAGTGCTGTGTATATACCTCTATTATAGAACTCATTTTTTCTCTCCCCCTTTTAGACTCTGAGCAGGGACTTGGTATTCTGGTTTAGAATAGGCATGAATACATGGTTGTTGAATTAATAAATGATTGAATGAATAAAATACAGCCTTTAATTATTACTTGTGTTACTTGCTACCCAACCAGTCTACATTTCATGGGAAAGGACTATATCTTTTAATCCTTCTATTCACATAGTGCTAGACCCAAAGACTGATCCCTGTTTATCCCTTTTGGCCTCATCAAAAAGCAACTACATTTCTTTAATGAGTTTGCTCTCCTACATTCCAAGACAGCTAGTCTCCTCTTTCCTCCCATCAACACCCCCACTCTCATTCCGAGCTAAAGACTTTGATTCTTATTTCACTGTAAAAGTAGAAGTAATCAAGGTTTCTCACAATGTGGTCAACAAGAAATTCTGAAACCCTCCTTCTACATAATATCTTAAGATGCTCAATAAAATATTTTTTAAAAAACCTCTGCAAATAATTGGATGAACTGTCAGGAAAATTAGGGAAATCAACTGAGATAGAAAATGAGATCAAGAGATAAATAAACATTGAAGCTACAAGACATGGTGAGGCATATGCCTTTGGCTTCATTATTCAGACGTGATTGAAGATAAAGCCTTTAGTGAGCTCAAGACATTGCAGTCAGATGGGAGTCTGCCCACATAAATTTGAGACCCAGACTATTCTCAAGACATTAGCCATTGTGATGTTTTAAAAATGTCACTCAGCTGGGAAGACTGTGGGAAGATGGCAGAGTAGAAAGCTCCAAGAATCAGTCCTTTGACCAGAACAGCTATTAAACAAGCTGGAACTGTCTGACTCAACTATTTTGAAACTCTAGAGTCCAGGAGAGTACATGCTGCATTCAGGAAGAACAAGAGGAAGAGGCTAGTAAATTGTGGTAAATACAAGTGTTTTGTACTCTCTGCATGGCAGCAACCATCACCCAACCCCCAACCTCACAGCAGGCAGCAGTAATGTACTGATAACTTGCTGATGGCAGGGTGGTACATAAAAACCCAGTTCCCTTAAGATCCAGGGGTATAGAGTCTAAGCACTGATCACTGCTTTTGAATATCTACTTTAGATCACTGGCGGCCCAGCTCTGAAGGCAGCCATTGTTCCACTCTGCCTTGACAAAAGCAATGGAGGATACTTATAGACCATATGCTGGGAAGTGGATGTGGCTCAAACAGTTAAGCGCCGGTTTCCCACATGGGAGGTTGGGGGTTTGATCCCCAGTGCCTCCTAAGAAAACAAAACCACAAGCAAACAATCAGGCGAGGCAATGTGGGTCAGTGGTGGAGTAAGAAACAATTGCGGGGAGCAGGTGTAGCTCAGTGGTTGAGTGCCTGCTTCGCATGTACGAGGTCCTGAGTTCAATCCCTGATACCTTTAAATAAATAAATAAAATGTTTCCATTTAAAAAAAAAAAAGAGAGAGAGAGAAACAATTAACAATTGAGTCTGGAGGCCTGGGGCAAAGTCTTACTTGCTTTAAGTCTTGCAAAGGAACACACAGGAGAGGGAGAAGGTCTGCTTCCTGGGGAGTAGAGAAGGTCTGCTTCCCGGGGAGTAGACAGGACATTCAAATTCCTGACAACTCTTAAAGCCACTAGCACAAGCCCAGGACAAGACAGAGGCCCAGAAAAGATGGGGAGGACACTCTTGATAAAATTGCTGACTGAGGCAGAGCCCCAGCCAATGCAAAGCCAATCTGCAAAAGCTGTGAAAGGTGTTTACCCTTTTTGACCTCATCAAAAAACAAGTACATTTCTTTAGTGAGTTTGCTCTCCTACTTTCCAAGACAGCTAGTCTCCTCTTTCCTCCCATCAACACCCCCACTCTCATTCCCACTCCTGACACTTAAGAAAATCTCCATCATATCTCCAACTGGATACAAGTTCATGAAAAAGACATCTAAGGGAATAAATTCCAGAGTTAACATTTTTAAATATTAAAATGTCCTTTATGCAAAAAGAATATAGGATAAACAAAGAAAAAGAAAATTATGGTCCATCCAGGATTTTTCCATCCAGGATTGATGGAAAACATATACCATGAAAGTAGTAAGCAAAAGAGAACTTGGGTAGCAATACTAATATTAGATAAAATAGACTTTAAGTAAAAAATTTATAAGGGACAGAGAAGGTCATTACACACTGATAAAGTGATCAATTCAAGAAGATATCCTAAATGTATATGTACCTAACAGCAGAACCCCAAAATATATGAAGCAAATATTGACATATTTGAAGGGGAAATATATACATTAATAGTAGAAGACTTCCATACAGATTTTTCAATCATGGATAGAACATCTAGACAGATCAGTAAGGAAATAGAAGACTTGAATGATACTCTAAACTAGACCTAACAGACATATATAGAACACTTCACTCAACAGCAGAAGAACACACATTTTTCTCTATGCACAAGGAAGATACTCAAGCACATCTGGGGTCACAAAACAAGTCTCAGTAAATTAAAAAAATATTGAAATCATGCAATGTATCTACTCTGACAAAAATAGAATGAAGCTAGAAATCAGTAACAGTGGGAGAAATGGAAAATTCACAAGCATGTAAATTAAACAACATGCTCTTAAACAACCAATGGGTTAAAGAGGAAATCACAAAGGAAATTAAGAAATATATATATATATTTTTAAGCAGGTACCATGAATTGAACCCGGGACCTTGTATGTACAAAGCAGGTGCTCAACCAATGAGTTACATGTGCTCTGCTAGGAAATACCTTGAGGTGAATGGAAATGAAAACACAATGTACCGAAACTTATGGAATGCAGCAAAGGTAGTGTTGAGAGAAAAAATTATAGCTCTAAATAGTTATATTAAAAGAAGAAAGGTTTCAAATCAGAGACCTAATCTCAAAGCTGAAGGAACAAGAAAAAGAATAGCAAAGTAAACTCAAAGTGAGCAGAGGAAGGAATAAATTTTAGAGCATAGATAAATGAAATAGAGAATATAAAACAATAAGAATCAACAAAACCAATGGTAAGTTCGTTGAAAAGATCCATAAAATTAACAAACCTTTAGATAGACATACAAAGAAAAGGAGAGGGCATAAATAACTAAAATCAGAAAAGAAAAAGGGGACATTACTACAAACCCCACAGAAATAAAAAGATCTATAAGAGGATACTATGAACAACTGTAGACCAACAAATTAGATAACCTAGATGAAATGAGCAGATTCTTATCAATATACAAACTGCCTACATTGGCTGAAGAAGAAATAGAAAATTTCAACAAATGAAAAACCAGTAAAGAGATTGGATCAGTAATCAAAACCTCACAACAAAGAAAAGTCCAGGAACAGATTACTTCATAGGGAATTTTATCAAACATTCCAAGAATAAACATCTATTCTGCTCAAAATTTTCTCACCCTCACACAAAAGCCAGATAAAGATACCACAATAAAAGAAACTACAGGGGACTGGATGTAGCTCAAGTGGTTGAGTGCCTGCTTCCCATATGTGAGGTCTCTGGTTCAATCTCCAGTACCTCCTAAAAACAAACAAACAAATGAAAAAAAAACAACTCTCACAGGGGAGAAGATGTAGCTCAGTGGTTGTGTGCTTCTTCCCATGTATTGAGGTCCTGGGTTCAATCTCTGGTACCTCCTAAAAAAAAATGCAGACAAATGTTCCTTATGAATATAGATGCAACAATCCTCAACAAAATACTAACAAACTGGATCCAAAAGCACATTAAAGGAATTACACACCATGATCAAGTGGAATTAATCCCAGGTATGCAAGAGTGTTTCAACATAAGAAAGTCAATTAATGTAATACACTACATTAACAAAACAAGGAGAAAAACACATGATCATCTCAATTGACAAAGAAAAAGCATTCAACAAAATTCCACTCCTCACCTTGATAAAAACACTTAGGGAACTAGAAATAGAAGGAAACATCATTAACATGATAAATGGCATATATGAAAAACCCACAGTTAAAATCACACTAAATGGTGAAAGACTGAAAGCTTTCCCTTTAAAATCTGGAACAAGACAAAGATGTCCACTGTCACTATTCTTATTCCACACTGTACTGGAAGTTCTTACCAAAGTAATCAGGCAAGAAAAATAAATAAAAGGCATCCAAATTGGAAAGGAAAAGGTAAAACTTACACTATTTGCAAACAATATGATGCTATACACAGAAAATCCTGAAAAATCCACAACGAAGCACCTAGAGCAAATAGATTAATTCAGCAAAGAGAGGGGGTTCAAGCTCAACATTCAAAAATTAGTAGCATTTCTATCATTTGTAATAAACAATCAGAAGAAGAAATTAAGAAAAAGTTCATTTACGATAGCAACTAAAGAATGAAATATCTAGAAATAAATATAACCAAGGATTTAAAGGTCTTGACACAAAAAAAACCTACAAAACTTTGCTAAAAATATCAGAGAAGACCTAAATAAATGTTCATGGATTGGTGTACTAAATATTGTTAAGATGTCAATTTTGCCCAAATCAATTTATAGATTCAATGCAATCCTAATCAAAATTCCAACAGTCTTTTTGCAGGAATGGAAGCCAGTCATCAAATAAATATGGAAGAATAAGGGGCCTCAAATTGTCAAAGTCATCTTGAAAAAGATTGAAGTAGGGAAACTCACATTTCCTCACCTTAAAACTTATTACAAAGCCACAGTAATCAAAATATCATGGTACTGGCATAAGGAGAGACATATAGACCAATGGAATCAAATAGAGAGTTCAGAAATCAACCCTCACATTTATGGCCACCTGATGTTTGACAAGGGGCAAAGACCACTCAATGGAGAAAGAATGGTCTCTTCAACAAATGATGGTGGGAAAAGTGGATCTCCATATGCAAAAGAATGAAGGTGAAGTGCCACTTCACACCATGTATAAAAATCAACTCAAAATGGATCAAAGACCTAAATATGAGAGCCAGAACTATCAAAGTCCTAGAAGAAAATGTAAGGAAAATTCTTCAGGACCTTGTGTTTATACACAAATCATACAAGCAACAAAAGAAAAAAATAGATAAATAGAACTTCACCAAAATTAAAAACCTGTGTATGTCAAAGGACTTCATCATGAATTGTAAAAAGGCAACTTACACAGTGGGTGAAAATATTTGGAAACCATATATCAAATAAGGGTTTACTATCCAAATTTATAAAGAAATCCTCCAACTCAGCAACAAAAAGACAAGCAACCCAATTCAAAAATGGGCAAATGACTTGAATAGATATTTTTCCAAAGAGGATATACAAATGGCCAAAAAGTGCATGAAAAGATGCTCAATATCATTAGTCCTTAGGGAAATGTAAATCAAAACTACAATGAGAAACCATTTCGCACCCACTAAATGGCTATTTTTAAAAAAGAAGAAGATCACAAGTGTTAGAGAGGCTTTGGTTGCAATGAAAAATAGTGCAGCCACTGTGGAAGATAGTTCCTCAGAAAGTTAAGTATAGAGTTATGTTATGACCTAATAGTCCCATTTCTAGGAACATACCCAAAAGAATTGAAAGCAGGGACTCAAAGAGATATTTATAAACCGACATCATGCAGCATAATTCACAATTGCCAAAAGATGGAAGAAACCCAAATGTCTGTCAACCAGTGAATGGATAAATAAAATGTGGTATATACACGCAAAGGAATATTATTCAGCTGTAGAAAGAATGAATTCCTATTCATACAACAACATGGATGAACTTTGAAGACATCATGTTGTATGAAATAAGCCATACATAAAAGGACAAATATTTTAGGATCTCACTGATTTGAAATAATTAGAATAAGCCAATTCATAGAGTCAGAATCTAGAATATAGGTTACCAAGGGACAGGGTGGGGGTAGGGAATAGGGAAATAAAGCTTAAAACATACAGAGTTTATATCTGGGATGATGAAAAAGTTTGGTGATGATGGTAGCACAACATTGTGAATATAATTAACAACACTGAATTATACATTTGAATGTAGTTTAAAGTGGAAATTTTAGTTTGTATGTATGATGCTAGAGTAAAATTTTTTTAAAAATCTATGTAACTATACAACACAGACAATGAGCCTTAAGTTAAACTATGGACTGTAGTTAATAGTACAATTATAAAAGTGTGCTTTCATCATTTGTAACAAGTATTTCACACCAATGCCAGGTGTTAATAATAGGGTGGTATATGGGGATCCTGTATTTTATGCATGATTGTTCTGTAACCTACAACTGCTTTAATTAAAAAAAAAAATGAATCTGTCATTCAGCCCATTAACATTCAATAAATTCTATTATTCCTGTCTTTAAAAAAGTAGGTGGGGGACTTGGACTCAATATTATCTGAATTCCCTTCAAGCTCTGCATTTCTGTGAATCTTCAAGCTTCATAAGGCACACTGCCATCAGATATGCTCTGCTTTGGCCCAGATGCCTGAGGGAAAGTCTAGTAAGAGTTGGAAGTGGTTTTGAGGAGGGCTGGCAAAAATGGTGACTTGCTGAAAAACATGTTTTAATTAACAAGACTAATAAAAAATATGAAAGGACAATGTATTACTCAGGGTTCTCTTGGGAAACAGAACCATGGGGATGCACAAGTCCAAATTCCATAGGGCAGTCTGCAAGCCAGGGACTCCGATGAAGGTCCTCAAGGAGTCTCCCAGGAGATGCTGGCTGTCTGAAGTTGAGATGTGAATTCTCTCTCTCGATGTTGAAATCACTTCTCCTTTTAGGGTCTTCAACTGATTGGATGAGAGGTCACTTACTGCTGAAGGCAATCTCCTCACTTGATTGTAGATGTAACCAGCCATCTATGCAATCAACTCACTGATGATTAAAGTCCATGAAATGCCTTTGTATTATAATTAGCCCAGTGCTTGCTTGACCAGACAACTGGGAAACATTGCCTGGCTGAGTTGACACATCAGCCTAACTAACTATCTTAACCAAAAATCCTATAAAAGAACTTAATAAATCATAATACAATTTTGTTACCTGTATTATTCAAAGTGCATGCTAAAAATTTATTTTAGAAAGTCTATCCTCTTGCTGAGTCAGTGGTTCTCAAAGTGTGAACCTCAAAGTAGCAGCAGTAGCAGCACCTAGAAATTTATTAGAAATGCAGAACCTCTGGCCCAGTCTAGACAAATTGAATCAGAAATTCTAGGAATGGGGCCCAGAAATGTGTGTGTTAACTCCATGAAGGTTCGAGTCTGACTGTTGCTATTTAAGTCATCCCCTTCTTTACCCATCCTCTGATTCTTCTCAACCTATGCAATGCTCAATCTGAGATTCAGAGTTCAGTGTGTATTCTTCAATTAGCGTAGTCTTCATGGAACCAGAAGAAGCCTTGTTTTTATCTTGTTCTTCTTTGTTCTTCTGGGTCCTCTGTCCTCCTCTAGTTTTATCCAGATCCTTCCTTTGACTCATTTCCCTTCTCAGTACCCACCTTCTGTGCAAGACCTTCCCAAACCACACAAAGTACACCATTTGCTGAAATTTTATAGCATTACCTGTACCATAACTTTAACTCATAATCACACTCTGTCTTGCACTGATAATAAGTTGTTTTCTTCATTCAAATTAAGATCCTACTTGAAACCAGGTTCTGGGCTAGACCCTTTAAAAGTTCAGACACAGAGCCTAACTTTAAGGAAATTAATCAAGTAATGGGTGAGAAAAAACTTATAAATAATAATAAAATATAAAAAAAAACATTTTTAAAGGGGCACAGCTGAAAGCATCATTCCTTAGCTATCTCTTCCTTTCCCAGGTGTTTAAATAATACTTTTATACACTATAAGAAAAATCCTAAATTTATGTCTTTAGCCTGAACCTTTCTGGTGAACTCCAGTCTCATTAATACAACTTTCCATTCTACATCTGTACCCAAATGATGTATAGACATCTCAAATACTACATGTGCCAAACTGAAGAATAGAAACTGAATTTCTGTTCTTCCCAAAACCCACTCTCCCCATTTTCCCATCTTTCTCTTCTATCACACATCCAAGTGGGTTTTCCTGCCAGTTTTGCCTTCAAAAAAATACTTGCAAAATCTGACCATATCTAATCACTTCCACCATTACCACAATGGTCTTTGCCTGTTGACAATGCCCTGGCTTCCATTCATCTGCAACAAACCCTGCAGTGCTTTGCATCTTGATGTGAGTAAAAGCCAAAATCTTTAAACAGGTACAGGATCTGCATCCCCATCCTCATCTCACACTTACATATCTGACCCCTTCTCCTGTTAGTCTCTCTCACTCACTCCTCTCCAGGCTCACTGGCCTTTGCACTTGTTTCCTCTTCCACTCTTCCAATGCATTCCCTTCCTTCCTTCTCTGATTAAAGACATTTCGCAGTGAGACCACCCTACTTAAATTTGCAATCTTTCTCCCCCTACCCTAGAACTATTTATGCTCCGTTCCTGATCTATTTTCCTCCATGACATTTATCACTGTCTAATATAATATATTTACTTTATTTTGACTGCCTCTCCCCATGGATGATAATGTCCATGAGAGCAGGGATTTTTGTCTACACATAGTAGATATTTCTTAAATGAATGAATAAATGAATAGGTGAACAAACAAATTAATTAAGTTCTACAGGAGTTCAAAGGAAGGGCAGGTTACATCCTGGCCAAGGAATGAAGAAAAATCTATGGTGGAGGCAGCATGTGAGTTGGTCCTGGAAGAAATGGTAGAATTTGGACCATAAGAGATGGTGCATGGAGCCTTATCATTTTGCCCATCTTAAGAGTTGCCTTTATCCTCAAATGGAGATAAAACAATGTACAATTATACTACAACTATATTACAAAACACAGAAAAAAATTTATCCTTTCATTATTATTATAATATTATTTTTTAATATTAACTATTCATCAGTCAAAATATTTTAAAATTGTTCCTGTGAAAAAGTGGAGGGGAAGAAGTGAATGAAGTCTTTTGTAGAGATTCTGAGCAGGACCCTGGGTGCTCCTAAGCCTTTAGAGGTGGGTGGGACTGAAGATGTAGGGTACACCATATCTGATGAGATTAGGAATATTTTTTTCTGCATAAACTGATGGAAGAGAGATTTTTCTAGGAGTAAAAGCTTAGGATCAAAGAAGACATTTATATATAATAGATGAGTGAGAGTGTGCATTGTGTCTTTGAGTGTTTGTAGGATAGAAAGATTGTTTGATCTGTGAGCTATGGAAACATAGAAAAGGGAGGGAGCTGATTTCAGACATGATTCCAGGGAGCAGGCAGGTGGGCCTCAATAAATAATTGTTGCATGGATGAATTCCTATCTATTTAAAATACTCCAAGTAGAATCTGTTCAACTTGTTTTAGGACTGCTGAAACAAAACACCACAGAGTAGTTGGCTTAAACAACAAGAATTTATTCTCACAGATTTGGAGGACAGAAGTCCAAAATCAAGAGGTAAGCAGGGCCACACTTCTTCTGAAGTCTGCTGGGCTCTGGGAGTGGCTTGCTGGCATAACTCAATCTGTGCTTCCATCACATGGCCACCTCTCTCTCTTTCTCTGTCTCTGCATCAGTCAACTGTAGCTCCATCCAAATTTCATCTCCTTATAAAGACTCTAGCCATATTTATTAGGGCCTACTCTAATCCAGTTCGTCCTCAAGTTAACTAATAACATCTTCAAAGATCCTATTTACCAATGAGTTCACATTCACAGGGGGTTTGCATCACAGGGATTAGGACTTGAACATGTCTTTTCAGGGGACATGATTCAACCCATAACATCTGCTGGTGATTCAGTATGTGAATTATCTCCTCCATGAGAACCAAACGGTGTACTGATTTGATCTTCAGTAGAATATGTGGCATGCAAAACAAAATGTTTATGCTGGAAAGAATCTTAGTGTTTTCTTATTCCAACAACTCTCATTGTCCAATGAAAAAAATGGGTTCCTGAACATGTAGGTCCTATTCTAGGTCATGGGACTGGTTAACTTCAGATTCAAGACAAGAGCTCAGGGCCTCTGGTTTCCTGTCCAGGGCTCTTTCTCCATCACTAGGCAAACAACTGTCCACTAAATTGTTGCTTTTATTGAACAAAGTAAGTCTCTTAGCCAGTACTTGTTGGTATATTACCTGATATCTCCTGAAGAACTTGGGTTTCTTGAGTATGAGAAAGTCAAGATTGGCCTAACAGTTGTTCATTACATTCATTCAATAAATATTTACTGAGCACTTATTACTACATGCTAGGCACTGTAAATACTAGCAATGCAACAATAAGCATGAGAGTAGTAGCCCTTCCTTCACAGAGCTTACATTCTGGTAGTGATGGCGGAAAAACAGCAACAAATAAAATTACTAAATGTTATGATAGGTGATATGAAGGAAACAAATATGATGGCTGTGGTAGAGAAAAAGAAGGAGCTCTACCTTAAATAGTGGTCAGAGAAAGTTGCTAAGAAGAGATGGCATTTAGACTGAGTCTGAAATATGAGAAAGAGCCAGGCATTTGAAGAGCTTCTTGGCAGAGGGAGCAGCAAATGAAAAGGCTCTGAGGCAGCAAAGAGGTTGGCATGTCTGAGAAATTGAGAGAAGACCTGCGTGTCTAATGCAGAGTGAGGGAGTGAGAGAGTACACTGTGATGAAAGTGAAATGGAAGGGAAAGTCCAGGTCACGTAGAACCTAGAGGCCTTGGTTTGGAGCTTGCATTCTATATCAAGCACATGGGAAGCTATTGAAGGATTTTAATCATGGAGTAACATGATTTTATTTACATGTTAAAAAGAATTTTCTATGTTAGGCACTGTTCTACACACTTCAATGGAGGAAAAAATCTCATTTAATTATCATAAAACCCCTAGGAGAAATGTGCTATTGTTAATATCATTTTATAGCTGAGGCAACCTCAGCACAGAAAATTTAAGTGACCTGCTTAAATTCACATAGCTAGTAAGTGGTAAAGCCAGGGTTCAAACCCAGCTAGTATCATTCCAGGCATTCACTCCTAACCACTAGACTTGCTCTTATGTACAATAAGGTTTTGGATGGGTGGAGAAGGGGGCAAGAGTGGAGGTAGAGATATCGCTTTGGGAGCTATTGCAGGGGTCTAGGGATGATGTAATAGTTGCCACATGTGGCTAAACTGGGATAGTGACAAAGAAGATGGAGAGAAATTGGAGGGTCTCAGATATATTTTGATAGTAGAATTGACAGGAGGTGAGGAAAAGTGAGGAATCCAAAGCAGCTCTTGAATTTCTAGTATAAGTAGCAAACCAGGTAGATGCTGGTGCCATTTAATGAAATGAGGAAGATGACAGAGAAGTGAAATGAGTTTTAGAGGTTAGGAAAAAACCAAGGGTTTTGATTTAACTCTTTCAAGTTGAATATGTCAAGTAAATGTTTGGTTGAGTCTGGAGTTCAGAGAGCTGGATATGAGAATTTAGAAGTCATTTCAATAAAAATGATTTATAAAGCCATAAATATGGACTAATAAATTTAGAGAGAGTGTGTAAGAAAGAAAAGAAGTCTGAGACTAATTTCTGAGGGACAATAATAGTTAGAAGTTGATTAGGAAGTGACCCATCAAATCTATCCGGGATACTTTGGACAGTGAGAAAGGACAAGGGAGAAAGTGTAATGACAGAAAATACAAGAAAGGATCAGATTTCATTGAAAAAAGAATGGCCAATATGTCAAATGCTGCTCAGAGGTCAAACAACAGGATGGGTAGATCATCTATACCACATGATTCTAGGGGCTCCTGGGAAATCTCAGCCCTTAAGGATCCTCCCCACCAAGGCCCCAGAGTTATAAAAGTCTACACATAAGGCTTAATTCCTTTTTCCATTACATTCAAAGTCCCAGGACTGATCAAGTTTCAGAACATTTATGGTTTCTGCAGATTTGATTAAGAATAGGAGAGAGAAAGATGAGTATAGGGTAGTGGGGGAAGAGAGAATATCATCGAAGTGGGGAAGAGGAAAAGGCAGGAAAAAGGAGTATGGGAGACATCAAACAGCAAATTTATTTCACACATTTGCCTGGAGCCTGCTCACTACAGTGAGTCACTTCTGTTTCTTAATGGTATTCTGGCTGATACTTGATTTGAAGAATGAACATAAAATCTCCCTTACATCCCATCAGGGTATAAATAAATATTCTTTCAACATAATATGCTGTTGATAATGAAATTCTTGACCCACTCTTTTAAAAGTCCTTATATCACCATCTTCCCTGAGGGGTGAGCGTAAACACCACATGATGTTACCATTTTATTAATAACGTGGAGACCAAGAAAGACACATTAGGGGACTTGTTTCTTCAGAGCTGCTCCAAACCACACCAACCAGAAACTCTTGGGATTTTGCATTTGCCAGAAAGAAATGACTCCATTCTTAATTGGATACTGGACAGATTTGAATTACAGCTGACACTTCAAGCCTGAATCCACTGGTTGTCCACTTCTTCATATTCTCTTAATTCTTCAATTCTTCTTCCTTGATCTTTCACTGACCCTGAGGGGAGAGCTAAGCTGGAAAACTGGGTCACCTTTATTGTCAAATATTTCCAAAATAAATGGGCTCCAACTCCCTGATGATATCATTACTCAAAATAATTATTTGGAAACCCTGCTTTCACATGTCTTTAGAAGAACAAAATAAAAGGAAGATGGTGTCCTCTCCATCTTGTGGCTAGAAAAACAATGATATTATAGAACAAATGTTTCTTAACAATAGAAAATATCTATTCAGATCAAGTGTGAATGAATGAATGAACAAACTAATGAATGAAAGAAAAAAGCCCGCTATGTATTTATTCCCTCTAAATTGTTCCAGATGTGCTTCCAGTGGCTGTGATTCCTTCCAGACTCAGAACATGGTATAAGATTGGTACAGATATGATAGGAATGCAGGAAAAGCTATGAGGGGCATAAACAAAGAGACCTTGGCCACTGGGTGGTGGGTGACTATGACATTTGTCCTTGTAGACTTTTTTAGGCAATCATAGTCATCTGTTCTCAAATCCCTTATCTGAGGATGAAATTTCCCTGATTGTGCACAAATGAGGCAGCTGGTGGCCTCCCTAAGGAGGTATTTTTGAAAAGCAAGCATTTCCCCTTTCAGAGCAACCCCCTTCGGAGAAGGTTAACATTCCTGGGGAGGCTCCAAACTGTCCAGAGAGACTCTCTGTCCCTGGAATCTGAACAGAGCAACAAAAAGAAGGAGAAAATTCCTTAAAAACAAAAACAAAACAAATATCTTTCATTTGTAGCCTACAGGGGAGGGTTTGAGGACATCCTCTGTTCCCAGGGTCACAAAGCCACAGTAAGTCAATGTCAGAGCCAGCATTGTGATTTGGCTCTTGAATGATTTTGTCAAGCAGAAGTCCCTCATTTTTTTCAAATTAATTGGTGATATTTCTTATATAAACCCTAGATTGCTTCTAGATTGTGAGCATGCTATCAATCACGGTAACATCCAGTTGTTCAATGGGTTTGCGTAATGAAATGGTGCCTTGATAAGATTTCACATCCAGAAGTGAGAACATATTATCAGCCTCAGGACTTTTCTTCATATTCTTCTCTTTCCTGGAAGACATGTCTCCTTTTCCTCTCCGCCTATGAAATATGATCATGTTGTTTGGAATTATCATTTGTCCCAATACCTTGAGGCAGCATGGGGTAGGGAAACAAGTAAAAACATCAGATAAAACTGTGTTAGTGTCTCAGCTCCACCAATTACTAATTGCTTGATCTTCAATAAGATCCTAACTTCTCTGAGCCTCAGTTTCCCAATCTTTCATGAAGCTAACAATACATGCTGCACAGGATTGTGTGGCTATTACAGAAAATAACATATGCAAACTTGTCTCACACCATTGGCATTTGGCAAGCACTCAGTAAATGCTGGTTCCATTCTGTACCTGACTCCATACTCACTCCAACCAGAAATGAAACCCTCATTTTTCCTGCACACTCCTAGAATATATTCAGACATGCCTCATTTTATTGTACTTTGCTTTTTGGCACTTCACAGATATTGCGTTTTTTACAAATTGAAGGTTTGTGGCAACCCTGCATCAAGCAAGTCTAACAGTGCCATTTTTCTGACAGCATGTTCTCACTTTGTGTCTCAGTGTCACTTTTTGATTAACGTACATAGTTTTTTTTTTTCAGACATAACACTATTTC
Source organism: Tolypeutes matacus (assembly GCA_026826555.1). Classification (NCBI taxonomy): domain Eukaryota; kingdom Metazoa; phylum Chordata; class Mammalia; order Cingulata; family Chlamyphoridae; genus Tolypeutes; species Tolypeutes matacus. Next base: position 19,094,933 of record JAKSZT010053881.1, read on the forward strand.
ACACTTAATACTACAATATGGAGCAAAACATAACTTTTATATGCCCTGGGAAACCAAAAAAAAAAAAAAAAATCCATGTGACTCACTTTATTGCTATATTTGCTTTATTGCAGTGGTCTGGAACTAAGCCTGCAATATCTCCAAGATATGCCTGTGCTATTTACCCATTTATAGAATACCTATCATGTCTTGCCTTATCCTTTCTATGACACTGGAAACTCCACAATGACATGGAATGTATAGTGTACAATTTTGTCATCCCCATAGTGTCTAGCAATCAGCTTCACATGGAAAGCACTTTGTGACTATTTGTTAAATCTTTCAAAACTTTCTTTTTATAGTAGCAGATCAGTATGTAAACTTTTCTCATGTCATTCTTATTTACAAGTCTTTACAAAGAGAAAAGATTGAAGAAGTCAGTTGGGACAGTTTGAAGCTGGGTGGACCCCAGAAAATCCTGTTCTTAAAGCTAATCCATTCCTGTGCATATAAACCTATCAAAGATGGACTTTTTGATTAGATTCAGTTAAGGGAACTTCCTTTTGATTAGATCACTTTAGTTGGGCATGACCCAGGGTGGGTCTTCATCTTCTTATTTATTTTTTCTTATGGAGAAATAAAAAGCCACAGACACAGAAAGAAGAGGCAGAGAGAGAGAAGCCTCCAGAGGTTGACAAACCCAGAAAAGAGAAAAAACACAGATGGAATAGCCAGAAGCTGAAGTAACAAGGCCCAGAGGAGAGGGGAGAGACAAGCAGACACCACCATGTGCCTGATCACCTACAGTTGAGCTCAGGAAGAAAGTGAGCCTGGAGGAGAAGGTAGAGATGGGCAGAGCTGCCATTGTGAATGCCACGTGGCAGGCGTCCAGGGTCACCAGCAGCCTACCTTTGGGGAGAGAGCTTCACCTGATGCCTTGATTTGGACATTTTTCCCAGTCTCAGAACTGTTAGCTTTTAACCTAATAAATTTCCATTATAAAAGCCAACCTATTTCTGGTATATTGCTCCCAGCAGCATTTAGCAAAATAAAACATCAATTAACAAATGAATTGGTAGGAAGAGGGCAATAGCACTTATCGATCGAGTTCCTATTATGATCTTATTTATTTATCACATCAAGTCTCCTTCAGCCTCCATTTACAGAAAGGAAACTCAAAAATACAAATAACTTGCCCAGGATTTCACAGATACTCTAATTGAAATATTTCTATGCAAAGTTAAAAAGAGATTAAAGAAGAAACACAGGATTGGGTCCAGAGACCCTGGTGATCATAAGCTTTGATCAGCTTTCTATTTTGCTTGGACACTATCTAAAAGTGATAATAATAACTGAGAATCTGCTAACAATTTTATGAACTGTCCATTCTTATAAAACAACAACAACAACAAAAACTAAGATAAGATGGTAGCTCCCAGGAACCCACAAGCCTTTTTTATTTGCTAAAATTCACAGTCTCTTTTGTTTCATTCCAATATTCAAGGCCCTTCGCTCAGATGAGAGATATTTGTCCTGAAAGATGTTGTTTTAAAGGCTGAACTTTGCACCCTCAGCAGTCTTGCCCTAGAATTGGGAACAGTCTGTTCGAAAGACGCTCCTGGAGCTTCACTATCCAAACAAATATGATACTCAGGGTCTCTCCCTCACCTCAGAGGATAGGGTCCAGAGACCCACAGAAAAAAAAGTGGTTCTGCCCATTTTCTCCCCAAAGTTGCTACATTTTGAAACTCTGATTTACTTAAGAGGAAAAATCTTATTTCATTCCTAACGGTCCTTAGCATCTTTTCCTGTCCTAAACAGAGGCACACACAGGTTCTAAGTAACATGAGGCAGAAGTAGCAGCCTGGGCCCAGGAAGAGGTACAGGTAAGGACACAGGGATGAGGTAGGAGGATAAGAGCAACATCAGAGAATAAGCATTCGAGATTATTTTGAAATACAAGTCTAAAACCCACAAACCGCTGGTTACATATTCATGATGTCTAAGCTGCTTAACTCAGAATTCAAGCCCTGAGGTTGCTGTAGGAGGCAGCCCAGGTTTGAGCACTGACCACCCCCTCGCTTCTCCCCTATGAACTGGACTTGTGCCCTGGTCCCCGGCCCTTTGTGGGCCTGCAATCTTGGCCTACCATCTTAGGACCACCAGATAGCTCTCCCCGCTCTCCTCATCCTATTTCCTTTCCGTGACTTTATTCAAGACCATCCTTATTTTCTGTCTCATACCTCTTATTTTTAGGTCCTCAAAGTCACCCTACATCCTTAAACATTTGTCATTTTATCATGCATATTTGAATTTCAAATAGTAAAATTTGACTTTACAAACTCAGTATTTCACATCCTGCTTCACAGTCCAGGAAATCTGCCTGAAAATCTCAATTGTGTTTTTAAGGAGATGGGTCACCTACAGATCACCTCTAAGTGTAACACCTGAACCAATAGGACAGCTTTAGGAATCAGAAACCCTCCCCCCCAAAAAAAACTCTAAAATAGAAAGACAGTTTTAGCTTGGTTCACTTGGAGAGGAAACCCAAACTTTGTCAAGACCAGGGCAGGCCACCACACCTCCATTTGTATTGCTGAATGGAAAAAATTGCACAATGGAAGCTACACAACAATTAGGCTCTGGAAGAATGTAAATAACTTAGTGGATAACAAGTTCATGATAGGTTATTTAAAGAGACTCAAGGACATCCCAAATCATTGAAGTCAATAGCCAAGTGCAATTTTTGTAAACTCACAGTAACTATCCCTCGATAATTCTAGAAAGTCTTCTTAAAAAAAAAAGAAAGGATCAAAGGCTTAAGGGATAAGTATGACATCTTTTATTTCATGTGAGATGAGAGTGTCCAAGGAAAAGATAACCCTAACCTGTCCCCTCAAAAGTGACCAGAGTTGGGAGTGGATGTGGCTCAAGCAGTTGAGCACCTGCTTTCCACATGGGAGGTCCCGTATTTGGTTCCTGGTGCCTCCTAAAAACAAAAACAAACAACAAGCAAACAGATGAGAAAACCAACTCAGGGAAGCTGATGTGGTTCAGTGGTTAAGCGTCAGCTTCCCACATACGAGGTCCCGGGAACCCCGGCCCTGGGTACCTCAAAAAAAAAAAAAAAAAAAAGGTGACCAGAGTCACCAGGAAATATTAGGGCTTCTTGCAATAAACAGTGAAGAGTTCACATTTTAAAATATCTTTTTTGTCCTTGTTAAAGATGAATGAGATTTTTGACTGATGGTTGGGTCCAAGAAGTAAAACTATGGAAGAAATTTGAAGGAGAGGATGATGGGAGGTACAACCCCAACTCTTTGAGAATGGATGATGGGAGGAGAGGATTGAGACATCATGCATTTCCTGGGATTGAGATTGATTTTTGGTGGGGAACAGAGGTAGGCTTTTAAGAATAACCTTGGCTGGAGTCATCTTGATAATTCTCTGACCAAGCCTTGAGGAAACTTGTCCCACATTAAGAAAACCAAAAGTCCAAGGTCAGCATCAAAGGAGCCCCATAGCATTGTGATGATACCTGTGAAGGAAGTGTTTCCTCCAGGCTCCGTGAGAGAAATGCCATTGATCATTAGGGTGGGGTGGTTGATTGGGGTGGTCATGGGTGACAGCTATGTCTGCTTCCTGGGCACAAATTATAGCCTCATTAGTCAATAAAGGACATGAGGGAGAAGGAGCCATCAGCCACTCTGAACATCTTGACCCAGAGGCACTTATAAAAGATAAGATGTTGGCTGAAGAGATGGGAAAAATTTAATTTGGTCAGTGTGTTTGTGGTTCCTGAGGCAGCACCAGAGCTAGTCGGGCTCTAGGTGAAGGTCAGAGGTAAGGCATATTGCATTCATCCCCTATCAGTCTCTTTTGTCCTTTGGCAACTCCTAATTCAAATTTTTGTCCATGTCGTGTTTGCTTTTTTTCTGATGTCCATATCCTTATGGTTTCTTATTACATACTAACTCGGGATAATTTCCTTTTCATTTGATTTAATTTGTTTATAAATCTGCTCCCAAGCTTTAGTTACAGACTCCCAACTATGGCACATCAGCATTTCTGTAGATGAATGATATGTAACAGGGAACTGATGATCAGAGCCCCTGGGATCCAATTGCCCAAACTCTAGTTAGGGAGGCATATGTACAAGAGAGATCCAGATCTGCAGAGAAACATTATGTGCTTTATCTAGATGAATAATCATTTGTATTTATTCTAAACAGATCCCCGACAATGTTCACTTCAAGGGATTCTGCAGGCAAAAATCCGAAAACAGAATATCACCCCTTTAAAAACAGTTACCACTGGCACGGCAAAATTTGTGAAAAATTGCATTCACATGAGTGAATTATCACATGTCCACAGGCAACAAATCAATAGTTCAACATTTCCACATTAGACTAAGTGAATGTTCTTAAGGTTTAGCAAGATCTGGTATTGGCAGTTACTTAATTTGCCTTAGCCTAAGACTGCAACTGCCTTTGTGTGTTTGCATGTCTGTGTGTGTGTGTGCTTGTGTGTAGCCATTCTACAACCTTCACTATGAAGCTCTTCCTCTGCACAGAAAATATGACTAATCTTCTGCATCCTTCAATGCTATAAGCTAATGCCTATTTTTAAGCACCAATCAAATGCACAAATTGTGTCTTCCTAAAGTGTGTAAACTAATAGAGTCACGTTACTGCTAAGGTGATATGCAAACAGGGTGTGTGATAAACAGCATATCTGGGGAAAAAACAGCACGTAATCATTTAGAAAGGTGCAATTACTCTTGAAATCAGTAAACAGGGAAGTAAAGTGTGATTCTTACTCAAAGGGACAGATCTGGAGAGTCCTAGTCTGGGCTCAAATAATCTACTTGCAAATTTCAAAACACAAGAGATGAAGAAATTACAGGCTGTCACTTTGATTTACAACTTCCCTCCAACCAGAGTCACTTACACTGCCACATCTGAAACCAACGCACGTGAGAGGCATGGCCAGCCGGTTGGCACATTCACTGCTGCCAGATTGGCTGGTACAACAGCCTCCAACAAGTGTGTGACTGTAACCTTGGACAAGTAACCCCTAGCCTCTACCTCAAAGAGCTGTGCAGACAGGAGGGGTAAGCGGGGGGAGGGGGGGGAATTATAGAAATACCTGTTGAAAATAAAAAATGCAGTTGAAGTGCCAGTTAATCAAAAACAGTAACAGGCTCTGCTAAATACCCACAGAGGCCTGCTAAAAATGTGCAAAGTTCATCCTCAGATCAAATCTCAGAATTATTTTTAGTTCACAGCTTAGGCTTATCTGAATTGCCATGAAGCCATTAATTGCTTTACCTAGAAGATAATCTGTCAGTACAAACGAATTAGCATGTTCTTATATGACAAAATGAAGCCAGAATTGAAAGACACTTGACCCATCTTTCCTTGCCATTTTACCAAGTCAGGAGCACAGAGTTTGGAGTCAGTTGAACTTGAATGTGAAGTTACTAGCTTCATGACAACCTCTCTGAGACTCTTTTTCTTAACCTTTAAAATGCATTGTTTCTGAGAATTAAATGATATCACATATATATGTGCATAGGCTACTATATTGCATGGTAAAGGATAAATGCAATAAGTTCTTTCTTCTCACTTTGATGTTCTGCTTTGGATCATGTGTAAGACCTCTCTCTGGTCGGACTTAACAACATAGCTGAACCATAGCTGCTTCCCATTGACCTAGAGGCACTTATAAAAGATAAGATGTTGGCCGACGACATGGAAAGAATTTGGAAACCAAATGTCTTTAAGACATTTAATCTGGATGTAAGCTAAAGTCACCCTGTCCTCTGAGATTGTTAAAACTGTACTGAGCCCCTAACCCCTCATACAGGGAGAAGTCCAGTGCTTTACCTAAGATTTCTTGCAAAATCTCAGGGGCTTGGGTTTTCATTTGTCATTTCTGACTTCAAGTTCCCATTTCTGCTGCACGTCCAAATTCACTTGAGACTCGCCTCCTCTTCTCTTCTCCCTACCTCCAAGTGAAACTCAGCCTCTATTCATAGAATTCCAAAAAAAAAAAAAAAAAAAAAAAAAGAAACAAATAAACAAACAAAAAACATTCATGTAAACATTTAGTGAATGGCAGCTTTACTGAAGGTTTGAGGATGCAAGGAACTGAATATACATCATTAGGCATCTTGTACTTAAAAGAGTCTTGTTACTTGCCTTTCTTCTGCCTCCTTCCCATAGCCCAGCCCCTCTCCCTCTCAATACCTCCTGCATCAAGAGTCCCTTCGTTGTATTTGCAGAGAGATTTATTCCTCTAACCTCCACCTGACACTGGGCTTTCTTTGGCACATTCAGAGACCACTGATGTGCTCTGCAAAGCAGAAAACTATCTACCTGGAATCTCACCATTCATAGAGGAACTAGCAGAGACTGAATTTTCAGTCTTTCCTTCCTTGCATTGGCCACCCCAGGAGTCTCTGTAAGTGTAAGGAAGTAGTATAGAGACTAATTTTCTCATCGATACATGTTATTCTTCCCCCAAATGCTTAAGAAGACAGCACTGACTATTTTAAGTTTAAATAACCTTTTTTTTTTTCTTCCTGGTTACACTCAAAAACAGCAAATGGCAATGAGGGTCAGTGCCTATACTTAGTTTAGGAAAAGGACTTCAAATTAGAATGAGTGCCATGTTTTTCCATAGGGGTTACAGATCTTCTTAAGTTTAACTGCTGTGCAGCATGATTGGGGTTAATAAGATAGATAATTATAGCCTTGAAAGAACTCTCCATCCAAGCAGTCCACTTGGAGCTTTTATAGATTTAACAAGTCTCAAATAAAAATCACCAAAATTCCAGTGGCAAATGGAAATATTTACCCTCTGTATTAGTCAGCCAAAGGGGTGCTTATACAAAGTACCAGAAATCGATTGGGTTTTATTTGGGGTAAGAGCTTACAGTTACAAGGCCCTAAAGAGTCCAACTCAAAGTACCATAAGAGGTACTTTCTCACCCAAGTCAGTTGCCATGTACTGAAGCCAGATGGTGGGTGATCTCTGTGAGAGTTCAGCCTTCTTCTCTCTCAGATACAGGATGGCATAGGGCATGTTTCCTTCTGGGTTCAGCTACAAACTATCAGGTGAATGGCTCATCTCTCTTCCGGGGGCTGCAGGATCAAAGTTCTCTCCTCTGCTATGTCTATAGTGCTCTCTCTCTCTCTACCTGTGTCTCTTCTGTGTCTTCTTGAGTGGGTGCCCATTTATATCTGCCCACCAAGGGGGTAGGGACTTAACCTGAGTTACACCCTACTCACATAGTCGAATCAAAGCCCTAATCTTAACATAATTTAATCAAAGACACGTCAGCTGACTCTAATACAATCAAAGGGTATCACGCTCAGAGGAACAGACCAGTTTACAAATATAACCTTTCTTTTTTGGAATTCACAAATAATATCAAACTGCTACACCCTTTAAGGCAGGGGTTCTTAACCAGGGGTCCACAGGCAAAGGGTTCAGTGGGTCCGTGAGCTTGAACTGAAAAAAATCCAACTTATTATCTTTATTTTCTCTGACCTCTAACTGAAATCTAGCATTTCCTTCACTTAAGAATGTATGCAATAAATTACAGTAATATTCATTTCATCATGTTACAGTTGTTATCTCAAAAATTTTTTGAGTAGCTTATCTCAAAAAATCTCTTACACTAATCCATACTTCGAAATTACAGTAGTTGCTAGACCCGACACTAGTTGAATGTTATAAAACTATCTGCCCTACATTCTAAGAAGTCTGTGGTTTCACCTGACTGGCAAAGGGATCTGTGGAACAAAAAAGGTTAAGAACCCCTGCTCTAAGGTGAAGTGAAGTAAAATTTTCATATTCAGAGATACTGAGGGAATATTTAAAAAATAATTTGATAATCCTAACAAACCACCCTGATTCATCTCTATTTTGCCTACAAAGGGAGTTTCTATTGCCCTTCTCCTTCCAAGGTTAAATCCCAAAATTAACCATCATCATGCCCCACAGCCATGAACACCAATAGAAAAGAGAAATCTTCAGTGACTTGTATTCAGTTTACTGGAATATTACTTGTTTATTTATTTTTCCCCTTGAAATGCCAACGCATAAACTCTGAGGTCAGAAATCATGCCCCTTGAGGAACATGGTAGCAATTTAGTGACAAGTCTTCCCACTTCTCCTGGAAACTATATGAAGCAATAAGAAGAATGAAAAAAAAATAAAACCTAAGAGCTATTTTTCAGTGAAACTACAAAACGAAGAAAAGCTGCAAACTCCAAATTGCTTGTAAGCAATGCATGAGAAGTCACAATGCTATGGAGAGAGGGGCTAGCAACAGCAGAACTGAGAAATCTCCAGCATATATGCCCAGGAAAGAGTCCTAAAGAGATAGGATCAGGGATGAGATTGGAAGAGACAAAAGATAAGGCCTGCAAAGTGCCTCAGGGAACCAAGACAGGAAAGATCTCAGAAAACATTAGAAAATGTTATTCTGAAGCAGATAAAAATTGTAACCTGGAATTCCAACATAAATTTTTAAAACTTAGTGACATAATCACAATTCTGAGAGTTGACCATGAAGCAGAAATACAAGAACGCAGAAAAGAAAGCACCAAATAATGCAAGGATTTGAAAAAGGAATTGGCAGCATTCAAGAATGAAATGGAAAATAAAGCATAAAAGTTCATTTCAGAAATAAAAGATAAATTATAAGAGCACAAAGGAGAATAAATACCACAACAAGAACCTGAATTAAAACAAAAATAAAGAAATAAAAGATTAGAGAAAGAATTATAAAAGGCAAAAGAGAGCCATCCTGTTCATTATTGGAGTTCCCAAGGAAGAAAATCAAACAATGAAGCAAATGTTTTAAAAGAAAATTCATGAAAACTTTCCTGAAATGCGAAAAAAAAAAAGACTTGAATCAATATATTAAAAGGGCATATGTGAATCAATAAAAACTGACCCAGAACAGTCAATGCAAAGATACTCCAATAAAATTATTAGATTTTAAATATTTAAAAGAAAAACAATCTTTTGGACAGTCTGGAAAATAAAACAGGGAATCAGATGTAGTTCAAGCGATTGAGTGCCCGCCTACCACATGGGAGGTCCCAGGTTCAGTTCCTGGTGCCTCCTAAAGAAGACGAGTAAGACAACGAGCTGACACAGGAAGATGGCACAACAAGAGACATGAGGCAAAACACAATGAGAGACACAACAAAGCAGGGGGCGGAGGTAGCTCAAGCGATTAGACACTTCCCTCCCACATCGGAGGTCCCAGCTTCCATTCCTGGTGCCTCCTAAAAAAAAAAAAAAGAAGACCAGCACACAATAAACAGACACAGCAAGTGCAAACAATGAGGGGGTGGGGAGAAATAAATAATAAAAAATCAATAAATCTTTTTTAAAAAGAAAAAAGAAAAGAAAACAAATAAATAAGAAAAAAAAATCAGTTTGACATTATACTTCTCTACAGCAACTTTCACCACCGGAAGACAGAGAACAAATCTATAAGATTCTTAGGGAAAAGAGCTTTGACTTTTAGAGTGAGATGGAACACCAGAAGGGGATTTTAAGCTATAGTTTCACAGGATCTAACTTATGTGTTAAAAGGAGCATTTTAGCTACTGCATTGACAATAGATTTTAAGGGGGAGAGGGCAATAGCAGGGAACCCAGTTAGGAGGCTCTTGCAATAGGTGGGAATGGCTTGGACTAAGGTGGCAGCAGTGGAAGTGGTGAGAAATCGTACGATTCTGAATACATTCTGAAAGTTGAGCCAAGATTATTTGTTATTGGTTTGAACATGAGGTGTGAAACGTGGCTTCCACCCCTTCCCAAAGCCCCATGACCCTAATGGCCCAGGGTAACTTGTCCTCTATGAATGTCTCTCTCCAGCAAGTCTCTACAGACATCTGGAGAGTCTCCAGTGAATTTTCCATTTGTTTTTCTTCTCTCCTCTTTCTCCTTTTCCTCCTCATTGTAATTCTCTCCTTTTTCTTCTGAGTTTCAGATCAACTGTCTAAGTTATCTTCAGAACTACTCGCACACTCTTGAGACCTGGTCTGACAAGGTTTTATATTGTCCAGTCATTTTTAACTACTTTCTTCATTTGAAATGACAGAGAAACATGGAATTTAAATTAAAAGATTGTGCTTTTCTTTATATAACTAAAATTCAAAAGCATGTTGATCCACAAAGAGTTACTCTTCTTCCTTGTGAAAGTGAGCAAACAGCTTTGAAATGTCATTATAATTTTACTTGCACAAGGGAAAAATTTAGAAAATTTTAGCAGAAAAACTTAAACTAAATGTAACTGCAAGGTTAATCTTTGGAAGTAATAGTTTTAGTTTTCTAAGATAATGTCTATGGCTGAAGAGGTCTGACCTCTGAAACTGAAAGGAATTGTCAAGCCTGAGGTTGTGATGCACTGTTAAATTACTCTTGACTGTGCTGTTCCATTTCGGTATAGTAAATTCCTTACTATGCTAGTTCCTAGAAATTAGTCTTTTGAGTAACAATGGCTACCATTTATTTAGTGCTTATGATGTGTCAGACACTAGGTTAAAACCCCTTTCATATATTCCCAGCAAACGAATTACTGTTTTACAGATTCGAAAATAAGGTTCAGACTCAAAAACCGCCATTACGTGGTGAAGCCAGGGATTATGGAACTCAAAAGCCAGTGCTTTTACCCACTGTCCCAACTGTCTTTTTTCTTTAGGCATCAACTCACAGAAGAAAGGAAAATAGCTTTCTCAAACCAGATTTTAATTTGCACTTAATATGAAAACCACTCTGTGTTAATTAGCTTCCTTGTCAGAAGTGATGTCTTTATGTACTAAGATGGTTTGGGCCAATTTGTGTCAAAAGGAAAAAATGATGGCAACTTTGTTCATGAAATATTATTTTCTGGTCACCAGTGTTCAGAAAGAAGAATTCTTAAAGATTAATTATCAAATTAATGTACATGAGTCGTAAAGCTTCAGAAGAAATTGTAGACAAAGAGATTATGTTTGTAATTTAATCCATTGTCTGGGCGGTAGAAAGCATAACAGATTTTATCTCCACATTAATTAAAACTACAAATGAAGTACCTTAAATTAAAGTTTCAAATTCAATAATATATATGAGCAATTAATAAATGAGAGACACTGTAAATAAAGAAATTTCTCCAATTTTTACTCTACTGTGTGCTGTTTGCTTGGTATAGCCAGCTGCCTCCAATCATCTTCATCTTTAATTTTTGAGAGCAAATGTACACTGAGCTATAAATAACCGTCATGTTTGCTTGCTGAAGTGTGTATCTCTGGCTGGCTTAGTTACTCTTTTGGCACTTATTTCCCTACTGCATAGTCATTATTTTGCAAAGATAATATGGGAAAGTTGCAACAGGCCAAGCATGGTCTCTGAGGAGCACAGTCTACAGTGCCAAACTCTGACCATGGACCAAGCAAGATAAAGACCATCAAGAATCTATTCAATTTTGTAAGGTAGAGGTCATTGCAAACTTTGGCAAGAGAAATGTCAGAGGAAGAGGGAGGGCAGATATGAGTGGGAGAGGGCTGAGAAAATGGATTCAGGGAGTAAAGGCTATCCCATTCAACAAGTTTGTCTGGAAAGGACTTGAGCATGTTAAAATTCTGCTGAAAAGAAGCCAGTAAAGAGGGGGAGATCAAAGATAAAGGAATAAGAGAGGGATAAAGGATAGTTCTTAGTGTCCAAGAATATTGCAGGGAATATTGCTCTAAGACACTGGTGAAAACTACAGTTGGGGAAAAGCACAGAAAAAAGCTCTACCCCAAGAGAAAGGGAAGGAACCTAGAACTGCAGCTGGGGGAGGGCAGAAACACTGAAATGGTCACATTCCCAAGACCCAGGGACACAGTACTTGGATAAAACTGAAGTTAATCCAAATACCAGAATCACCACCACCACCACCACTACTGGGCTGGCAAGCATTGAGTAATAAGTAACAGTGGAATACTGCTGGGAGAGTTGCAAGAGTGTGGAAAGAGGACCTCTCTGAGGTACAGAAAAAAGGGAAGACATAAATCTACAGTGGAACAGACATTGGGAAAACCCTCTGGCAAACCAGGCCCCATACTGAACACTAGAAGAGTTTTAAGCTGTGGTGCACTGAGAGTAACCATAGCAACAACATACCTCAAACCAAGCTTAATTCCTAACTAGATTAATTCAAACTCCCACACGAAAGGCCTGAAGTAGGAAAAACGTGCCCAATTCCAGGTATAAGAATTATTTATCTCAGCATCTACTGTCCTACACATGACGTCCAGCTTTCAACAAAAAATTATGAGTTGAAGGGCATGAAAACACAACATACTGACAAGAGACAAAGCAATGTTAGATCTGGGAATTTAAATAGCTATCATTAAGATGTAAAGACACTAATAGAAAAGATGGACAACATGCAAGATCAGATGAATAATTTCAGCAGAGAGGTGGAAACTAAGAGAAAGAAAAGAGGTAATTCTTAGGGGTGGAAGGGAATGGACAAATCTTGGGGATTGTTTGTGTGGATGAGGGTGATGAGAGAGAGAATGAGAAAGGGAGAGGGAGAATGAGGAAAGGAGAGGAAGAATATTATAATCCCACTTACTAAGGTAAAAAATATAGGAAGGTTAGTTTTAAGAGGAATGGTCATTAGTTCATTTTGGACAATTTGAGTTTAAGGCATTGAAAGAACATCCAAGTATGTATATTCAGTATAAATTGTACATGGTGGTTTAAAATTCAGGGGAGATATCTGGGCTTGGATCAGCAGGATATAGATGGTTGTCTGAATCACTAGAATGGATAATATCCCTCAAAGAGATCATGTACACTGAGAACAGAAGAGGGCCAAGACTGAAAACACTGGGGAGAGTCAACATTTAAGGGGTAGGTAAATGAAGTGGAACCCACAAAGGAGACAGAGAAGGAGAAGAAAGAATGCCAACAGAATAAATGCTGCAGAGAAATCAAGTAAGATATATGACCACTAGCTTTGGCAACAAAAACATCATTGACAATTCTGGTAAGATGTGGGATGGAAAATGGGTTTGTTGAACAAAAAAAAAAAAAAAAAAAGAGACACATCAAGGGAAAATACGTCTTTCAACAAACTTTTCTGTAAAGGTCAGAAGATAAATAAAGCAGTAGATGGATGACAATATATAGTTAAGACAGTTTCTTTTCTGTGAGATCAGCTTGAACATGTTCAGGTTCTGATAGGAAAGATCCAGGTTGAAGACACAGAAGAGAGAGAGAGCTTAAATGATGAAATGTGCTCACTGACAAGACCCGTGCCTATCAACTCTCTTTCATACACTTAGCATTTATTTAGTGTCAATTATATACTAGGAAATAAGACATTGAACAAGAGACAGCCCTTGCCTTCAAGGAATTTTTGGTCTAGAGAGGCATATAGACCAATAAACAAAAAATTGCCACAGAGCATGATATGAGCTATAGGCTGGTCACCAGGTGCTATGAGCATGTAGGAAAGGTATGTAACTCATTCTTAGGAGGTCAGAGACAATTTCCTAAAGCCAGAAAATGCAAGGGAATAGGGAAAAATCACATGATTTCTAAAAAGGTGGATGGTTTATGAAGGTCAAGGGGCTAGAGACAGCCCTTATCATTTTAGGAAATGCCATAAGTTCAAAGTGGCAGAGTCATGGCAGGCAAGAAGTGGGTTTGGTGGTGAGAGAAGAGGCTGGAGAGGAGCCAGACCATGAAAGGCCTCATAAACCATGTTAAGCATGTGGAATTCAGGCAGGCAAGTGGCAAGTCATTAGCGTATTTTAGCTGGAGGAATGCCACGATCAGCTTTAAGTTTAGAAAGTTCATTGTGGCTGCATGAGAGTAGATTGGTAGGCAGTTAGATCCCCATTAAGATGACAAAAAACAAACAGCGAGGTGGTGGGGTGGGAGATCTGAATAGGGCTGACATTAGAAAAATAAAAGGATTGCCAGGTTAGTTTGATGGTTGACTCAAAGCTGAAGATCATTGATTTATAATGGCATTGATGGTTGTGATTATATGATTCCCTTAATTAACATTCATCAGCTTCAGAATGGGGGTATACAAAGCTAATATTTGGATGGCAGAATTGGGTTTATGCCAGTTGAACGCAAAGGAAAGTACAGTGGGCCAATGGAGACAAGAATGTTGTCAAGAGGGTTTGAAGCGATAGTCCACATGGTCCAGACCAGAGCAGAAAAAGGGATATTGGGAAAATGTGAAGGGTTCAAGGACCAGAAGGAAGTCTTAATAAAATCAAAGAACTGGTATACGTTCGTGGTAATAGAGAGATTGGGAAGAAGATAAGCTGGTGGTCAAAGTGGAGAATATTTAAATTTTAAGATTTTGGAGGTGGATCATTTCTAGGTGGGGATAAGTTTCAGGATATGGCCATTGGGATTGGAAGTGGAGTGTAAGCTAGGTCAGCAGTCATTCAGAATATTGGCTTGAAAATAAAGACAAAAGAAATATTTAGATGGGAAAATATTTATTGAAATTGAACGTTGGATTTGCAATCTTAGCTCTGCATTTTCTCCATTTTTAAAGTGAAAATTATTTTTTGAAAAAAAAATAGTCATGATATAGGCAACATAAGAGAGTAGAATGGGGGCTGAAAGCTGTCGGCACTGTTTCTCCCACAAAATTTTTCACAGAGAAAAGTCTACCTTCACCTAGAAAGACTAGAATCTCCTGGGTCTACAGTTTCCAAGTTAAGGATGAAAGTAAAGTAAAATGTGGAAGTACAGCCCTCACCTCAAAAAGTTTGCAGATTCTATTCCAGGTACTTGGAATTCACTTCCATCCTTCCCTCCACCCCTCAGCTCAGCATCACATAATTAACTCTGACTTACCATCAAGTCTCTTAAATGATACTTTCTCAGAAAGGCTTTTTCTGATACTCCAAACTAGTTTAGTTTTCCTTTTCATAAATTTTCATAGCACTTCACACTTTTGCTTCTTGTCACTTATCACAAGTGTAATTAAATAACTATGTGTGGAATTGTTTTATATTTCTCTTCCCTTTTAGTCCTAAGTTCCCTGAAGGCAGTTTACATAGGCATGTAGTAACCTTGCTATAAGTGAGTAAGTGACTGGAACCAAAATTGCAGTAATTATGCCCAGATCTCCCGACCCTGTGAGGATAGTCTGAAGAAGAAATCATTAAAAAGTGTTTAACTTAAAAGAAAAGCACATTAAAGCCAAATGCATCTGATTCTTGATGGCAGGCTCTGACATGGTATCTTTGCAAAGGAGGCCAGGACACGCTGCTAACAATCCACTTGATATAAATGCATCAAGGTGGGAGTCTATTTTTAGCTACAGCAAATTACCATTTCTTTATGCTTTCAGATTTTCATCTCTGTTAAGTTCCCCTGTTCTTACAATTTTCAGATTAAAGCAAGATTGGTTTTTTGTTTTTTGTTTTTTAATGAAGAAGATAGTCTCTGAAACGTGTTTCCCCTTTATCTCTACCCCAGCTGAGAGGTTCAAAGAGCCTTTATTGGGCTCCTCTGTGCTTTTCCTGGAATGGGGATGGCCACAGTTAGAAAACATCCTCCATACTTTTTTTGATAACACTACAGACTCAGACTTAGGCAGGGGAAATTCAGTGCAAAAAGAACAAAATGAAAATTTGACTATGAATCTAGTCGGGGACATGATGTTCTACAATGATGCCATTGGTTAATAAGAAACTGACATTATATAATTATAGATATATTTTTACTATATTTGTAAATATGGTCCTGTCATATAAAAGCAAGCAACAGACTCCCACAAACAAATGTAGCCCTGAAGATGATGATGTGCTTCAAAGACAAGTCAGGTTGCTTCCTGGGTTAACAAATGGTGTAAATGAGGTCACAGTTGTAAGCTGAAATGTGTACATATGAAGTGTCTCACAGAGAGAGAATCCTATTTCATGGAGGTGGGTAGTAAAAAGACAACAGAGGGCCTGTGTATCAGCATCCCTGGGTAGGGGCTGGGGCTAGAAGGGAATGTATAGCTTTTTAAAGTATATTTGAAATATAACAGTTGAGGGTTGATTGGTTTGACAAAGTTCATTCCTGATTGAGAGAATCCATTTACCAACCTATAAACACAACTGAATTTCTCAGTTTGGAGCCCAAAGTCAGTAAGGACCCATACATTTCCTTTATCCACAACTACATCTGTCTTGCATTCTTAATTTTGATTCAACTATTGGTTGACTTACTGTTGCCTTCAAGTAATATTTTCAAGTCGGATTCACGTATGATATAAAACCTACATTGTTCAGAATATGAGAATTTTGTTGAATTTGTTACACAAGCAACATCTTAGTTAAGTAAAAGATTCTTGTATTATAAAGAGAGCCACAATAACAGTGGCTTAAATAAGATGGCAATTTATTTTCATCTCTCCTAACATACTAGAGGTGGATAGTCTAAGGTAGATATAGTTATTCTGCTGCACGAGAATATCCAGGTCCCCAAGCTCTTTCTCTCTTGTGACTTTCATCCTTAAGGTATTTCCTTTTCTTACATACAGGAAGATGGTAAGGAGTTTCTTCCCCCTTCTCCTTTTCAAGGACCTACTCAAGAGATGCACACATCCATTCCCCTCACATCTCATAAGTTCACACCTCACCACAAGGGAAGCCGGTAACGTAGTCTTTACATAAAGTGGGCTTTGCCAAGCTAAAGATTGAGGGTTCTATTAATATAGAGCAAGGGTTGGCAAATTATATAGTCCATGGGCCACATATGATCCACAGCCTGTTTTTGTCTGGCCTTCTTACTAAGAATGGGTTTTACATTTTTAAAGGTTGCAAAAATGAACAAATAAGGATATGCTCCAGAGATCATATGTGGCCAACAAAACCTAATATATTTGCTAACTGGTCCTTAACAAAAAGACTTGCCAACTCCTGTTATAGAAGGGGAAAACACAAGTAGGGAAATAGTAGTAAACTGTATCATATCGCCCACTTCTATTTTTGTATAATCACAATGTCTTTCTCTTTCAATCTATATATTTCTTGCAAGTGTAATTTAGTTCTTTCTTTAATTTAATTTTTTTATTTATTAAAGAAGTTGTGTATTTACATAACAATCATGCATAAAATACAGAATTCCCATATATCACCCTATTATTAACACCTTGCATTGGGTTGAACATTTCTTGCAATTGATGATGGCACATTTTTATACTTGTACTATTAACCATAGTCCATGGTTTACCTTTGGGTTCACTGTTTGTGTAGTGTAGTTCCACTTATTTTTATTCCGTTACCATATATATAATCTAACATCTCCCACTTTTAATCACATTCAGATATATATTTCAATGTTGTTAATTACATACATAATGTTGTGCTACCATCACCAGCATCCATTACCAAAACATTTTCATCACTCCAAATAGGAAACCTGTACATTTTAAGCCTTAACTTCCCATTCCCTATCCCCATCCTGTCCTCTGGTAGCCTATATTATAGATTCTTACTCTTTGAGTTTGCTTATTCTAATTATTTCTAATCAGAGAGATCATACAATATTTGTCCTTTTGTGTCTGGATTATTTCACTCAACATGATGTTTTCAAGGTTCATCCATGTTGTAGCATGTATCAGAACTTCATTCCTTTTTATGGCTGAATAATATTCCACTGTATGTATATACCACATTTTGTTTATCCAGTCATCAGTTGATGGACAATTGGGTTGCTTTTGCAAATTGTGACTAATGCTGCTATGAACATTGATATGCAAATATTTGTTTGAATACCTGCTTTCAGTTATTTTGGGTATATACTGACTAGTGAGATTGCTGGGTCAATATGGTAGTTCAATACTTAGCTTTCAGAGGAACCACCAACAGTAGCCCAATCATTTTACATTTCCACCAGCAATGAATGAGTGTTCCTATTTCTCTGCATCCTCTCTAAAAACTTTTCCAGTTTTTAATAGCAGCCATTCTACTGGGTGTGAGTTGGTATCTCATTGTTTTGATTCGCATTTCCCTGATGGCTAATGATGTTGAGCATCTTTTCATGTGCTTTCTGGACACTTGTATATCATCTTGGGAGAAATGTCTATTGAAGTCTTTTACCCATTTTATAATTGGGTTTTTTGTCTTTTTGTTGTTAAATTGAGGATTTCACCATATAGTCTGGATATTAAACTTTTATCAGATATGTGGTGTCCAAATATTTTTTCCCATTGTGTAGGTTGTCATTATACTTTCATGATATAGTCCTTTGAGGCTCACAAGTTTTTAAATTTAATGAGGTTCCATTTATTTATTTTTTTCTTTTGTTGCTTGTGCTTTGGGTGTAAAGTCAAAGAAACCATTGCCTAACACAAAGTCCTGAAGATACCTCCCTATGTTTTCTTCAAGGAATTTTATAGTTCTACCTCTTATATCTAGATCTTTGATCCATTTTGAATTGATGTTTTTTTTACAAATGGAGATCCAGTTTTCCCAGCACCATTTGTTGAAGAGACTATTCTTTCCCAATTGAGTGGTCTTTGTCCCTTGTCAAACATCAGTTGGTCATAAATGTGAGGGCTGATTTCTGAGCTCTCAATTCAATTCCATTGGTCTATATGTCTGTCCTTGTGCCAGTACCATGATGTTTTGATTAGTGTGGCTTTGTAACAAGTTTTCAGATCAAGAAGTGTGAGTCGTCCAACTTCATTCTTCTTTTTCAAGATCACTTCAGCTATTCAGGGCCCTTTACCCTTGTGTTTTAGTTTTCTAAAGGCTTCTGGGAGCAATATACCAAAAATGTATTGGCTTTTTAAAAAATCAACTTTATTGAAATGTATTCACAAAGCATTCAATCCATCCAAAGTGTAAAATCAATGGTATTTGGTATAATCACAGGGCATTCATCACTTCAATCAATATTAGAGTGTTTTCACTGCTCCAAAATTCATAATAATAAAAAAAACACACAAAAAAACAGTAAACATCAAAAAACATCTCTGCCCCTTAGTACTCCCTGCTCTATCCTTCCCCTGCCATACATAACTATTCTATTTCAATCTAATTTATTTGTATTTATATTTTGTATAAATGGAGTCAAATAATATGTAGTACCTTTTGTCTAATTTCTTTCACTTAGCCTATTTCCTTTTTTTACCATTGATGGAAGATTATTAATATATTACTATACACTGCTGTCCATAGTTTGCTTTGATTGTATTTTTGCCCAAATAGCATCCTGATAGTAACATCTGGTAATATTAACATCCATTTGTTCTGTTTCAGAGAAGATCAGTCTTATATATTCAATATTACCCATACTCACTTTTCACAAGAGGGTTCACTATGCTATACAGTCCCATTTTTCATTTTTTATCTTTCCTTCAGGTGATATACAGGGCCTTAGGCTTTCTCTTCCAACCACTATCATACCAATATATTAGCACTGCTAGTTACAAACACTATGATGTGCTTTTGCCATTTCTATTCATTTCCAAAGATTTACAAACAACTTTTTAACCAACTCTAAACAGATTCATCTTCAGCTTTCCATTCTCTAACCTCATTGTATTTTCTGGTAACCTATATTCTAGTTATTAACTCCACGAGTTTGCTCATTATATTTAGTTCAGAACAGCGAAATCATACAATATTTGTCCTTTTGTGTCTGGTATGTTTTACTCCATACAACGTCCTCTGGGGTTCATCCATGTTGTCATAAGCTTCACGACTTCATTTCTTAATCTTCCATCATATGGACATACCACAATTTGTTTAACCATCATCAGTTGATGGACACCTGGGTTGTTTCCATCTTTTGGCAGTTATGAATAACGCCACTATGAACATCAGTGTGCAGATACCTGTTCATGTCACTGCTCTCAGTTCTTCTCAGTATATACCTAGTAGAGGTATTGCCAGGTCACATAGGACATTTGTAATTAACTTCCTTAGGAATCACAAAACAGTATTCCACGGTGGCTGTATCATTCTACATTCAAGAAAGGATGCTAGATTTTGTCAAATGCCTTTTCTGCCTCAATCATGATGATCGTGTGGTTTTTCCTTCAGTTTGTTAATGTGATGTGTTACATGAATTGATCTTCTTATGTTGAACCAGCATTGCATACCAGGAATAAATCCCACTTGATCGTTGTATATAATTCTTTTAATATGGTGTTGTATTCTATTTACAAGTATTTTGTTGAGAATTTTTGCATCTATGTTCATTAGAGAGATTGGTCCGTAATTTTTTTTTTCTTGTAGTATCATTATCTGGCTTTGGTATTAGGATGTTGGCTTCATAGAATGTGTTGGGTAAATTTTTCTCTCCTCTTCAATTTTTTTGGAAGAGTTTAAACAGGATTGGTGTTAATTGTTCTCAAAATGCTTGGTAGAATTCACTGGTGAAGCCCCATCTGGTTCTGGACTTTTCTTTGTTGGGAGATTTTTGGTGACTGATTCAGTATCTTTAAATGTGATTGGTTTGCTGAGTTCCTGTATTTCTTGTAGAGTCAATGTAGGTTGTTTGTGCATTTCTAGGAATTTGTCCATTTCATATAGGTTGTCTAATTTGTTGGCATACAATTTCTCATAATATCCTCTTATGATTCTTTTTATTTCTGTGGGTTCATAATATCCCCCTTTTCATTTCTGATTTTATTTATTTGCATTTCCTCTCTTTTTTTCTTTGATAGTCTACTAAGGGTTTATCTATTTTACTGATCTTCTCAAAGAACCAGCTTTTGGTTTTGTTGATTTTTCTCTATTGTTTTTTGTTGTTGTTGTTGTTCTCAATTTCATTTATTTCTGCTCTAATTTTTATTATTTCTTTCCTTCTGCTTGCTTTGCAATTGGTTTGTTATTCTTTTTCTAGTTATTCCAGGTGTTCAGTTAGGTCTTTGATTTTAGCGCTTTCTTCTTTTTTAATATAGGCATTTAGGGCTATAAGTTTACCTCTCAGCACTGCCTTAGCTGTATCCCATAAGTTTTGATGAGTTGTGTTTTTATTCATCTCGAGATATTTACCAATTTCTCTTACAATTAAATCTTTGACCCACTGATTGTTTAGGAGTGTGTGGTTTAGCCTCTACACACTTGCAAAATTTCCCCTTTCCTACCTATTATTGATTTCCAGCTTCATTCCATTATGATCTGAGTAGGTGCTTTATATAGTCTCAATCATTTTATATTTATTGAGACCTGCTTTGTGTCCTAACATGTGGTCTATCCTGGAGAAAGATCCATAAACACTTGAGAAGAATGCTTAGCCCACTGAGCTGGGATGCAATGTTCCATATATGTCTGTTAGGTCTAGCCCATTTACCATATTGCTCAAGTTTTCTGTTCCCTTGTTGATCTTCTGTCTAGTTGTTCTATCTACTGATGTGAGTAGCATGTTGAAGTCTCCAACTAGTATTGTAGAGATGTCTATTTCTCCCTTCAGCTTTGCCAGAGTTTACCTCATATATTTTGGGCCATCCTGGTTAGGTACAAAGATATTTATGACTATTACTTCTTCCTGGTGGATTGGCCCTTTTATTAATATATAATGGCCTTCTGCATCTCTTATAACTTTTTTGCATTTAAAGTCTGTTTTGTCCAATATTAGTATAGCTACTACTACTTTTTTTTTTTTTTTTTTTTTTTTTTTTTTTTTTGCTGCAGTTTGCATGGAATATCTTTTTCCAACCTTTCACTTTCAACCAATTTGTATCCCTGGATCTAAGGTGAGTCTCTTGTAGACAGGATATGGATGGCTTATGTTTTTTTAATCCATTCTGTCATCCTATATCTTTTGATTGGGGAGTTTAATCCATTTACATTCAAGGATATTATTGTAAATGCATTATTTACTTCCATTATTTTATTCCTTGAGTTTCATATGTCATATATTATTTTTGTCTGTCATTTTGCCCTTTTGGATATCTTTTCTGACAGTCTTCCCTTCTATACCATCATCCACACCTCTCTCTCCTGTCTTTTCTTTTCAGGCTGTAGGGCTCCCTATAGAGTCTCTTGCAAAGCTGGATTCTTTTTCATTAATTCTCTTGGTTTCTGCTTATTTGTGAATATTTTTGACTCACCTTCATATTAGAAAGAGAATTTTGCTCGTAAAGATTCTCAGCTGGCAATTTTTCTCTTTCAGTATCCTAATTATATCATATCACTGTCTTCTCACCTCCATGGCTTCTGATGAAATATCTACACTAAGTCTTACTGGGCATCACTTATATGTGATGTTTGCTTCTCCCTTGCTGCTTTCAGAATTTTCTCTTTATCTTTGGCATTTGACATTCTGAATAGTATGTGTCTTGGAGTAGGTTTATTCATATTTATTCTGATTGGAGTATGCTATGCTTCTTGGACATGTAAATTCATTTCATTCATGAGAGTTGGAAATTTTTCAGCAATTATTTCCTCAAATACTCTTTCTGCCCATTTTCCCTTCTCTTCTCCTTCTGGAACTCCTATGACACATATGTTGTTGCATTTCATATTATCATTCAACTCCCTGAGCTCCTGTTCAATTTTTACATTTTTTTCTCTCTCTATTCTTCTCTCTCTCTTCAATTTCAGCTGTTCTGTCTTCAACAACACTTATTCTTTCTTCTATGATTTCGAGTCTGCTGTTGTATGCCTCTAATGTGTTTTTATTTTTATTTTTATTTAATTTTTTTTAAAAAACAAATCTATTTTATTGGTACATATTAACAAAGCATACAATTCATTCAATGTGTACAATAATAGTATTTGGTATAATCTCATAGTTGTGCATTCATCGTTTCAATCATTATTATAGTATTTTCATTATTTCAACAATAATAGTAAACAAAAAATGACAAACAATAAACAAGAAAATTCCTCACCTCTCCATCTCTCTGTTTCCACTTCTTTTATATATATATATATATTTTAAGAGGTGCTTAGATTACAGAAAATACTACACAGAACCCCCTGGGATTCCCATGTTGCCCACCCCCCACACCTCCCGCCACGTCCCACACAAACATCTCCCACAAGTGTGGCCCACCACCCTCAATGGACTTACACATCCTGGGGCCTTGCCACCAACCCTAGACCACAGTTCACATTGTAGACCACACTCTCTCCCACACAGTTCTGAGTGGTATGTGCTGATTTAAAATGGCCTACATCCATTGCCACAACGGTACTCAGGACAACCTCCAAATCCCAAAGAAGCCCCTGTATTTCAACTACTCGTCCCCTCCCTGCCCCAAAAGTGTCAATTGGCCACTGGCTCCATCTCATTGTTATAATTTCTTCCATTGCTAGAATCACCATATGTGTACAACAGAATACCATCAAGTCCACTCTAGCCCATAGTTCTCCCCCCAATCCTGAGGGGACTGGGATGGTGATGTCCACTGTGTTTTTAATCTTACGTATTGTGTCTTTTATTCTCATAAGCTCTGCTATTTTTCTAATCAGGTTTTCATATTCTTCTTTGTGCTCACCAAGTATCTGCTTGATGTCCTTTTTTTCTTTAGACATTCTGTCTTTGAATTCATTGATTTGATTTAGGAGATTTGCATGAACTTGTTGATTAGTTGTCTCAAATCCTGTGTCTCATCTGGTGCAGTGCTTGAGCCATATTTTCCTTTTTCTTAGTATGACTTGTAATTTGTTGCTGATGTCTAGGTATCTGATTATGATGGTGAATTTACTCTGATGCTCAATATCTCTCTCTTGTGTAGGGATTTAGTGGTAGGAGGCTGTGCATTACTGTTGTCCTTTGATTCTTGGTTCAACCAGTTCTAGCACTCTAGGATTGTCCCAGTTTCATTGCTTAAATCCAGGCCATGGACCCAGTAATGGGTTGCAGACCCTCTTCCAAGGGCCTTGGGAAAGGAGACTGCAAAGGCCCAAAAAAGCCTCTTTTATTTATTTACTTTTATTTTCCTTGTATGCACTTCCTTGGTCTGCCAGCAGATGACACTCTTTGGCAGACATCTCAGCTCAAACCCTGGTCAGAATGTGTTTGCTATAACCCCAACCAAAATGTGACAGGATCCTACCTCAGGGCTATTCAGAGCCTTGCAAATCAAAGTTTCTCAGAAGCTGTTTTCCTCCCTTTGCCAGCAGCTCCCTCCCTTATCCCAGGTAGGAAATAATTCCATTTCCCCCTTTGTCCTCAACAACCAGTCCTGGTCAGTAGGGAGGGTCTTTGAGAGAGTTGGGTCTCTTTAGTCCCCTTCTAAACATGGCAAACAATGGTGCGGTTCCACCCAGACTGGAAGGACTTGTGGGACATAGCAGACCAAATTTGTTGGCCAAAAGCTGGATCAGCCTTAGTCTGCATCCCTCTCTCTCCCTTTTCCTGGTGAAGTGGACCCCTATGGTCCCCTCTGTCCATAGCCACCAGCCAGAGGCTGGAGGGCTCAAAGCTGTCTGCTCTGAGGGTGGGAGGATGGGTACTGGCAGCTACAGCGGTAGCTTTTATTCACAGAGTTTTCCTGTCTAGATTATTTTTCTTTTTCTTTTTCTTTGCCCATCTCTCTTCTGGGTGGTATCCAGTCTTTCCCAGGTATCCTAAGCCCTAGAACATTTTTTCCAAGCTTTTCTGCCTGTCCTCTAGCCATTTTTCTTGGAGAGAAGTGAGTCCTGTTTTTCTCTAATCCTTCTTCTTCCCAGAAGTCCTGTATAGGTTTTTGACACAATTTATTAAGCTAAAAGATTACAGGTGTGAGTTTGTGAAAATGTCTAAATCAAAGCATAATCAGAGATGTTGTTTCACCAAAGGTCAGTTGCAGGTGATCCTGGAGTCCTGCCATGTGGCAAGTCATGATGGTGGCTCTGCCAGTCTCTACCATCTCCTCCAGGCTCACTTTCTCCCCGAGCTCAGCTGTGGGCAATCAGGCACATGGCAGGGCATAATGGCAGTGTCAGCTCATCTCTCCTGGCTTCTCTCTATTTCTGTGGCATTTTTCCCTGTGTGTCTGTGGCTTTTTAGTCCTCTGTTTAAAAAGGACTCTAGTAAGAGGAATAAGACCTACCCTGGGTCCTGCAATCTTATCAAAGGACCTTAACTGAAGCAATCTAATCAAGTGGTTCCAATCTACAATGGGTTTACAGAAATGAAAAGGGTACATTACTATTGACACTGCTGAAATTAAGTAGGCCAGGTCTTTTTTGGTTCCTACTTGATGGAATATCTTTTCCCTTTCACTTTTAATCCATTTGTACTTTTGGATCTATGTTGAGTCTCCTGTAAACACGATATAGTTGAGTCATGCTTTTTTATCCATTCTGCCAACCTGTGTCTTTTGATTGGGGAGTTTAATCCATTAACGTTCTGTGTTATTACTGCAAAGGCAATACTTACTTCAGCCATTTTATCTTTTGGTTTTTATATGTCATATCTTTTTTGTCTCTCTTTTCCTTTATTGCAACCTCCCTTTTCTATATAGTTGATCTTTTGTGATATTCCTGACTGATCTCTTTCTTATTTCCATTCTGTATATTTTAAAAATGCTTTCTTTGTGGTTACCCTGGGGTTTATATTACACACCTACAGCTATAATCTACTAAGTTAAAAGATACCAATTTAGCTTCAGCAGCATACATAATCTCTTCTCACATATCCCTCTGTTTCCCCTTTTTATGTTGTTTTTGTCCCACTTTACCACTTTATATTTTGCATATCCATTATCAGGAAATACGCCTTCTTTGTGTTCAATTGTATTCTGATTCTTATATGATTAAAGAGTAGTTGTATATTGAGGATACAGTATTATTGGATTTTGCATTTACCCTTTTTGAAATGATGATCTTCATTTCTTCACACTTCTCTAGGCCACTCTCCTGTCTTTTTCCTTTCAACCTGCAGAACTCCCTTTAATAATTCTTGCAGGTCAGATCTCTTGGGAGATCTGTTTACCTGTGAATATTTTAGACTCTCCTTCATTTTTGAAGGGCAATTTTGCAGGATAAATAATTTTGTGTTGGCAGTTTTTCTCTTTCATTACCTTAAATATATCATACTCACTGCTGTATATGTTTAAACTTATTTTTACATTCTGAGGTAGAGGGAAAAAGGAAACAACAGGTGGTCAGGGACAAAATTTTCCTGCCTGAGATTTTTCTGTTTCTTTGGTTCAGCATTTGTTGAGTCTTTATCCAGTCTCTATCATCCTCCAGAGTTCTAAGCAAGTGGAATTTGTCCTTTTATTCACTAAATCTCTGGGAAGGCTTTTTCAGGAAATGTCTCATGTTGCCATGTTAATGATGTCACTCAGCTCCAGGTCTTTATTTCTTTATGCTGCTTTAACCCACTGTCTAGTATCCTTTCCTTTTAGTATGAAGAATTCCCTTTAGCATTGCTCATAGGGCAGGTCTAGTAGTGATGAACTCCCTCAGCTTCTGTTTATCTAAGAATGTCTTAATCTCGCCCTCATTTTTGAAATAAAGTCTTGCTGGATAAAAAAATCTTGGCTGGCAGTTGTTTTTTTCAACACTTTAATTATTTCAACCCATTGCTGTCTTGACTCCATGGTTTCTGATGAGAAATCAGCACTCAATCTAATTGGGACTCTCTTGTATGTAACACATCGCTATTCTATTGCAGCTTTCAGAACTCTCTCCATAGTGTGCTTAATATATGATGGGTGTGTTTTTCTTCATTTTACCCTGTTTGGTGTTCTCTGGGCTTCTTGGATGTGCATATTCACATCTTTTGCTAACTTTGAGAAGTTCTCTGTCATTATTTCTTTGAATATTCCTTCTGCCCCTTTCTCTTTTTCTTCTTCTGATATGCTTGATGGGGGTCCCAGAGGTGTCTTAGGCTATTTTCACTTTTAACAATTCTTTTTCTTTCTGCTCTTCAGCCTGACTCATTTCAAGTGTCTTTTCTTCCAGTTCACTAATTATTTTTTTCTGCCAGCTCCAATATGGTCTTGAAATTCCTGGGCAGTTTTCATTTCAGTTAGTGTGGTCTTCAATTCCAGTGGTTATGTTTGGTTCCTTTTTTAAATTTCTATCTCTTTACTAAGATCCTCATATTGCTCGTTCATTGTTTTCCTGATATCCTTTAGTCTTCATCTCCTTAAGCATTTTTAGATTTTTTTTTTTAAGTTTTTATTCAGCTTGTCTACAGTCTAGTCTTCTTCATTGGTATCTTCTGGATTTTTATTCTCTTCTGTTGGATAGGCCATCATTCCCTGTTTCTTTGTCTTTTACTCTTTTGTTGTACACTGTACATTTTAATATTTTAAAGTGTTAACTCTGGTTTTATTCCCTAAGAAATCTGTTTCCTGATTTTGTAACCAGTTGATGATCAGACAGAGATTTTCTTGAGCATCAGCCCTCTTATGAGGAAGGCCTGCCTAAGACAAATGTATTATGTAAGGTTTTTCCTGTCTTTCTGAGCATGTATCTTATTCTGGGCTTTTGCTTGTAATTTGTTTTTGGAATTCCCCTGTTTATAGGAGTTTGGTTGTCCCTCTGCTTCCCAGGAGACAGACCACCCCATCCTGGGTATTTGAAGTCATCAGGCCTTTGTCCCAAATTGTTGACCTTTTTAGTTTCTTACACTCCTTTCATTGTCTCAAGCTGCATTTGCCTGGAGTGTAAATTCTGAGAGGAGAGGCATGCCAGAAAGCACCTTCCCAAGTCAGTCTTTTCCAGGTTAAACAGGGCCAAGGACCCATGAAGGGGGCACAAACCAGCTCCAAAGTGCCCTGGGTAGGGTATCATGAAGGGGTCCAAGATCTTCTTCGAAGGCTTCCTGAAGTTGAGCTTTCCTGGCAAATGCAGCCCTTCAGCTAATAGCTCCCTACCTCCCTGAGGAAGCATAGCATCCTTAAGTCTCCACTGCCACTGCCAGTGCCTCTATCCAGGGTGGGTTGAAACTATGGCTGCCACAACCATTATCCAGGGAAGGTTGAAACTATGGCTGCCACCACCTTTGTCCAGGGAGGGTTGAAACAGTGGCTTCCCTCAGAGCCAGGCATCTAGTGACCCAAATTTGCTAATCAAAAGCTGTAATCGGCAATCTACCATGCCCACCCCTGGTCTTGGGGAAGAGGATTTTTACATCCCTTTCTTTTGTCAGCAAGCTAGCCAGGGGCCAGACCCCATGGGGGCCTGCCACAAGAGTGGAGGATGAATTTACTATTCTTCATCATAATTTATCAGCCTTTTCCTCCCATTCTTCCTTGATTGCTATAATGTTCTTCTAGCCTCCAGATTTTCAAAACAGTTGTTTCAAAAGTTCCTGCCTGTTTAATAGTTGTTTTAGTGGAAGGACTGAACCCTGGAGCTCCCTACTCCACCATCTTCCCATAATCCTCCACAGTCTATACATTTTTTAATGTCTTGTTTTAAAGACGATATTTCTTCTTGCATACTACTTTGGTGTAAATAACTTCATAAAACTTTCTTCCTGTCCTCAAAGTAACTAATTCACATGAAGTAATGAACTTCTGGGTCTTGAGGAAGATATCATAACATTTCAGCATCCTCTGTTTTATAGAATATTTTCATAGATTGCTATTCCACTTTTGTGCAAGTTATGTGTATTTACATTTCCTTGTACAAATATTCATCTAGCCAGTGCTTGTCAACATACATGATTTATGGTGTGTTAATTTGTTCTATCTACTCTATAGATTTTGTCTCAGAACTAAGAGTTGGACTTCAGGGTAAAATGAGTAGTTCCTTGTGCAATTTCTAGTGTCTAGAATTCTTTCATTTATTGTAAGTCTGATTGTAAATTTCATTATTGTTACTCTGAAATAGGATCTTGTCTGACCTCTATTACATGGTTTTTTGACAGTCCAAATGGATGGAGCATGTGAAAAACTAAAATCTACTAGGCTCTCTCTGTCTCTATCCCTCTTACAGTTGTTTTTTGGAATTTCAACCATGACTGATTATAGAAAGAGAACTCCTGATCCAGTGCAGGAAGAAGGTGAGAACAGCACTCTGACTACCTCACATATCAGCACTCATGCAGTAAGATTGTTTCCAAACTTATGTTCAGAAAATAGAGGGGTTCTGGAGATGGCCTATAGCTAACACCCCCCTTTGTTCTCTGAGTTTTGAACCAAGTGATAAGTAAGAACATAGAATGTGCAAATGATGAGCCAAGATATCAGCTAAATGTTTTATAAAGCCTAGATTGGAGGATATTCCTTAATCTGAGTTCCAAAATGGGTTTACTAACTCCTCCTTACCAGTCTAGTCCTTGGATTAAAGCAGGATGACTAGCTTTCCCTAATCTAGGTGGAGAAGGAAAGAGAAAGAGACCATATCTCTTGGGCTCAGGACCTAGTTAAGTTAGCTCCACTCCACTGAGAAACTTGGACCAGTGACTACTGCCTATCTACCACGTGACTAAATTCATCTCCAGGGGGTAATCTAAAAGCTGGGGCAAGTGGCCAGGAGGTTAACAAAACTCCCTTCTCAGGGAAATGAGATGATTGAGAAAAAAACAACATTGTCCTCTAGAGAACTTGTGTTTTTGAACCAGGATCAGTCAAGAGGAACAGACAGGATTATGTCAGAGTTATTCAGATGAATCATAAACTTGTTTTTGAATCCAGATGTATTGGAAGAAATCCCTCCCAGTTTCTGGCAACAGGTAAAATGCCAGTTGTATCAGGAAGTATCAGTCAGGTATCATTTAAACTAGACACTACATGCAAACTTAAGCTGTAAGCAAGTACAGTAACCAGATTGATTTTGCCATATTCTGAAGTATGATTGAGGAAGGAGATGCTCAGTTTGGAGAAGCAAAGACTAAACAGTAAAGCAATGTTGTTTTCAAATATCTGAAAGGTCATCTAGAAGAAGAATAATTCCAGTTTCTATTTATCAATGCACTGTGTGTCAGGCACTGTGCTCTGCACTTTATATACATTACCTTATCTAATTTTAATAACAACTCTATAAGGCATATATTATTACTCCAGTCTTATAATCAAGAATGCTGATTCTCTGAGAAGCAGACTTGCTTATGGTGACCCTTTCAGTAAAGGAAAGAGCTGACAGTTGAACTCAGGTCTGGCTGATTCCAAAGCCTTGGTTTGTAAACACAACAGCAAACTGCAGAAGAGGGAAAAAACATGTTGTGTGTGGTTCTAGAAGCAAAATATGGCTTCGTGGCAGGAGACAGATTTCAGCTTAATTTAAGAACTTAATCTCAATTATAGGTGCTCAAAATAGCATGGGCTTTCTCATGTGACTTTTCCAACAAGTCAAGTAGCATGTGGAGGACCAGCTCCGGAAAGGACATCTGTGTTATGTGGGAAATCTCATCAGATTAACTCTGAGATATTTTTCAAGTATAGTTTCTAGGATTATATTTCTTCTTCAGCTTGGAAGTAACAAAAGCTTTCTTTCCCAGGATCTGTAACATTTCAGAAGTGTGTTTGGCAAAACCTTTCTGCATACCAGCCAATAGAGAAGCAAGCCTAGGTGAGCAGGGATGCCCCCGCTTTGGGCCAGGGCCATGAATATGTCAAATTATTAATGACTTTGCTCCCTTTCTGCTCCTCCCTGTTGTTTCCACCTCATTCCCAAACATATTTGTGGAATACAGACTGATGAAAGTACATTTTACTTAAATTTCCTCAGGCTAAATATTGCAGCCTCATATACTTCTTAATTTATAGTCTTTTATAAACACAACACTTTTGGTGACTTTGTTGGGAGTTGAACATATTCACAGATGATCATGTGTACCAGAAATAAGCTAATGTTGGCTCTTTTGTAAAGGCTACCTTTGATCAAAATTGTTCCTGGCTAACTTTTTCTCATGTAACAGAGTCCCAAGCAGATCTCAACTAAAGTTTACTTGAGTGTTCAGAACCAGCATGACACAGTGAGAATCTGATGCTTTCCAATGTTTTGACACAATGATAGATAGATTGAAATACTAAAAGTTACCGATAAAAAGGCTTGATATAAAGCTATTTTGGATATACTGGAGACCAATAATAGGCTCTAGTGTATGTACACCTAAAATCTTTAAACCCTTGTGCTTTCCAATTACTTCAAAAATGTTTGAAACTCCTTAAGTTAGAAGCACCTAAATGTCATGGCATTAGGATATGGAAATGAAGCCACTGACCCTTTTGTTTTACTAGAAGTAAATATGGCTTTGTTTCAATTAGCTAGGTTGCCAGAATGTAGTGTACTAGAAATGGGTTGACTTTTACAATGGTGATTTATTAACTTATACTTTACAGTTCTGAGGTCATGAAAATGTCCAAATGAAGGCTTCATCAAGCAGTGCTTTCCTCCCCTAAGATCTGCTGCCGCCAATACTGGACTCCACTGTCATACAGCAAGGCACATAGCAGTGTCTGCTGGTCCCTCCCTTCTCTTCTCTTTTGTTGCTTCAGCTCTGGCTTCTTCTGGCTTTCTCTCTCTTCGTCTGAATTTCATTCTCTTATAAAGGACTCCAGTAAGAGGATTAAGACCCACCCTGGGCCATGCCCTACTGATGTAACCTAATCAAAAGATCCCTCCTAAAATAGGTTTATACCCACAGGAACGGATTAACTCTAAGAACATGATTTTCTGGGGTCCATCCAGCTTCAAAATGCCACATCCTTTAAGATTTTTTTCATTGTTGTCATGGCCAGTATTGTCATCATTACCATCATTGGCATCAAAATTATTCAGCAACAACTCCATGTAGAGCATTGGGGTTATGTATAAATTGGCTGTTGCTGTACAACAAGACACTTGGCTTAAAACAACAATGATTAGTTCATGACTCTGTGAGTTAGTAATATGGGCTGGGATCATCTGGCTGGATCTTCTACAGGTCATGAAGCAGCAAGCACTGAGGGTGGTGGAGTAGAAAAATGCAAAAAACCTGGGTCCTGATGACATTGTTATGCTACTGAACAAATTCTGGAAGCACCTATCCCTAGACTTCTCTTTTGTGTGATAACTAAATGTCATCACTGATTAAGCCATTTTCCGTTAGGTAATCTGTTACTTGTAGTAGAACATATCCTAACTGTTACAAGCACTAGTGTTAAATACATAGGCCTCTCTTTATAACATCTTTCATCTGCTTACACTTATTTTTCCATATAGGTGAGGTGTGTGTGTATATGTGTGTGTGTGTGACTACAATTATGGACAAATATACACAGGAAGAGAGAAAAAAAGAGTAAATGAATACAGCAAAACATTAAGGTTGGTAATTTTGGGGTAGTATGACTAATGGATTTTATATTTTCTCTTTTTTGTTTGTTTGTTTAGGAGGTACCAGAGACTGAATCTGGGACCTCGTACATGGGAAGCAGGTGCTCAACCACTGAGCTACACCCACTCCCTCTATCTTTTTGTATTTTACAAATTTTCTATGAAAACAGACACTAATTTCAAATTAAAAAATCAACTTTATTTTTAATAAAGCTTTCATAGGGGCATTGTTTGTAGGAATGGGGGAAATTCAATTATGTCAGCGTTACCTAGAACTTTCACTTGGCTAAAAGTAGAGCATCTGTTACAGCATTACATAGAAGATGCTACATACTTTTTTACTCCCTGAGAATAGAAAAATGGGATATGGGCCAAATTTATCCCAGGAAAGATTAAAAATTAAAGCTCTTTCTGTCTAGTAAAAATAGCAGGAAGCTGGGCTGGATGATCTCCGGCACTTTTTCCAGGTCTGTCATTCAGTGGATTGACAAGGAAAGGTAAAGACATTTCCAGGTGTTTGAACAAAACAGCATACTACTGAATAGCAATGTCTAAGGACCTTCAAATAAAAAATACAAGGTCCTGAGAAATAATTGCTCTTCCTGGGCAATTTGACCTTGAATTTAAAGTAGTAACTAGGATCAAAACTTATTATTATTTAACACAGCCAGTGTGAAAAAACCTTGGATTTAACAAGATTGTAAATCTCTCTAATGAGAGCCCTGACAGTCTGTGATTTATATACAAAGTTCATAATCCCATGCATTATTACTCTGTATATCCTTTGGCAAAATATGGAATGGGAGCTCAGTTATTCTTCGGGTATATTTCCATAGGAGAAAAATAAACATGCAGTAATTCTTTCAAAATTACTGTCATCAACTACAAACATATATTAAATACCCACTATGTTTCAGGTAACTGGGAATACAAAAAGATAAAAGACAGTATTTCTCCTAAAATAAATAGACAAATAAAAGGAAACAACAAAAACTTTTCCTGTCTAGTTTTGCAGACAAGATATACACATAAAGGCAAGAAGGGAATGGATGGTAAGAACAAAATAGTGCAGGGATTCTATGAAGGGAGAGATTATGGCTGGGGAGACTCCAGGGAAGAGGTAGAAACATGAGCCTTCCTTGAAGGAAAGATGGAGGTTCGGTAAGCAATGAAGAGAGAGGACACTCCAGGATGGTCCGCGAATGCAAACCAAGGTTCATCCACAGTATGTGCCACGGTTAGAAGGTACTGTGTAGTACAGTGAGGCTGTAGTGAAGGAGGCAAGTAGGGGAGCCATAACAGATAGATTTGGAAAATTGGGGAATGGTCACATCATAGAGGGAATTCCACACCTGACTAAAAATTTCTGGTCTTATCCTCCAGTGTAATGGCTACCACTTCATGCTCTAGAGTCCAACAGACAAAGGTGTGCATCCTAGTTCCTCTATTTAATGGCTGTGTGACATGTGGCATGTTAGATAATTTTCTTTATCTCTTTCTTTTGTGTGTGTGTGTGTGTTATGACTTCACTATTTTTAGCTTTTCAATATGAAATTTTTCAAAGATACACGGAAGTAGAGAGAATTGTGCATCAAATCCCCATGCACCCATCACCCCCCTTCTACAACCATTAATAGCTCACCTATCTTGTTTCATCTACTCCCTTTCCACTCCCTCCCCATCCTCCTCCCCACCTATTGCATTAGGTCTGATGGGATTAAGTATCTGGGGAAACCTTATATGTGCCCCTCATTTAAGGAGTTCCTGCTGGCAGGAAGAACTAGAAAATCAGGGTGTCCTCAAGATGCACTTAGACTTGAGAAACTGAAGCGCAAACCTGGTCCTCACGCTTTAAAGGGTCTGCTCCTGCCCCCTTTCACGCATTCCTTTCCCATGGGGGAAAGGAGTCCCAAGGGAATGTGCCCTCCCAAATCCTAGCTCATCAGGTGCTAGTGCCTAGAACCCAGGAATCTCCTGCCCAAACAGTCCAAGGCTACAGGGCATACCCTGTCCCTTGCATGTGTGCTACTAGACTCTAGGGGGCAAGGGGGCTGGCTGGTCGAGGGGGAAAGGTTGTGAGCAAAGCTCCGACCTATGGACAGAGTCTCACCCATGCTTGAAAGAGAAATTGTGGGGTGGGAAGAAAGGGTCCCCCTTGTCTCTGCAGACTAAGAGCTCCACACACATTAGGAGCACACCTCTGAAATTAAGGGTCATCTACAGTTTGCCTGTTTTTTTTTTTTTGTTGTTGTTGTTGTTTTTAATCTAAATTTATGCTACTGCTAAATTCCCTTTGTGAAGTCGATCACATAGACCTGCTAAGGAACTGGATCGGCATAGGCTGAGCCCCTGGGAGAAGTGAACAAAGGTAAGGCATGAAGTTGGCCAAAACGGTTGCCATCAGAAGAACAGGGATGCACTGAACCGTAAGTCAAAGCATCCAGGAACTAAACTTCAGTGGGTGAGCAGATCTTTTCAAGACTGTCTCAGTCAGAGGGTTAATGTAAGCCACTTCTCCCTTCTGCCTCACTCCATCCTCCCACTCAATCCTCCTGAGAAGAACAATTCTTCCATTGTAGAAACCTTAATTCTAAGACACAAGGAAACATGTCTGACCTTGGAAATTTCCCTAGAGTGTTTTTTTAAAAAGCCATCTGTGGATGCCTCTGAACAAAACAGGATTCTTGCTTATGGACATATTTCATTTTGGAAAGAGGGAAGTGCTGGGGGTAATACCTATTACCTACATCCTAGAACTTAGCCATTTAAGCATATGTAAGAAACCATGAGGGGCATTAACAGTCATACACCTAAAGGAAAAAAAAAAAAAGAAAAAAAAAAAAAAACAGAAAAGGCAAAGTAGGGCAGCCCACAGGAGCAATTAGGATTTTTTTATTCCTGTGTGGATAATATGTGGTTTCATTTAAATAAGAACACAATCTCCATTAACTTAATTTGTAAAAGCAGTAACTCCAGCATTTTCGGTAATTTCTAGTAAAGCATTTTTAGACTTATCATTGCTTCTTTGAGATTAAAAGTGAATCAGTCCTGTGGAGTTAATTACCAGAAAATGTAACCTAAAGTAGGTCTCCTACCTGGCGCTGAGCCAGTATAAGATGGTTTTCAATGTTAGCTGGCAACATTACAAGGTATCAGGTATACATTTACAAAGCTAGGTTTTTTATGTGTGGCAAATATTTTTAGGAGCAGTGGGAGAAATCTTCCACAGCCTCCACAGTGATAAATGGATAAAGCCCTCATTAAAGGAAGAGCTTTTATAAAAGTGTCCCTTAAAAAAGGAAAGTTCTCAGCTCTGTGTTGTTATTGCAGCCTATTCCTCAAATGACCATGTTTACAGAAAGAAAATCATACCTGTTTCTTTTTAATGTGAAATACGGATTCTATCTAATTATATAAAGAAGGAAAAAAAGTTGGAAACTAGAAATAAAATGAAATATAGCCAGCACAAAGAAGTTACTTTCATTACTGGTGTTTTGGAATGACATGTGCTCTGTAATAATGTCCCCATGGAGGTATGCAGAAAACCAGTTAGAAGAAAGGAAGAAAAAAAAAAAAAAAAAAAAAACTCAGAGAAATAGTTGTCTGAACTTTAATTAAATACTAGAATCAAGGAAAATGGGAACAGATGAAATCTTAGTAAAAGAGAAATGGTGCATGCACAAAGGGGATAGATTAGTAAAATGACTGCTGATCTATTATTAGTCATAAACATACTTGTTTTGCTTTTCTATAAACATGTCAAAGTTTCCTGCAACTCCCATGATTACTCAAATGAACAAGCATCTCTGATATCCTGGCTTAAATGTCCAGGTGGAGTGCAACCAAAGCAAGCAGTTTTTGTTCCTGAATTACACAATTAATTGAGGTTATTTGGCCCCAAATTTGATGTCTTTGGCAGTCAGAATATGGATATATGATTATTTAAAATTATTGTACTTTCTTCCCATTTTAATTTTATAAAGTGGTTTCACAGGATTTTGCATTTCAAATATTCCTAAATAAATTTAGTAAACCAAAGGCAAAATGACAAATCTCAAATAATACATTTTAGAACAGATTCCCATTTGAACTGCTCATTATCCATATCTGAGTTTAGTATACCTTCTTCAACAGACACGATATTAATGTTATATGTCATGGTAATGTATATGAATTTTGTAAAAATGAAGTGTTGCTTTCTAATGTGTGGCTTGTCTGAAAGAGCACAGATCACTTTGCAGAATCAAACCATATTACTGATCCATCTTGACTGTCGTTCCATTTGTGAGATAAAAAGTCCCAACCTGGGCTTTCCTTATAAATTAGGTCAAGACAAGAAGCACTCTAGGTCATCAGAGGTGTCTCTGTGTCTCTTTTCACATAATACAAGACCATTTCTTCTGGTATCCAGAAGTAAAATATCCAGTGGTCATCTAATGGGTATTGCTTTAGTATACCACATGCCCAATAAGTTCTAGCATCTAGGAGCATGCAATAACAGCTAACTTTAGCTATGCAATCTTGGTATTATTAGTGTTTAATTATATCATGTGCATTGAGATATTTTAAATGTTAAAGACAAAGCAGAAGGACTTATTCTCCTTAGCAACCATTATACTACAGAATATTCAAAGCTGCAATCACACTCCATAAGGCAAAAATATGGTTACAAAATGAGGGTAGCAACAAGTGTGCATGCTATAGAAAATGTGAAACCGGTCCCTAAAGTAGATAGCTCCCTTATTTGTTTTCGAAATTCTGTTGCTGGCCCAGGCCACCGATCATCAAACAGGAAAATTTTTCACTTTAACACTCAATAGCAATTTTTAGTCTTAGGAGTGTAAAAAGCTATTAATTTTTTTTCCCTCGCTGGTTAAGATTCTATCTGCTTCAAGATTAACTTTGCTTTAAAAAACCCTTTTAAGAATAAAGGGTGTGAGGTCTTAGTGGCAACTCATAGTGGTATGCACATACGCGGCTTCCCTTTCGGGTTAATATACAAAGGCTAAATTACAACAGAGGCATCATCAAAGATAGATTCGTTTCTAAAATACCTTAAATACTAATTTCTTTCCTCAGTAGAATTTCCTTTGGCTCATGCACACTCAAGGCGCTTCATATATGACTGTGACGGTAGGAATGGCAAATACGTTATCAAAGCTCTTTTTCAAAAACAAATGGTGTTGAAATATATTAACCGGTTCTTTTAAATGCCAGTTGGCAAGTCCTTGAAGTCTCCGGGGTATTGATTTTGGGATTTCTTAAAACACAGAAAGAAAGGGTAAAAATCAGATAGCCGTCCGAAACGACTTGGGGGAAGGGAGGGGTCCCGATTTCGAGAGAGATCTTGGCTCAGGTACCCCACTGGGGTCAAAGGCGAAATCTTCGCACCGTTTTATTGGACTTCACCGTGCGAGTCTTCGATTGGGCAGGGGATATTTTGCGAGGGAAGAAAGCCAGGGTGGCCAAGGAAGTTGGAAGCTGGGAATCTCCGGTTCCCTGCAGCCGAAGCCGGGTCACCAATGCTGGCCGGCGGCGCGGGTGCCCAGCTGCGCCTGGGACACAGCGGGCACTGCGGTAGCGGCGACAGCAGCGGCCGCCGCGTCGCCAACGCCAGGCAGGACTGAGCGCACGGAGCGGCGGAACTCCTCGTTCCTCCACGTGTAGAGCAGCGGGTTGAGCGCGGAGAGAGCGCAGCACAGGAGCCAGCTGGCCGCCTGCACGCCCCAGGGCACGGGCAGCGAGAAGCCACTGGCCAGACTCACCCACACCAGGGGCTGCGTGGCCAGTAAAAAGACGCAGCAGAGCAGCAACACCGACAGGCCGCTGAGACGCCGCTGTGCCCGCCGCGGCTGCAGCGCGGGCGGCAAGGGCTGGGCCTGAGCCGGGTGCGCCGCGCCGCCGGGACCCTGAGCGTGCGGGGCGCTCGGGAAGGCGGCGGCGGCGGCGGCGCAGCCGGGCAGCTGGTGCAGCAGGTGGAAGTTGAGGACGCTGACCCGCTTGACGCTGACGCGCACGCGGCGCACGATGCCCAGGTAGCAGTGCAGCAGTAGCGCCGTCTGCGCCAGCAGCGCGGCGGCGGCCAGCAGTGCGGGGTAGTGGACGCGCGGCGGTGCAGCGCCAGGACGCGGCGCCCAAGGCGGGAGCAGCAGCACGAGGCCCAGGGCAAGAGCCCAGGACAGCGCCAGCATGCCCGCCGTGTGGCGCCGCTGGTACAGCGCCTGGTAGGTGGCAGGCGCCCGGGTGATGAGCAGATAGCGGTTCAGGGCCACGAGACAGTGGGACAGGAGGGACACGGTGAGCCCAAGGCCCAGCAGCCCGCCCCGCAACAGGCGGTAGCTGCCTCCGGCGCCGTCCCAGTCCCCGGGGGGCTCCGCAGAGCCGGCGGGCAGGAGGCCGAGCACCGCCTCCTGCGGCATCCAGAGGGCGCAAACGCTGAGGTCCGCGGCGCAACCATTCACAATGAAGGCGTTGCTGGTAGTCTGCAGCTTGCGGAAGGACGACACGAGATAGATGACCATGCCGTTGGCCAGCGTGCCCCCGATGGCCAGGCCCGAGTACAGGAGGGACACGGGGATGCGCCGGCCCGCCCACGACTCCTCTTCCTCGCAGAGCAGCAGCAGCGATCCCCCGGTGGTGGAGGAGGTGGACGTGGAGGAGGAGTTGGTCATTCTGGCCAACTCTTCACACCTCGCTCGCTAGCGTCGGCTTCTTGCAGTGCGGCCCATCGTGACACTTGCCTGCGGGGAGGGCAAAGACATCCCTTCAGCCCTCTGCCACCGACACAAAAGGCTGAAGCAGAATAATGGGCTAGGGGAGGGGGAGAGAGGAAGCTCCAGGAGAACGGGGGTGGCAGATGACAGGTGCCTGCTTCGGAAATGTCTCCATTGCCTGGGGAAAGGCCTCTTTGCATTCAGCAAGCACCGGGGAGTCCCAGGACAGAGCAAT
The DNA here is from genome assembly GCA_026826555.1 of Tolypeutes matacus. Taxonomy (NCBI): domain Eukaryota; kingdom Metazoa; phylum Chordata; class Mammalia; order Cingulata; family Chlamyphoridae; genus Tolypeutes; species Tolypeutes matacus. Next base: position 19,134,051 of record JAKSZT010053881.1, read on the forward strand.
ATCAAGAACATTCTTCTCTTCTCCCCCATCACATGCACACACACATACATATATACACGTATACACATGCACACACATGGGAATATTGCCCACTGGAGCCCCTAGTTTCCAGGAAAAAGCAGGGATATCCCAGCTGGGGGAAATGCCGGGAGAAAGGGGTGAAGGGTACCTTGCTTTGGGGTTGGTCCTAAGCTGGCAGTAGCTGAGGGAGGGATGCCAGAAAATACCTCCTCAGCAGCAGCATCTGTGGTCCAGATATCAACAGGAGAAACTCAGCTGGGCTCAGTGCCAGGAGCAAGTGTCCCTTTCTCCCAAGCAGCATCCACGCATATGGTTCTAGGCAGTAAACAGCTGCTGGGAGACTTCTCAGCTGGCAGCAGAGCTGGAGAAAGTAAAGAAAGTGGCCAGGCAGGCAGCAGCCTCGGGGATGCTTAGCTGCAAAAGCAGAAGCTGAGCTCAGAAGCAAGAGTGGTGGCTGATGTGGTGAACCCACCCGAACCTCTCTTGCTCAGTTATACATCACCCAGGGAAAAGGCAGCCTTTCCACACTCTGCATGAATTATTCATGGCTTCTAACTTGTGAAAAGAAGAAAAATATCTTGCTCAGAAAGTCCCATAATTAACAAGTTTCTCTGCCTTTTCTTTTGCTCTCTTTCCCTTATTTTTTTTTCACCCTGCTTCATTCTTCTTTCCCTTCGTTCTTTCTTCCCTTGTTAGAATAAAATTTAGTATATCCCAACATATTTCACCCCAGTCTGACACATTCTGCACGTTTTCTTCTGAGAGGTAAATACACTCCCAATATCTCGGACAGAGCTCTTCTTTCCCATGCTTGGACAAAATAGATTCTTAGGGTGAATTATTTTATATTCTAACTGAAATTCCTTTTTTCTTTGGTTAGGTGAGACATGGATAATTTATCCACAGAAAATCCCCAAGCCTCAGTTTAAATCGTAATTTAGACTGCAGTCATCTTTGACATTTCTCTCCCTCACTTTGAACATGTAATCCTTCACCAAGTTTGGAGATGAAATTGTTCTTCTGTTTCTTCTGCTTCTGTCCAGTTGGAGCTCTTATCTTTCATTTAGAGTTTTATTATCACCTCCTAACTGGTTACTGTCTTATATCCCAACCTCATCAGCTACTTCTAAGACACAGATCATCTCAATCTCCTGGTTCCTTTTTCTTGAGTACTCAGAATTTGTCATACATGTGATGGTTGTATGGTTTCACTGTAACATAGGTATGCCTTTAGAACTTCCCAAGGAATAAAGGACTCCCTGCTTGTGGGTTGAGTGGCTCCATTTGCTAAATATCTTGGGTCTTTTAGTGGTTTTCATTTTTTCAGTCAGTTCTTATTGATGACTTGCTACTATGAGTCAGGTTCTTTCTAGGTGCTGCTTGCTTTGGGATTAGCTTTTGACATTACCGTGAATGTACCAGCCACTAATAGCTACCTCCTCCCCATGATCTCGTCTGATGCTTCTAATATTCTATGGGCAGATGTGGTAGATTGAATCATGTACCACAACAAAAGACATGTTATTGATCTGCATTCCTGTGGGTGTGAACCCATTTGTAAATAGGACCTTTTGAAGGGTATTATCAGTTAAGGTGTAGACTGATTTGTGAATAGGATCTTCAAAGATCCTATTTAGGTGGGCCCAACTTAATAGGGGTGGGCCTTAATCCATATTATAGAAAGAAGCCAGAAGTCAGAGAAAGCCACAGGAAAGACCAAGGATGTCACCAGAACTACACAGACTTTAGAGAGAAAACATGGCCTTGATGATTCCTTGATTTTAGCCTTCTAGCCTCCCAAACTGTGAGCAATAAATTATAGTGTTTAAGCCAACCAGCCTGTGATATTTATCACAGCAGCCCTGGCAACCTAGGACAGCAGGGAAACTAAATATCACATTTTATTGGCATTAGATGCAAAATAACACTGAATAGACTCTAAGACTGAGACTCTCCTATAACCACAGTTTAAAGGCATGGGCTTTGGTGGCAGTCTTTAGAAGAAACAAAATGACTTGGAGGTTTGCGCTTACTTGTGACTCTCACTGATTTTCTAGATTATAATCTCTGGGTAGGCAGTCCTTGGATAACTGATTTCTTTCTCTAACGTTCCAAAGCAAAGTTTCAAGCCTTCTTTCCAGGATTGATAAAAGAGGTGGCCAAAAACCATTTTTGTGATCTTTACCCCTCTCCCAGCTCAAGGGTATACAAAGTTGAGGTTGGTTAGAAATTAGAGCATTCCTCTGGAAAAAGGTGGAGTGCTGAGGCGTTTTCCCTTATTGCAGTATAGCAGAGAGAAGGAAGGTGCTTTCCTCTCACCTCAAGCTAAATAAAAGAAATTGACCTGACTTTTCTTGGAATTTGGGGTACAGAGACTGTGCCAGACCCAAACTTCAACAAGTACCTTTGTAGGGCAAACTGTCAAAAAAAAAAAAAAGCCCGAGGCTAAGGAGGAAGTTGAGTAGCCCTCCAGAAGAGACATTGCCCATGTTAAAGAAACTGCAGATGAGAATTCCTTGTTGATAAATGCCTTTGAGGAGCCCATAAAAATACCCAAATTAGGGAAGCAGATGTGGCTCAAGTGAATGGGCACCTCTTTCCCACATGGAAGGTCCCGGGTTTGATTCCCGGTGCTTCCCAAAAAGAAGACGAGCAGACACAGAGGGTGCACAAAGAACAGACACAGAGAGCAGACAGCAAGTGCAAACAACAAGGGGGGCGGATAAAATAAATCTTTTTAAAAAACACCCAAATTAGAGCTTTAAACACCACCACTCCCCCCACCCCCAAAGCCAGAGAGCACTAGTGCCAGAACGGGGTAGTATCAGTCAAGAAAGAGCTTTCCTACCCCTACCTCTCCTCCTTCTCTACTTCATACCTAGTAGAGCCAGAGGCAGCCTAGTGAGTGAGGGAGCCAAGATCAAAAATATAAGACAGAGGCATAATGTATTATTTATTGCTGTGTAACAAATTACCCTAAAACGTATCAGCCAGAAACAACCAACGTTTGTTATCTCATACAGTTTCTGAGGTCAAGTACTTTCTAGCTACTGCTTGCTGTAGGGTTCAGGTAACTGGGAACAGCATGGTTATGGCTCAGGGACTGTTATGAAGTTGCAATCAAACTGCAGTTATCTGAAAGATTACCTGGGGCTGCAGGAGCCACTTCCAAGGTAGCCACATGGGCCTCTCCAAAGGAGAGGCAGCTAACTTCCCCTAGGGCAAGTGATCCTAGAGAGAGAGCAGCCAAGATGAAAGCTACAGTGACAACCACCACTTATGCTGTATTTTATTGAGCACACAGACCAACACTGGTACATTGTGGGAGGGGGCTAAACAAGGGTATGAATGCCAGGAGGCAGAGATGCTGGGGACTAGAGAAGAAGCCAGTCACAGCCTTCTTCCCTGCTTGGTAGTCAGTGCAAAGCAGGGTGAGAAAGAGGAGAAGCCTTAAATTTGAATTAACTCTGGGTGGTTGTTCTTTTTTAATTATTATTATTACACTAGACCAGATAAGTTAATTATCAAAATGAGACCATTCTTGTAGCTGAAAATTACCAGAGGTCTTTTTATTTTCTCACAGTGAGAAGCCTACTACATAGTTCATCCATGGGCAGTGAATGATTAGTGGAAAGTAGGCAAGTGGGGAGCAGGGGACAAAGCTGTTTCTTGATCAAACTCATACTTGCTTATTTAACAAAGGGTTTTCATTCTTTAGAAAAGTATCCGGTCTAGTTTTGAACATTTAATCTTCCATATGAACTTTAAGCTTAGGTTGTCTGATTCTATGAAAAATTCCCAGAGTGTCTTGGGATTGCACTGAATTCACATATTCATTTAGAGACTGGAGGGAAAGGACAATAAGGAACACTCACTACCGTTCATGCCTTGAGTTCTGAACTAATTCAGGAAAAAAGACACACTGATAAAACTGGCTGGAAAACATGGCTTATGAATACTTATCCCTGAATCACATGGCCTTACCTATCCAGACACATGCAAGGGCCTGCCTCTCTGCTTGAAAGCTAGTCCAAAAGGAGGGAGAGGTGCAGACATCAACCATGTCAATTTCCTGCCCTCAAACTCATCTATCAGATAAGCCCCTCCTTTAATTCCCCTGGGAGGAGTAAATGACAAAGTAGAGAGAAACTGGATATTTTCTTCCCATATATTTCTCAATTGAAAGTAAGGGTGATATTTCTTCCCATCCATAGAAATTTCCCATCCATAAACATTCATAATATCCCTTTATTCAGGTCTTCTATTGCATCCTTCAGTAAAATGCAACCATTCTCTCCACAGAAAATTTCTTATGTATTTTTTTTAAATATTTAGTAGTCTTGGTTGCTACTGTGAATGATATTTTTCTGTTCTATTTCTTATTTGGTTATTCTGGCTATTAAAAACCACTCATTCCTATATGTTAGTCTTGTATCCAAATATTTCCATAACTCTTATTTGTTCAAATAATTTATCCATTGTCTCTCTTGGATTTTATAGGTAAGAAATTATGTCATTTGTAAGTAATGACAACTTTGTCTCCTCCTTTCCAATATTTACACCAAATTTCTTTTTCTTATTTTATTTCTTTGGCTAGAATCTCTAGTACATTATTGAAAGTAATCAAACTAAATGGGAATGTTTCTCACATTTCAAGAGCAAATATGGTGTTTGTTGCAGTTTTCTAATATATTTTCTATCAAGTTAGGGACATTTCTATCTAATTCTAATAAAAGTTTTCATATGAAATAAATGATTTTTCCTTTAACTGTTGATAAAATGGATTACATTTGATGTTTTTAAAAGTTGAGTCTTCTTTGTATCCCTGTGATAAACCCTGTTAAGTCAAAGTTTATTATCCTTTTTAATAGACTGCAGGGTTATATTTGCTAATATTTTGTTTAAGATTTTTGCATCATAAATGAAATCTACTTAGTATAATTTTCTTGTACTGTTCTTGTCCTTTCTTGGTATGAAAATTTTCTAAAGTTACAATATTAAAAGTAACTTTTTGTCTGTTTCTAGAAAATTTTTATAGGCATGGTGAAACTTATCTACAAACTCTTTCTGGGCCTGGTGGCAATTTTAGACAGAGATCTTTGCCTACCATTTCCATTTTCCATATGGTTATTGATCTTTGTGGGCTCAACTTGTTCTTGAGAAATTTTGATTATTTATATTTTCTAGAAAATTATCTGATTTCCTTCTGATTTTCTATTTCCATTGATATTTTGTCATTATTGTATGTATTTTAATTGTAAACTTCTCATGATATGTTGTAAAAGGAGATGTGGTATAAATAAAATAGGTTACCTATTTATCCTCATATCTATTTACCCATACACACAACTTTATTGAGCCCTTATTATGTGCTGAGCCATAAAGGTATAAAGATAAATAATACCCATTCCTAGCTTTCAATGAATTCAGTCTAGAGGAATAAGCATACTAGTAAGCCAAACAGTCATAGGGTAATGTGGTAAATGCTATAACAAGACATAAGTAAGATACTATGAGACTAGTCACAAAAGAAGAAATATATATCTGTGCCTAGAAATCAGGAAAGCCTTTGAAGAGGAGACAATAATGAACTGTCACTAACTGCCACTCACACTAGCACTGGGATGTGGGGAATGCTGGCCTAAGCATAAATATACCACACTTCATTTTTATTTTATAGGCTAGACGAGGACATGGAAAGCATGGAGGGCATCCCTTTATAAGGAATATAAATAAATAGAGATTATGTGGTTCCAAGACAATATGATAAATGCTACAAAAGAAAAATGCTCAAGGTACTAGAGAAGTGTACAAGATGAAACAACTGTGTTAAGAGAAGGATGGGGGCAGGATAGCTCTACAGAGAAGCTGGTGTTGAACTTAGCTTTGTAAAAAGAGAAGAGCTTTTCTAAGAAACTCTGAGAACCTGGCGGCAGGATATTCCAAGTATAAAGTCCCAAGGGAAGAGGGAGTTGAAAAGCATGGAGGCTTTATTCAGAGAAATCTCTGCCTTCTTTAATGAAATAAAACTCAAATTCCCCAAACTGGCAAGAAGAATCATGCCCATTGCTGGGTTTCATAGCCCTAGAATTTTTCAGGAGATTCTCCTTCACATTAAAGCTCATTTTCTGATTTCCACATCTACTACATACTAGCTTATGGGGATGGGGATGTGCACTGCTCCCCCCTTAATTAACACTGTGGCCCAAGAGCAAACATAGTCTTCTCTTCCTTTGTGACTGAGATAGACTGGAATATTTAAATACTTTACTAAGTGTCATAGGAAGATAGGGGGTAAACAGAGTGACACGAAATCATACAAACTGGTTTATAAAATATACTCATCTTCAGCTTCTGATCCATATGAAAATGCCTCCCAGCCTAACTCCTTGACTGCTTCCCTGTGTTTGCCCCCCAAAAGCCTCTAAACTCCTTAAATGCAGACCCAAGAGAGCAGGACTCAAGAAGAGGAAGATAGTTCCTTTCCAACTGGCTAAAGATCCACCCATGTATAAGATTGCCTGCTGGGTCTTTCATAGACACCTCAAATCCCAAATGTCCAAAACTGATTCCCTCCTTGTCCTGTGCTCCAAATCTCACTGAACAGCATAACCATTATCCTGGTGTGTAAGTCATAATCCTAGCTATCATCTTTGATTCCCTCCTTTCTCTCTTCCTCCCTATATCCATCCATCAATCACCAAGGGTCATCATTCTACCATATTAATGTTTGTTAAATCTGTTCACTGATCTCTACTCTGCCATTACCCTACATCAGACAACCATCATCTCTTCTCTAGATTAGCCCCACAAGCTCCTAACTGAACTCTACTTGCAATCTCTAGCCAAAATGATCTTTCTAAAACCCAAAAGACTTACCACCATTTGACATGTTAAATATTTTTATTTATATGTGTTTCTGCACTCCCTATTGTAATATTTGTTCCATAGAAACCTTGTTTTGTTCAGTACTATTAGCAACAGCACCCAGAATAGTGCTGGGCACATAGACTTTTAATCAATATTTGTAGGAAAAAATAGTGAACAAATGTTTCTTAAAACCCTTCAGTGGGTCCCTCTTGGCTTCAGGAGAATCAGTAGCAACAGCATAGCTAATGTTGTTGAGTGCATTCCCTGAGTACAAAGCACAAGTTTTTCCATCTGTTGCTTCATTTAGTTCTCACTCCAGGCCCACAATGTAGCCAGGCCCACCTCTAGGTTTGCTGAGCCAGGGCAGGAGTCCAGGTGGAAGACCACATGCCCAGGCTCGAATTTAGAATTCCCAGTCTCCTTGGAGCTCCCTTCTGTTGGAATATGACAGTTTGGGAGTGCTTTCCTCTGGCCCAGGGTCCCCTTCTTCTCCCAACCCCTATTGTCATCACATGCCAGAGGGGCCTCATGTTTAATGTAAGGACCTGTCGGCCTGCTAGTCTAAATCCCATCTACACCCCTGTCCCACAGCCACCCCTTGGCAGACCCTCAGGCCTAGGGTTGCACCTAGAAGGCATGGACAGCTATCAGGAGGACAAATGCAGAGAAGAGGCCCACACAGACCTTGGAAGTGTGATCGTGACCACAGGGGCAGGGAATTCTGGAGTCCTGGTACCAGATACGGCCTAGAAATGGGGTGAGCTCTAGGTGGCCTTGTCTCCACTTGGTTCTACTTAATAGATGAGAAAACTGAGCACAAAGAGATTAAATAACTTTCCCAAAATCACACAGGAAGTGGCAGAACTCTGATTCAAACTCAGGCTACTAGATCCATTCTCAACCAATACACTACACTGCCTCCCTTGGCATGTCCTTACCATGGTTTAGCTGCTTTAACAAGAAGACTGAAAACTATAGTGGCACCAAAAAAAAAAGTCACCCACATAACAGTCCAGGTATGAAAAAGCCATCCAGGGGGACACAGGTCAACCCCATAAAATAATCCAGAAACCCAGGCGTCTTCTCATATTGCTCCACCATCCCCTAGGCAGGGATAGTCTAAGTGTGGTCTTTGGCCAGCAACATCAGCACTGCTTGGGAATTGATGTTAGCTACTTATTAGAAATGATTTGAACCCACTGAATTAGCATTTCGTTGGGTGGGGCCCAGCAATTTTGTTTTAATACACCCTCCAGGTGATTCCGATGCCACCTAATGTTGAGAATCACTGCCCTAGGATGGGCTACGTGGCTGAAGTGGTTTCTTCACTACCACATCCATGTTACAGCCCATAGAGTTGTAGAAGGAAGACATGGAAGGCAGCCAGCTTCCTTTTCAAAGGCATGACTGAAAATTTCATACTCACTTCTACCACACC